>VZRU01003258.1:0-13807 GCA_013398155.1 Pedionomus torquatus | reverse complement strand
GGGGGGGGAAATAAAATACAATAGGGAGCTCTTCAGCTAATGTGAACCACTGCAATTCTATTGACAGCAAGGGATCCGTGCTGACTTACACCAGCTGAGGATCTCATTCCATATGCCTCAGAAAACTGATGCAACTTTTTCCATAGCTGCTCCAGAGTTCCTGGGCTCTCCTGGGGACCAGCTCCCAACCAGTAGGTCGGGAGGTGCTGAGCTTGCTTTGAATCTGCAGCCCAGTCCGCACAGAAGGATGCTGGGACATGCGCCATCTAATTTTTACTGACCCGCAGAGATTCCCCCCTCCTATGGCTGGAGGACTCGTGTATTTTCTGCTTTGGTTCAGTGGGAGACAGACGCTGCTTTGAGAAAGCAGAAACCTTTCTTCAAGATCTCAAAGTGGGCACCTCACCCGGGTAAGTGAGCACGATGGAAGCAGAAAGGACCAACAGACAATGTTTTGCCAGGAATACATCAGAACCCCAAACTACGCAGAAAGACCGTTTTTAACCATTAGTAGACTGATTTGGGGGGGGGAAAAAACCCTGCAAACACAACAATGGGCAGCTCTCCAAAATCTACCCAAGGTCTCAAATCTGCCCGCACCTTTTCAAGCCATTTTCCTTCCTAAATGCAAATAGAGTTTTGTGTTAGTAGGGACCAACACACCCAGCCTCCTCGCACTGGGCTGGGATTCCTCCGGAGAGGCAGAGAGTATGTCAAGTGGCCAAGTGGGGTAACCTCTGGGGAGAAGGAAGCAAACCGCTCTGGTGTCGCAAACCCACGAGCTGTACATCCACAACTTTGAGATTAATTCCCAGGAGGACACAGTCTTAGCTTGATGTCTTGTCCCCAGTCATTAAGGAACCTTGGGGAGGTGGGGGCAGCCCTTGGTGAGAAGCAAGTAAAAGAAGAGATGGGGAAAAAAAAAAACACAAACCAACCAGACCTTTGCCATTACTACTGACAGAGCCACTTCTGCCTCTTTTGTAATAACTAATTATCTAATTCGTGTAAGAGATTTCAATGGCCAAATGCAAAACACGGGCAAGCCCCGCCAAGCTAATCACGACAACTTCCAAGCCGCCAAAAAACAGGAACTTCCTATAATAAATAACTTAACACGTTCACATCTCAAATTAGAACATCTGGAAGAAAAAGACTCCTCCTGATGCCAAAACGGGCCTCATTGTACCCTGCCGCTTCCCACCACCACCACCCCCCCGCCTTGTTCGTTTTCTTTAGCCTTTCCTCAGAACAAACACTCATCCAGGTGCAAATGCTCAATTCACAAGGAATGCAGTGAACATAAAATTACTGTAGGTTTGGCTGCTAGTAAATCCCTGCTGTTACTCACCATTGGAAGTTGTGCTGGAGGCAACAGCTTTCTCACTGACATCTGTTCGACTGGAGCATTTCACGATGGAATTCTCCACTTTTTTCTTCTCCGCCGTGGTAGAGCTATGGGACTGCGCCTCCATGATGACTTCTCATTACTTCAGATCTCCTTGTGCTAATACCTGAAGGAAACAAGAGAACCATAAACTTGAAACACCAGGCAGAAGATTAGCCCCAAAGGGCTCACGCCTCTCACCTGAAGAAGAGCCTGCAGGACACCTGAATTAGCAGCCTGCAGGACATCAAACGGCCTGGACGCCCATCAAATCATGTTTGCATGCATGAATTCCTTAGGAATTTAAGGCAACACTAACACCAAAAAGAAGAATGTTTGCCTTGACAGAGAATGAGCATCAAAACCACCGTGCTGCTTGATGGGTAGGTCCATTTTTTGAAGGGTTTTAACGGATCCAGGGGGGAAAAGCCAGTAATTTTCTTCTATGTTCCAAAGAGCACTTTGGAACAACGCAAAAGAAATTAAGACAGACCTTCATGTTGACTGTAGAAGCCAAATATTTAAATTTCAACATTCACGCACGCTGAACACACCGCAGCAAGCATTATCCTGTCTATCTCTACACCTTCTCCTACCCGTGTAAACATCCCGCGCTTTGCTTGTTCAGAAATCTAACTCAAACAAAAGCACATCGGAGCAACCCCCTGAACGCCACGGGGAAAGGCAAACAGTGTTGCTGGTGGCAGGTAACGGCATCGCTTCCTTTTGCGTGAAAACGCTGAAAATGGGAAACTCTGCAGTGTCGTCGTCTCCCCTTGTCCTGCCTTTCCTGGATGTTCTCAGCATCATCTTACTGAGAGGGTGGTGGGACAGTGGAACGGGTCGCCCAGAGAAGCTGTGGCTGCCCCATCCCTGGAGGGGTTCAAGGCCAGGCTGGATGGGGCTTGGAGCAACCTGGGGTGGTGGGAGGTGTCCCTGCCCAGGGCAGGGGGGCTGGAACTGGTCTTGAGGTCCTGAATCTTTGAGGACCTGAATCTTTGAGGTCCCTTCCAACTCTAACCATTCTATGATTTATTTTATAACCTGCATGTCATTCCTCCTTATTGGCAGAGCTTTGACAATCCTGACGCAAACCCAGGAAGCCCACGAGCTTGTGGAGCAGCGTATCCACGCAGACCCCGGGTCTGCATGGACCTTGGGCTGTGAAGAGCACGAGCAAGTCCTGCTCTGCGGCTCCATTTGACACACACCCATCCACCCAAGTGAGCTTTGCAGGCACCATCAATATTCAGCACCCACCACGCTTAGAACCAAAGTGGCTGTGTGCTTTGGTAGTCTGGACACCATCCTATGCTAAAACAACAACAGCAAAAAATAACCATAAATAAAGCGAGTGTCTCCAGCTCTGAGCAGCACGGCAGTCGTTAGCTAAAGGGGGCTGAAAGGGAAGGAAGGGGCACTGTTCTAGAACAACATTTAAACGAATTAAAAAACCCAAAGGCTTCTAAACAAGCCACAAAGTAAACTATAATGAAGTGTAATTACATTAGCAACCCGTTTCCCCGATTCTGACAGTAAAAAAAAAAAAACACCAACCAACCAAACACAATCAACCAAAAAACCAACCCCCCAAAAAGCTACGAAGCCAATCCATCACCAACACAGCTGTCTAGTAAACCTTCCCCTTCCCACCTCCCAGGCAGGAGTTCTTTTTAACAGCACAATAAACGGCTCCAAAGGCTCACTGTTATACAGTGGGGATCAAAGAAGAGCCCAATCGCTCAATGACCCATGATTGGGCTGGGCAGCACAGCCGAGGAATCGGACCAGGTACCAGAGCCTCTCTGCCACCGACATACTGGTCTACCCTTTGGCAAGGCATTTTTCTTCCCTTGAGAACCCTTCTCACCAAAAAAAGGAGTAACGAAGCTGCCGTGCTTCTAAGGGTACCTCCAAGATCTACCTGTGAAAGAGCCGTGAATGTGACTGTGATCCGTGGAATGACATCCCACCAGAACATGAAGGGGAACGCCAAGTGTCTTCAAATGGGAAGCAGGAGAGATCTACCAAGGCTCAGCTGGCAACTGCCCTCACTGGTACCCAGCAGCGCACCCATCTCCCTGGGGACAGGTCTCACAGGAGCTTGGGAGGAGCACCTTGCCGAATTTCTCTTACGCTTCCTCCCCCTCTGCCCTCGCACACCTCATGCCAGAGCATCCGCAGCTTTGGTCAGTTATCACATGGCCACCTCGGGCTTTTCAGTCCCTTGCCTTGGCAGAAATTGGGGGATGCTGCCAAGCTGTTCACCCCACGCTGACCAGAACATGCTTATTTTCTCTGTCAAGCCCTGGCCACATCAACACCAAAATCTGCCTCTGCCCAGCCAAGTCCTTCGGTGCACCCTCCTTGCTTTGGACTTCCCAAAAGTTATTTAATATTCTCTAAAAAGGGTAACTTTCTACGCCGCCTCTCGTAGAAGAGAAGTTATTAATGCCACCATCTGTGGGGTTTGGGATGCTTTGCCAAGCATGCCCGATGGGGAAGCAGTCAGCCAGAAAGCAACACGGTGCCCCAAAAGTAGGTTTTGGGGCTTTTTTTTTCTACAAAGACCAACTTAAGCCCAAGTTGAAAACGCAAACCAGACTCTTCTAGAATCGTTCTCCTTGATTTTGGCTGTGATTTTTATTTTCTCTCAGAAATTGTACTGAAATACGAGACCCTCAGTCCATCAAAACAATTAAAAGAAAAAGAAAAAAAAAAAAGGAACAAAACCCAAACCAGTCCAGGACAATGTGAAGGTTTCTTTCCACTGGCTGCTAATCCCTAACCAAAAAGTGTTGTGAACATCACCCAGCCTGACGTCGTCTTCACGTTAAAACACACAGTGGTTTACAGGAGGGTGTACACGGCTGGTGGGTCAGCAACTTCTCCGTTCCTGCCCCCAGGCCCAAGACAATCTCTATCTACCCCGCAGCAAGGAGCTCTGCTTTCAAAAAAAAAAACCCCAAACCAAGCCAGAAAGCTAGTTTCTACCAGCCATCCAGCATCTCCGTGGGCATATGGATGGGAAGAAAATGCCATCATGCTATATGGGCGAAAGCCCGGACTCTGGTAGGTAAATAGAGGGATAAACATTCCTTCCTGAAAGCAAACACTCCTGTTTTTTCCCCATTCAGCCATGCTTGAACCCTTTGTGATTTCCCTAAAGCCTGCCCGACTGCACAATTAATTCCAGACCCCTACTTTAAACCTAATCCCTCTCCAAGCAGCGACCTGCCTGCAGGTGCGTCCCTTCTTTTGGCATCACCAATGTAAACTTTCACCGGCCGCATATTAAACGGGGAGGAATTTTAGGAACAAGCCACTGGAACGAATCAGTTAAATCAGTAAAACCGTCTCTTTTTAAGTGGAGGGTCAGCAAATGGTACCACGTTGGAAATGTATTTCAAAGGGAAAAACTCTTTTCACACAATTTGAGATGATACAGTAATTTCTGGTCCCTATGTATGCTGGTCTTAAAACTGCATCCCACAGCATTAATCATATTATGATGTGGGAGAGGAGGAAAAAAAAAAAAAAAAAAGGAAAAAAACCAGTCTTTTTTGTTCATTTACTCTGTGTGACGACTGACTGCCAGCAGCGGAGCTGCCCTCTGCCTGGAAGAGCAGGAAAAACGACCCCTTCTGAATCACAGAATCACAGAATCACCCAGGTTAGAAGGGACCTTTTAAGATCATCTAGTCCAACCAATGGGAAAAAAAAAAAATCCAAAAAACCCAACAACCATAAACAACACCCAACACTCAGCCATATCCCTGAACACCAAGTCAACTCCTCTCTTGAATCCCTCCAGGGATGGTGCCTCAACCCCCTCCCTGGGCAGCCCATTCCAACACCTGACAACCCTTTCAGGAAAGAAATATTTCCTAATATCTCACCTGAACTTCCCCTGGCACAACTTGAAGCCATCACCCTTTGTCCTGTCAAGAAGAGACACTTTGATTTTTCAGGAAACCTTCAAGCCTCCTGCTCCTTTCCCCCTCGGAGTGACTTCAAAAATCACATCATCTATACCAAGCAAGCTAAAGACCAGACCACACCAACCTTTACTGGGGAGGACAGACACCCACTTTGGCACGACTCCTTGCACTGGGGCAGGAATCAGAATCTAATATTCTCAGTTTGCTTGTTAGACTGGTTTCTCACGAGATTAAACTTTTTTTCCGCCTTTGTCTGTTTAGGTGGTTGGTTTGTTTTTTTTGGATGGGGAATCTTTTAATGTGTTGGGGTTGGTTTTTTTTAAAAAATAAATTTAAAAAAATAAGGGGAAAAAAAGCACCCTCTCCCTGTTTTATTTGCTGCTGCTGTCGTCGTATTCAATTCATTAACAAGTGGTTTGCATCCGCTGAGAAGCGCTGTCTGAAAGAGCAGTGTCACAGCATTCAGCATCGTTACATCAGCCGTAGGGAAGTTCATCCTGATCGCTATCAGCGGCCAGAGAGCCCCAATCAGCGCCCCAGCAAACGGAGCACCTTTCATTTTTCAGCAAGGGCTCGGGGTGCTTAGGGTGCTCGCAGGTACCACTTTGATCCAAGGCGACTGGAAGGCAGCGGTCTTCGGGGACAGGACCCATCTTGAAGGGCACAACCGGAGGACAATGCAGAACACAAGGGGAGGCACGAGGAACAGTCAGGGAATTATGGTCTCTCTCGACCATAAAGGACCCTTTATCAATTTTATCAAAACCGGTTGCAGCGTTCCTTGGGATTATTTAAGGATTAAAACATAATAATAATTTAAAAATCTGTTCAGATACCTTCAAAGGCCAAACTTATAGGAGGCAATCTGCTGCTGTTACATGGCAGCTACTTCATACTGGTTTATACAGGCTTGACTTAACTTCCAAAACCCACCCAGGTTTCAGCATCGCTTTCCACCCAGCCTGTGGGCAAAGCTGCGCGGACACAGCCACCCCCGAGACACACGTGCTCTGAGGTTTTCAGAAACACCTTCCAGCTGCAACACTGACCTCCCCGCTTTTCACAACAGCTATAGGATCTGATTGTTACACTAAATATTTTTAAAATACTTTTATCCTTCCTCTGTTCTTGTAAGGTAAAGCAGAATTCTGCAATCCCCGCTAAATACTGCTGGGCAAATTCTGTTCAGGTTCGTCTCTGTCGAGCCGGCTGGTCACCATAAGACTAAGACTGACATAAACAGAGAAAAAAGACCAATTCTTATATCCACTTATATATACCTAAAGCACCGGCAAGTTGGGGAAACAGACAGGTTTCACTTGGCAATACTTATCTCCGTGTAACTGACGTGCCTGATCTGTAGCTGTGCTAGTTGCAAACCGCACACTTCTCCCCAAAACTCTCTCTGGAAATGTGAAAATTTGAAAGAAAGAAAAGACCCGACAGAATCAGAGAGGCGGATTCGTTGCCTGGGATTAAAAAATACCCCAAGTTGTAGGGCACCGCGTGTATTAATACACTCTTTCCAAATTCACTACTACTTGCTGCCTTGTCCTCTCTAACACTCCTTTGCTTTCTTCCCCCCCAATAAAGACCGACAAACAACTAGACCTAAAGCCCGCTAATGATGCTCTGATCTCTTCCTGATAGGTTAAATAGCTTAAATAAGGCAGGATCACAAGCACCAAGGCAGTCAGCTAGGCAAAGCAGCGCTGTCAGCATCCTCCCGATTAAGATCCTGAGCGAGAAACTCTCCCTGAACCACCGACCAAGTGCAGTGGCTGCTCCACACCAGAGGAATTCCACACGCTCACCCCTTGCTGCTGCAGAGAAACCAGATCAGCCCAAATTCTGCAAAATGCTTAAAACTGCACGTAAAAAGCAGGGCCAAGGAGCAGCTCTTGCTACTGAGGCAGCACCTCAGCTGCCTTCAGTACACATCACCCAGGCACTCCTACAAGTAGGCTATCTCACAGAATCACAGAATCACCCAGGTTGGAAGGGACCTTTTAAGATCATCTAGTCCAACCAATGGGGAAAAAAATAAAAAAAAATAAAAAAAAAAAACAACAACCATAAACCCCACCCCACACTAAGCCATACCCCTGAGCACCAAGCCAACTCCTCTCTTGAATCCCTCCAGGGATGGTGCCTCAACCCCCTCCCTGGGCAGCCCATTCCAACACCTGACAACCCTTTCAGAAAGAAAGATTTCCTAATATCCTGGCGCAACTTGAAGCCATCACCCCTTGTTACAGGATTTAGAAAGCTGTTAAGTAGAACCCCAATTAGATGTTTCTACTATCACTTCAGCAGATTAAACTCTGTACCTAAACTCTGTACCTGGTTCTTCCCACCAGGAAAGAAGCCACTCAGAGTTTCTTGCCCAGTAAACGGAATTTCAGCTAGAATCACCCAAGGATCCGGGTCAAGCCGTCCACATCCAACCTGTCCATCCCTCACAGAAGTTGTCTTTCGGGGCAATGCAACGCAAAGGTAAGGGCTACAGAGCCAGAACCTACATCTTAGTGGCACTACGTTTTAGACAGGACATGTCCTCAGAGGTACAGATTTATAATCCATTTATTAGCCAAGAGTCTTTACAGTAAGAAACTGAACCTTAAAATGGGAAAAAAAAAAAAAGAAACCAAAACCAAAAAGCCCACAACCAAACCGGGTCATTAACTCTGCATCTAAGCAGTGGTGATTTTAATCACGTGGTCTTGGCTTTCTAATCCTCATTTTTACTCTCTTACAAACAAGCTAAATACAATGGAAAGAGCAAAGGTTATTTTGTTAAAAAAAAAATAAACCAACCAGAAATGGCCACATATTTTGCAAGTCTCCAAATCTGTAAATATACTTGGGGAAGAGGGTGGGGTTAAAAATGTAATGCTCTTACCCTTAAGAAGTCAGAACTCCTGCCAATTAAACTGCCCACTATTGCTAGAAAATTCAGCGTAAGCTGTCTTACTGCCGGTTTTGCAACCCCACATGGCCCTGTGCTTCAAGCTCTGCAGCAGGAAAAACTCTAATAACTACGTCAAAGTAAGATTAGCTGTGAAAGAATTAGCACGGGAGTAAAAAATTAAAAAAATCTCCTGTGGACTTTACTGTTTGTAGCAGTAGGTTAAAATGAGCAGTAGCACTTCAAGCCTCAAGTCTACAGTTGGGTTCTGCCCCCGTCTCTCCTTCTTCAGGAATCCAACAGCACCAAATCCAAACCCAACTGAAATAACAGCCCTGTGACTTCCTCCACTTGCTTCACGAAACCTGAATCAGAGCACCCACAGGCTCGGGGTTTGAGGAGAATATGTGGGGAGGAGGACGCCCAGCAGGGCTTGCCACCCGGGTAACACACCCTATGACTTCTTCTGCTGATGCCAGTACCTGCCCTAGGAACACTTAGGACGACGACACGGGGTGGCTTTTTCTTTCCCTTCTTGCCAGTTTGCCAACAAACCGCTTGGTAAAACTAATGGCCAGCGTCTGGGAGGGGTGAGCTTTGCATCACCATTTATTTAGCTCATTAAATAAGAAGCCACTACAACTGCCACGGAAAAAAAAACAAACGCAGGAATATCCTCATTTGGAGCACCAGAGCTAAACGGGAATGCCAACGGCAGGACCACTTTCTTCACACTTTTTATCTCCTCTGCCCCAACGGATGAAAGTTTCCTTACAATCAATCCCGGACCTCTATATCAATGTCAATCTATACAGGAACGGAGCCCAAGCAAGAGCACATTTAATATACATCTATCGCGAAGATGGAGCCTTCTGTTTCCAACTTATGATATGCAAATGAAAGAAGAAAAGGCTGTATTCCGTGCTTTACAATTAGCATTCTAAAACGAGATTAAAGGAATCAAGTTGAACGTTTCTGAAAGTGCCGTGTTTTGATCACCAGTCCCGGTCCGGGAAGCCCAGTTATCTCCTCCGCCTGCTCTCGGGGTAAGGGATGCCTTCGCCCAGAATTTCACCTTCTAAGCCAACACAGATGTTTTACCCTGTAAAAGAGAGCTAGGAAGGCTCCCTATATCCAGGGAGGACTTCCAGCCCGAAAGGTACTTTATAAAACTTTATCTGCAGCTTTTACAGTTTACTTTAGGTTTTACACCTGTCTGCGAGCAGCAGTAAAACCGCATCGTGACGCCTTCACGCTCCTCCAACCGGCCAAAACGCGAGGGGACAACCCAGAAGGGCTGCAGCACCAATCACTTGGCTACCCCTGCTGAAACGGCGCACTCCGACGATTACCCAGCTGCCTTATTTTCCTGGAAAAAAAAAAACAAACAAACAACCACCAACCCCTCCACAGTGAATTGAGGAGCGGAGCAGAAGCACAGCAAACCACCTCCCGCTAGCCAAGCCTCGGCAGCGCTCGGATGTCACCTTAATACACGCCGCTCAGGAGGGCAGAGGTGGTACCGGGGTGACACTAACTTGATCTCTGCTTCTGACTATTCCGTTCCAGACATTCATACATCTTACTTAACGAAGGCTCCGTTCTCTCAGCAGCTGGATGAAGCGTTCTTTACCTGCAGTTGATTTTCCTGACATTCAGGGATTTGTGCGTAATGAGAACAGAGCATCATAGGAAGCAGCGAACGCGCGCGAGGGAGGTTCAGCTCTAAGCCACCGAAAGATGAGCTGGGTTCTTCAGCCCTGGCCTAAGTGTCAGACACCAAAAAAAATAAAGTAGTACTTACAGCATCCTTTAAAAAAAAAAAAAAAAAAAAGGAAAAAAAAAAGTTTGTTTTTGTAATCATGGNNNNGGTTCTTTTAAAAAAAAAAAAAAAAAAGGGAAAAAAAAACTATTATCTTGGTAATCAATGCAAAAAAAAACCCTAACATCAGAGTGGAAACTTTAGCTAAGAAAAGGATTGGACCAGACCTCTTGATAGTGTATTCTGATATTATCACCCAGCAACTATTTAGAGACAAACACCTTCCATCCCAATTAGCTCGCCCCCCTGTTATCATCTAAATAACCTGGCAAGCACCTTTAAGATGGAGGTATTGTCTTGCTGCTTGGTTTGTTCTCAAAAAGAGAGAGAGGAACCAGCTCCTCAGATCAGCAGCCAATTCAACACACAAGGCAGGTGCCCTCCACACCTGGCACAGAGCACAGCCAAACCACAGCCTGGTGCCAGCCCCCAGCCCCAGGGAAGATTTCCCCCAAAACCTCTGCAGAAAGTGGCCTTAAAAGAAAGCGGGGATTAGGGCAGGCTGGAAGGGAGGGAGGGGACTTACCTCGAACCCAGCCAAGGGGAAACCAGCAGGAATCCTACAAGTCGGCAGAGGAGATTTTTAGAGCCCTGATGGTGGGAAGAAGAGCCGGGCAGCATGGCCCGAAGGCAGCTACTAACACACCGATGACTAATGACCGGGGCCCCGCAGACAATGAATTTGGGGGCTGAAAACCAACAGAAACCGCGCAGCACCTTGACAAATGGGCTTTTCAAAATTTCCTTCACCAAACAACCTTTAAGCACAAAATTGGCTGGAGTCCTCCGGGGAGTAACGTGAGGCATGTTGTTGGACAATAAGTATTTTCCTTTCTAATTAAAACTATTACACCGCATACATAAACATGATTAGGGCGAATAAAACCTACCGGTTAACTATTGAGCAGCTAGAAAAGAGGAGCGGACCCTTCCCTCGGAAGGGTCAAGGGATCCCGGGGTTAACTACCTGAATTCACCCAAATTCACCCTTGGCAGAATACATTTTCCCTTCTTTGACACTTAAAGGAGGAGGAGGACTTCAAAGGTATGTTTAATGAGCTGCTACAAATACAATTGGTTAAAAGAGGCTCAGAACTGATGTACTAAAAAGCTGCATTGTGCTTCGAATCACAACAACTGAGAAAGTCTGGTTCTAAAGAGCCCGGTCAAAGTCAAGCCCCCACAAAACAAATGGAGCCCCCCATAAACTCTGTAACCCTGCGCACTGACACCTTGAAACGGCAGCATCCCCCTGCAGAAGGGGCTCTCTCTCGGTGCAACTCGACTCCCAGTTTCAAAACCAGCAATTTTTGGCCATTTTTACAGACAGAATGAAATATCTAAAGTGTCTCCAAATTAACGAGTACCACTTGCCGCAAACAGCATCGCCTTTAGCAGCTCCTAAAAACTTCAGAAAAGGATCTTAAAACAGGAAGCTTAGCGAGCTCATAAAACTGTTGTTGGAGCCAGGAACACATAGCATATTTAATCTGCAAACTGTGAGAGTCTACAATGATTTCAGCGAGATCTGAGGCATGCCCTCAAGGTTTGCTGGGATCTGGGATTAGGGAGTTGATAAGAACCCTCCACTGCCCATGGACATGTTTTTCTTCTGCAGTTAAACACAAATGCATAGAGACGTTTGACTGCTGCTTGGCGTTACTGCTCAAGTTATATAAAAGCTTTGCAGCTCCTTTTGCTGTCAATATATCAAAGTTAAAAAAAAAAATCATCAAAGTGTGAAATTTCATTTAAAGTCTTTGCCAGTCTACAGCTCTATTTCACAGACCTATCAAATAAAAGTAAAGATGAAAAATGCGCTGCAAGAACTTGAAAAGTTTGCAGCAGCACCCATGCCCTATTTTTGTTTATTCTGTCTCTTTTTATTTGATTTTAAAGTATAACAAATCAATTCCCTTATAAAAGTGACAAAGTCTAAAGGGAGGGCGTCTATAAAACCCACGGTTAAAAGACGACTCGAAATCATCATTACAGTTGGACCTTCTGTGGAATAAAAAAGGTTCCTCTGTAGCCATTTTAGCATTTTAATTGCCCGACTGCAAGTTGGCAGAAGAATTTCTTGACTCTTCCAAAGCAACCAGAACGACTAGAGAACAGGAGTGCCAGAAAAACCAAAGCCTTCTTCAAAGTATTCTTTAGCCAGGGATTTACAACAATTGCATAAGGAAGAAAAGTCTGACTTTTACGATAATCTACTATAGTCTAAAAGCATTAACATTCCATTACTAAGGTTTTCCTGAGGATTTCATGACTCATTGATTCACTCTTCCTTCAAGTCTGCTTTTTCTTTGTACATGACTGTCTCCATCTAGCCGAGCGCACGCAACACCCGTCATTAAACTGCTTCCTTCCATAACTCCAAATAAATCCCGCTTTAACAGCCACCGGGCTCCTTATTGACCAGGCAAAGACCACTGACTTTTCGCTCACCCTCTGCGACACAAAAGCTCGCCGTTCCCTCCCTGAAGGGTGAAATTCAAAGAAGCTCCGGGGCGCAGGTCCGTGGAAGGGCTCTCCCAGAAGCCAGGCGGGGAAGCCTCCACTGAAACTTTTCGGAGGCAGCATCAAATGCACACTTTTAGCAAAAAAAAAAAAAAAAAAAAAAAAACCCCAAAAAAACTGCAAAAAAAAACAACAAACCCTAAGTAATCTGCAAGATGAACACATCACACGGGTACCTCAAGCCTCGAGCAGCTCAGTTTCTCTAAGGCCGGTTCCAAAATAAACAGAAATGATTTATAACCCTCAATATTTTTAATTTCTTAGTTACAAAATGTGTGTCTGGGGGGGGGAGTGGTGTATTTGAAAACAGCATCTTTCAGAAGGGAAGCCTACTTACAGCAGCAAAGGCTGTCCCGGCCACTGCCCACCTCCTCCAGCCAAAAACCATCCCTCCACTTAGGCAGGGAAATGCAGGTGATGTCTTTGTTTTGCAGGACTTCTGCAGAAACGCTCTGGAAAGCGGCACGTCCTGCCCAAAACCACGTGCAACGCTCGGAATGCGGGAGTGCATTCATTCGGACACCTTAATCCGTAGTTTTACTTCCACTTCTGCTCAGAAGAAATAAACACACACACACACACTCTCTGAAGGAGTCCTTTTCTTACTCACTCCTCTTACTCATTCAAAAATCACATAATCCTGCTTTTAAAGAAATAATCCTCCTCCTTAAAAACAGCCTTCTCTCGTAGTTACTATTATTTATGTTTTCAGGCTGGGGCTATACACCAAACCCGGAGTATTTACATACTAGCCAGTTAAAGGCAAGCCCTCATTACATAAACAAGCTCTCGGGAGGCTGCCTGCAGTTTACACTGTTAAACTCCTTCGCCATCACTTTTAATATCTATTTCCCCAACCGTAACGCGTGCTGAGGACACGGCGGTTCCTACATCCTAAGGTTACTTTACTTCCCAAACGCCGCATCCGTCTTCCTTCAAAATAATCACGAGACATGTAATTAAGAAACTGTCAGGCCATTATTAATTTTTAATAGAGGACCCAAATGAAATAATTACAGGAATCAATCAGCGAGGCACCTTTCCAAATCACCACGCAACGGCACAAATATTCAAACTACTCGAGGCCGGGTCTTGCAGGTCTCAGTCCCCGAGCACCGCGCCAGAAACAATTCCGCAGCTCGGAGAAACTCAGCGACCGCTCGGCATCCCACCGACTCCAACGGCTCTAAAACACACACCCACATCGCGAGCAGAAAGAGGGGCGG
>VZRU01003257.1:35039-47302 GCA_013398155.1 Pedionomus torquatus | reverse complement strand
TCATGAGGTTCATCTGGGCCCACCTATCCATCTGATCCAGGTCCCTCTGGATGATGTCCCTTCCCTCCGGGGTATCAACAACACCACACAGCTTGGTGTTGTCTGCAATTTGCTTGCTAATGGTGCATTCGATCCCTCTGTCTATATCATTGATAAAAATGTTGAACACTACTACTGGTCCCAGCACGGACCTTTGACAGACACCACTTGTGACTGCTCTCCAGCTGGACTTCAGGCCATTGACCACCACCCTCTGGATGCGACCATCCAGCCAGTTCCTTATGCACTGAACAGTCCACCCATCAAATCCCTATCTCTCCAATTTATCAATCAGGATGTTGTGGGAGACAATGTCTCTATTGTCCTCAATTGTCTTATTGTCTCTATTCTATTTAATGTCTCTATTTTGATAATGCAGATATGGTTTTGACAGAAACCCATCATTTTTGTGCAACTTTGTTAATTGCAATATAGTATTTTAGAGCTCAGGTCATTTTCAGGCATCTCAGTTGAAGAGTTGGTAGTCACTGTCCTGTATTTCTAAAGGAAATAATCACATCATTCTTCATATGAAAAGAGGCTGAAAGTGCTGATTCCTTTCTCAGCCTGTAAAAGAGAAGGCTCGGGGTGGGCTTACAAATGCATGCAAACATCTGATGAGAGGGAGTAAGAAGGTAAAACTAGGCTCTTTTCAGTGGTGCCCAGAGATGGGAAAAGATTCAGTGGGCACAAACAGTAACACAGGTGGTTACCTCTGAAAATCAGCAAATGCTTTTGCACTGTGATTGTGGTCAAACATGAGATCGAATTGCCTGGAGATGTTAGGAGTCTGTCTGTAGCTGTACACAAAATGTGACTGGACACAGTCCTGAGCAATCTGGTCTTGCTGACTGTCCTTGAGCAGGGCAGTGAGATCAGTGCATCTCAAGCTGTCCCTGCTGACCTAAATGGTTCTGTAATTTGGTAGTATACCACCTTCAAGGCTGAGGACGACGTATCTCAAATACATAAAAAATACTAGGCTTGTTTTGTGCAACTATTTGTGTGTGTAAATTCTAGATATCTCAGATTTATTCTATTTCCACACATCAACATGTGTTCTAAATAAGCTGCATTAACTGCGTGTGTTCCTGGACAATACAGATCTGCAGTATAAATCTAGGACATTCGGAATCAGTTGGATTCCTAGGACTTCCTTTTCTTTTGGTAAGAGCAGCAAAAACATATTAAGCTTGTCCTCTTTAGCAGAAAAAAAAGTTACCATATTTTCTTGGAAACAAATTCTCACTTAGTTGGAAAGCAATTGATCTGGCCAAGGAAGATCTCTTTAGTGTAAAAAATCCTGAAAAAGGTCCAGCTCATAAAAGTTCAAAAGGTTTGGTTGTGCAGTAGATCTTTAGAGTTCTCACTGTCTCACTGTATTGCAGTTTTTAAACCAAACAGGAATATTTAAGGGGGAAGAGGGGCTGGGGGCAAAAAAAATAGTAAAGAAAACAAGAAAAAAAAAAAAAGCTACATTTTGCTGGGGAAAGATGTCAAGACTATTAATTTAATACATGAAAAAACTCATATATACACCATTATTTAGACTATTTTATTTTATTGTCTTTCCAACTAATCCCATAGCATTTTGGCTATGGAATAGAGTGCAAAGAAATATTGAAACCAAATGTTAAATGCTTGATTACCATCAGAAGTAAAAAAAAAAATATATATATAGAAAAAGGTAGTTGCGTGCACTGCCTGGTAATTACATTGGGAATGGCAGTCTTTGCCTACCCTTCCTCTTCTTTCCTAAAGTTAATTCTGCATCCTATAAAAAACTCATCTATTCATAAACAAGTCATGAACTGTCTACAGTCAAATGAATATTTTACTTTTTAGATGTGACTTACAGTGACTCAGTGCTTGTTGGCTGACAGAGAAGAAAGTTCTATAGTTCTTCAAAATTCAAAAATGTTTTTTTCCTCACAGGTAAGAATATATCTAGGTCAACTTTTTTTTAAGAAATGACAGTAAAACATGAGAATAAAATGAGAAATGGTACTTATGGGTTACCCAGTCCTACACTATGTTTTGTAAGGATGCGTAAAATCAAATTCTAAACTACATCCCAAATTTTAGCTACAACATTTATGAAATGTACTTTGTTACATATAATACAATCATAGCAATTTCCTTTGTTTAACAACATGTTCCATGAATTCCCAATTATATAAAACTTCTAATTCCATGTACACTCCCCTTTTAGTAGTATATCTATATAATATGAAAGGAATCTCTAAGATCCACATCCCAAAGGATCACTTGTTAGTGAATTGTGTAAAAAATATGTAATATTAATCATCAGGTGGTTTTTAGGATTTCTTCAGTAGAAAAGGACCTCACACCTGAAAATTACCTTTACAGTGACAAACACTAACTGAAAATAAATAGAGCTGTAATAAGCCCTGGTCACTTTCAGATAACATATCCTTTTATATCATTACAACATATTTCTAGACAGAGCTTCAGCCATTTTGTTCTCATTCCCCTTCTTGTTCAAACACTAGGAATGCGGTTTACTGGGAATGGTGGTTCAGCATAAGATGGAACCTTTGAGGGACTTAGAGCTTTTAAACCTTGAAAGTAAAAGAGCAGCTAGCAAATATATCTGTTTGAGACCTGTTAAAAAGTGACAGCTTCTCAAAAATAAGCTCATGGCTTTGCACGTGTATGTGGTGCTTCAGGAAGAGATAAAGCAAGTAGTGTCCACCTCAGTTAGCTTACATTTCAGATAAGAAACGGCAAGACATACAGGAGGATTTTCACTGGTGTTATTGGACAACGTGTTTTGACCTAAGTGGACAAGAGGAGTAAGAAAGGCTGATACAGTGAACACTTCATTCAATAAAACATTTTTGAAGAAGCAAAAGATTACACAACATTATTTTTCTGTATTCATCTGGAATTGTGAATGCTCATGATCGGGCTTTGCAAATTTAAGCCAATAAAAAAAAACACACACACAAAAAAAAAAAACAAACAAACAAACAAAAAAAAAACCACAAAACCCCCAATCTGAATGGTGAAAAGGATGTTGCAAAGAAGAAATTACTAAGATTTCTGTTCATCTCTTTACATATTATGCCTCTCATTTACATAGGTTAATGAATAAAGAACTATTTATATTACGTGACACTAAGTTTGATCAAGAATAGTTAGCTTTTATTTATGCTACATAATTATACAAGCAGAGCAGTACTGTACAGATGATGAAAGTTCCTGGGAGCTAAATGATAGGAAAGCTTCTGTGGCTATAGTTTTCAGAGGACAGTATAAGAACAGCAATGAGCAAGAATTCACAGCTGTAATGATGCATGTTTACAGTGGTGAAAACAAAAGTATGTCTTTGTCTCTCGGACAGATCAATACTTGGGGAAGAGTGAAGATATATTAACAGCTTGGTTAAAAGAGCGCAGCCTATCAGAGTAGATAGGAGTCAAAAATGGTAAGTAATTTTCATTCATGAGGCAACACAAAGGTAATTGCTTTCAAGAAAATCACAGAAGATTGTGCGTTCGATGTTTTGTCCAGAATATCCACTTCTAAAAGTCAGATACTTTTAAAAAAAACATTCAGTTTGAGGCCTTTTTGTTTGTGGGTTTTTTAAAAAAAACAGTATTGATTACTAAATTCCTGTAGAACATGAGAATTTCTTCCATATCAATGTTATATAATTTAAGATTAAAAAATACTTCTTTCATGTTGATTAAATTATGTTTATTGCCTTAAATAGCAGTCTTTGGCAATTGCTGATTTCTTAAAATCACTTTTTCCTCATCAGGATATGAACTAAATGATCCCAGGAGATGTGGACTCTGCAGCATTAAACATTGTCATATCTAACTTGTCATTGCATCCTTTCAGAGCAGCGTCTATCAGCTTGAATTTGCACAAATGGAGAGATCACTGAGCACCTTGGAATGGCATCCACCATAAGTGACGTATTGCTTTGGAAGGTGATCAGGGAGCCAGTTAGGTAGGAGGGGTCATTCAGTCTTTAAATCCGCTAGAGATATCATGACCGCCAAGGTAAAACCTGGGCACACAATATCTGCAGGCACAGCCTAAACTACTGAAGAACTTAGAAACAGAAAACCAAAGCTGTCTGAAACCTCCTGATATTTCCAGGTTTTGGTAATGGATGGCTGAGGAGAGATTTGCAGGTCAGAACTTTTGACTGACAAGCTTAATGTGACTGTTAAGGAAGAATTTTGTACTTGAAGCCTTTTGTGAGTAAAGCCCCACATATATCAGGAATAAGAGCTGTTAAAGTTTTTATATAATCTGGAAGAAAAGCCTCAAGGCCAAAAATACATGCTTCAATATTTGTTCAAAACTGTTCAATACAAATAATGAGTTTTCAGAGTTAGACACATTGTACATTAAATTTTAATGGTGTAACTTACATGACTTGTTTCCAATCATGAGCTGAAATTTTGACCTCAGGGTCTGAGTGTTACAAACTATACATATACTTTTTAGTCTCCTGTGGTGAAATAGGTATCAAAATAAAAATAGTCTTAAGCTATTTTAGGGGGCTTTAAAGTGGTTAGTGATTTACATATGGCATCTCCACTCAACCATAGAATTACGCTTCTTGTTTTATGGCAAGAATGGGTAACTTCTTTGGTGCATTGTTCAGTTCTAGCTAGAGCCTTTGTCTTGAGGGACAGTTAATATTTTATCCTTTCCTGCCCTGGTACAGTTTTAAGATTGTCACAAGAAGGATAAATTTCATGCCATTTTCTGTTCTTATTACAATCTTCACATTGTTATGAGAATGGATTAATTTTGTTCCATTTTCTGTCCTCATTACAGTCTGTTATGAGAATAGATTAATTTTGTGACATTTTCTTCTCTCATTATAATCTTTGTTATGGCAATGAGAATATGTAATGAGAATGAGAACATATCAAGCATTAAAGGTCTGTGAGAACTCATGACAAAGACTGTAACAAGAAGAGCAGATGACAACAAATCCATTCTCGTTACAATCTTAAGACTGTAAAGAGTACTCATGGTAAAATTATATTCATCCATTCATAAGATTGTTGAGAAAATGAGAATTGGAATAAAATTAATCAATTTTTGTGGCAATCTGGACATTGTAAGTAAGCTCATGGTGTGCTTTCAAAGACACAGTATAACAACAGAAAGAGACACAGTAAGATCGTCCAAATGGCCCATACTGCTTTCAAGATTTTGATAGAATTTTAGGTCAAGGATTATTTTTTTTTTTAATCCAAATAATTTAAAACTATGTATGACTACCAGCACCTTAACAATTTTTGACTAGAGGTACTAGCAGAACTAAAAGAGATGAGCTGCATAAATAAGATGAAGACTGTTGGAATCACTGGAGGTGTACAAATTGAGAAATTAAATTTTATTGTAATGACTGTCTAAATAGCTTGTACCAAATAAAAAGAAAGTAATAGATATGAATTTTGGCAGTTTTCTAAAGCTGTCCTGCTCTCCTTAGATGTCTGATGTCAGATGTAGAGTAGGCAGAGAGCTTTGAAGCCAGATAGAAGAGAAAGAACAGTAACAAACAAGGAAAAAAGAAAAAGGTTTATTCTATTTTCACATAAAAACATCAGTGCTTCACCCAAATATAAACAGGTCTTCAAAAGAAGTGTTAATACTAAAAGTCAGATATCATGCAAGGAGTAGCACTCCCAATTCTGCTCTCAGATAGGATTTCAGCTCTGATCAGTAAGAATGGTTGGTGATGTTACGTCAAATTCAACATGGTTATTTGTTTCAGATTTAATCACAGTTTGTGTCCAGTTATGTCCTGGGGAAAATCCATTCCTGCACCCCCTACATCTTCTGTTAAAGATTAGCCACCTTTTGCAACAGATAACCTACTGAGAAAAAAAAAAAAATCTGTCAGCCAGGTTGTGTAAGTTTTAAGACTAACATACTTGACAGCTGTTTCACAGCCTTAAAAATATGGTGGCTGTGTTTTACTGAATATGTAATCAATGACATTTCCAAAAAAAAAGCTAATAGGCTAATAGCAACAGAAATAGTAGAATATCAGCTCACCAGTTGTGAACAAATGAGCAGACAAACAGGAAAAAAAAAAAGCAGGAAGTGGTAGAAGAAATTATTTAAGAGGAATAAATCTCTTATTTAAAGACAGATCTTCAGTAACAATACAAAAACAATGCAGAGAAAAACACTGTCCCCTCAGCTAAACAGCAATGAAGTTTCACATGCATCCTGCACAACTTATAGAAATTTTAACTACTTTCTGTTTCCACACAATAATATGAGATCTGTTCACCTTCACATCCTACAGAATTTCCAACAAAATCACCACAGTGTATGGGATCACCCTGAACTTAAATTATGACAGTGATAGTTCACAGCACATGCATCAGTAGATATGAAAATTATTGTGCAGAAGAATACCTTTAATTACTATTTATCCTGCTTCATGAATTAGTGGGAAATTTTATAGGACCTTATTAACAAATAAAGTCACAGGCTGAGTTCATGACATAGGTGAGTATTTCTTTTATATAGATCAATACTTTTTGTTATGAGGAAGTTTTGAATGGAGATATTTACTCTGACTATGTTACCCTAGAGAAAGAAAATTAAAAATTTATTACATTGATCTATAAGATATCTAAATCAAACAATTTTGAATATTCTGTTCTTTGCATTAATGTAAGAATTTCAAAGATATTAAAACATCTAAGTCCCCCTGATTTCAGTGTGAATTAGATGTCCAAATGTGTGTGACCTTCAGTAGTCTCAAGTATGCCTTATTTAAAGTCTGACTTCTAATCCTTCAGTATTACAAAAAATGGTGTAACACCACTTGCAGACATTATTAAAAGGCTCTTCATTTTCTGCCTTAAAGGTAGTAGTAGCAACATTTAATTAACGATAATACAAAGGTCTAAACGCTTTCAAAAAGTTAAACTCTGAGACTTTCAGTCTTTCATCATCATCACTGTTGGGAAATTAGTTTTACCTCATCTGTCTCAGTGAGATATCTTTGGGGAACTTATACCCTATATCCTTTCTTCCTCCATTTCTGAGTGTATAAAGGTCCTTTATAAGACCTGGATATATAAAGGTCCATAACTTGCATATAACTTCATGTAAAAGACTGCTATGAGCTTTTTATCCTCAATGGGGCTATCTGGGTGAAGTGGGAGCCTTACTTACATATATAAAAACTATTCATGATTCAAAAATAGTTTGCAAATAAATGTATTGCATCAGTATTTAGAATCACTAACTGCTAGTCTCTAATATGTAATGTGCGTGTCACAGTAGCATATTATGGTAGATTAGCATAATTTTTTCTTAACTTTCACCCTGTCAAATATTCTTCATTACTTCAATTGTTCCATGAGTTCCTCTGATCATCCTCATGGCCTTCCTCTGGACTCATTCCAACAGGTCCATCTATTTCATATGCTGCACCCCCAGGGATGAATGCAGTACTCCAGGTATGGTCTCACCAGAGTGGAGCAGAGGGGCAGAATCACCTCCCTTAACCTGCTGGCCACAATTATTTTCTTGCAGCCCAGAATGTGGTTGGCTTTTTGCTCATGTTGCCAGGTCATGTTGAGCTTCTCATCAACCCCCCCAGATCCTTCTCGTCAGGGCTGCACTCAATCTATTCTCCTCCAAGCCTGTATTTGTGCTTGGGATTGCTGTGACCCACATGCAGGACCTTGCCCTTGGCCTGGCTGAACTTTATGAGGTTTGCATGGGCCCACCTCTCAAGCCTGTGCAGACGGCACCCCTTCTGTTCATTGTGTTGACCATGCCACACAACTTGGTGCTGCCAGCCATTTGCTGAGGATGCACTCAATCCCACTGTCCAGGTTGCTGACAGAGATATTAAACAGTGCCAGCCCCAGTCTCAAATCTCTTTTCCAGTCTTTTTTATTCACTCTAATGTTCAGAGGCTTGTGGATGTCTGGTAAGCTTCCATGGGGATTGAGGCTCTTCTTTGCTTGGCAAGTTTCTACTATACCACTAAAGCTTTGCTTTTTGTTGTTTTGTGTTTGGTTGGGGTTTTTTGTTTGTTTTTGGTTTTGTTTTTGTTTTTTTTCCCTGTTATCTTCTTCATTCTCTGAATCTTTTGCTTTAGACTTCTTATCAAGGGTTAAAAAATTGTAAACTTGTCTTTCAGGGCTTAGATAAATTGAAAACTCTTGTATATTTCCTCTGTCCTCTTTATAAAAATCTATTTGTCATATAATTCTTTCTTGGATGTAAGGTAGTACTTCTCACAGAGATGTAATATGCATTCATAGCTCTCTTCCTCTGTTCATATTTATTTTAAATGGTTAAAAATATTGGTGTCCTCAGCACTAATTGTAATAAAATGTAAGACTACTGATATCATATTTTTATTCATGCCTATTGCTAAAGAGACTAAAGCACCATTTTTACCATTATTATTTATCTACTACATCTTCAAGACTATTCAGCTTTAGAGGGCTTTAGTTGTCATGTTCTTTCGTCTCTGAACAGTTCTCCCAGACCACACAGTTCAGAAGGTGCTCAAAGAAGGAAAAAGGGTTCACTGTCCAAACTCTTGCTGATTTGTATTGCATGTACTCTCTGTAATGTCATAGCCAGTCTCAAGTAGTTCCTGCCATTTCAGAGTTAACGTTACAGGGCTCCTTTTATCTTTGAGACTACTGAATACTGTTCCTACAAAACCAGATCCTTTAACCTTCTCCATGAGGTTTTTCTCCCTAGTCACCTGGCCAGTGGTGCCTTCACTTTTCTTAACAAATAGCATGTGGCTACAAATCTAAGGTCTGCTAGCTCATGTGTAATGCATACATGTAACAAACCATGGGCTGTCCTGCTGCAGAGAAAAGACAGCCACATCACTACAATTGTGGAACAACAGACTGACCATTTTTACTGTTGCTGCACATTTTCTAGATCTTGTTAGACAACCTGACATGAGCAAGTTCACCATTTTAAATAAAGTATGATATAAACGTTTTCTCTTTTAACCTTCTTCTTTTCCAGTAGAGCAGACCAAAGCAGCATCTAGTTTTACAAGACAGGTAGCCGTGCACACATTTTTTGTGACTGGTGGGAATTTAAGTCTTTAAAATTTGCAAGTCATGGACACATCTGTGCTGACTTGGGAAAAGTCACTAGCATTAATGTGCAAAATTTAATGAGGAATACAGTGATTATTTTAACAGCATCAAACATTCTTTTGCTCAAATCAGTACTTAGCAATGTTCTTGAAATGTGCCTACCTCCCATTAAATTCAGACACATAAGAATTTTCTTAATCTGTAAATGACTTAAGACTATATACAAATATTAAAAATACAGTATTTCTTCTATTTTTATATGCCTTTTTACTTTGGAAAATGTTAATAATAAAAGCAAATTAAATGACATTTTTATTCTTTGCTCTTGAACTATGAATTGAGCCACCTTTACATTGCTTTTGCGTTTTTAAGTTTGCTATAAATACTGCACATTGGCAACACAATTCTGGTTGAAAAAGATCATCTAAAAGAAGAATTACATTAAGACTCCACCAAAAATAAATTTCAGTTACACCTGAACGTTTGGGAAGATTTAATGTTTTGGTTTAACTACTGTTTATGTATCAATTTTCCGTCACTACCAAATGGCAATCCTAGCTAATAAAAAGAAAATTGTCATCTGGAAAAAGTTTTTACAGTCATAGTTTCTGGTTTCCCCCTCAGGTTTGGCATTAATCCTTATAAATATTTGTGAAATCACTCCTTTCTTTGTGTGTGTGTGTGTTTTTGTTATATTACCTCTTTTAAATACAAACTAGTAGAATGTTGAAGTTGACATTTCACAGAATTGTGGTTTTTATTTACATGAAAGGTGGAGGTAGGGATGAATCTTCTAAGTTTCAACCCAGGTAGGGATGAATCTTCTGAGTTTCAACCCAGGCATCCAAAGAATATGAAAACCATTCTTTTCATGGCAGTGTTGCTGCATTGCACTTAAAATTTTATTTTTTTTTACTGCCTGTATGAGTTAAGATAAGTTGTTCAGTCAGTTTTTTCTGGGTGTACTGTCTCCGCCAAACTTAGTCACTGTTCCTGGTGCTGTGGGAGCATTTTTGTCTGAAACCTTTCCTTCAATGGCTTAATTACTCTTTAGACCCTAGAAAATTGTATATTAATTTCCCTAGTGCCTTAACTACTCAACCCCTTAACAGCTTACAAATATGTTTGTAGACTTCTCTTGATCATTGTCGTTGTTACCCATCTAAACCTGATTTCTCTCTCTAAGTGGCCTAAAGTCATGTTGGTATTTTCATGTAGGCAGATTTCCTCCTATGACTATTTCTCTTTAAGGCATGGATTCTGTATAGCAGTATGAATCCACCTAATTGCTAAGATACACATCTATCGGGTTCCCCAGGGAAGTTGTGGATGCCCCATCCCTGGTCTAGTGGGAGGTGTTCCTGCCCATGGCAGGGGGGTTGGAATTCGATGATCTCTAAGGTCCCTTCCAACCCTAATCATTCTATGATTCTGTCGACCTCAAGAAGACCACAAGACCACTTGCATATGTTTCTTACCCTGTCAAGCTAAAAACATTAATTAATATTTATATTGTTCTATTAAATGCTCACCTTATTTATAGGGTCCTTCTGAAAGACCTTTTGTTAATCATCGTGTAAGAATACTAGTTTCCACTTCCTCTGTCTCCATTTCAGTTTTCTTGCATGTGATAACACTAGATTACCATAAAACTTTCTTGCTGGCCTCTCCAAGGTTATTCATCAAATACTTCAAAAGCAGGATTTCCCAGCCTGAAGCTGAGCTGAAAAGAACAAAAGAAGGCGGCTGTCTGGCAAGCCGAGCAAAAGTGGTATCCTGCCAGTTGTGCCAGCACAAAAGAATTGACCTTATTGACCTTAAAAGACAGCGCACGAATTAACTGATTAATAGCTGGGATCTGCAATGTCAGTCTGAAGTTCTGACATAGACTTACTAATAAATTTAACTCCAGCAAGTTTTGATACAGAGCACAAAGCAAAGAACAGAGCTTCTAACTCATGATGGAAGTAACAGGACAAAAAGGAAGTTACAACTCTATTCCTGTATTTTCAATTGTGTTCCAGAACCTTAGGATATTATCTGTGTGCTTTTCTCCATCTCAAAAATATCCCACCTTTTATGTCATACTACAGAAAAAAAAAAAGATGGAAAGAAAGAAAAATAGCTAGTATTTTCTCAGGCTTTATTACTCTTCCAAATTAAAATTTTAGTTTTCTTTTTACTGTGCTTAGTTTTCCACTCCAGACTTAGTAATACTTGATACACTTTGAAGTGTGTCCCACACAACAACTTCATTTGTATTAAGGAGGCAGCACTTCCATAAAACCTGTCTATACTTCCTTCACTATTTTTTATCCCTTTGTTAGAAGTTTTATAGCAATTTAAAGGGACTCAGTGCAGATTTCCTAAAAATTATATATCTAGGTAGTGGAAAAGGTTATTTTAAAATTATAAAAAGAAATATATGTGGACTTATTTGTAATTTAGTAATAATACTATTTAATGTAGTTGCATTCCAACTTTTTCTTCAGTCAAAAAAGACAAAGTCAAATGATTGAGGATGTTGAATAATATATAGCAATTTTGAAGATGAAAACTATAACCTTTCAGGAGGGAATGATTTGAGACTACAGAACTCACAAATGAAAAGGCAAGTGCTAGATCCACCAACTCATCCTGCCTTTTACAACCTGTGACATTGGAGATGGGAAAGGCTCAGAAATTAATATGTATCCCTTATATAGCAGAATTCCTGAAGCTACCTTTAATATAAGAGTGCCTAGATGCATGTTGTTGGTGTTTTGGTTTTTTTTTTCACCTCATTTGTTGTGTGCTGTATAATGTTAAAAAATTGAGGGGGGGAGGGGAAATCACACACTGGCTTGAGGGGTTTGGAACTGATAATGAGGAGAAATATCACACTTAGCTGCATTCCCCACAGACAATGACACAAAAAAAAATTCTACACTTACCTACCAGACCTTGTTATTAGTACACAGAGGGCTGTTTTCACAATGCTGAGCAGCATTACTTTACACCTTCTTTGTTTCAGAATCAGCATTCTCCCAGCTACAGATTTCTCAGAGTAAATTATTCAATCTAAATAGTCAATTATCTTGCTTACAGAATAGGCATTGAAATTCATGCATTTTCACT
>VZRU01003257.1:24180-35008 GCA_013398155.1 Pedionomus torquatus | reverse complement strand
AAGATTTTACTTTTTTTTTTTTTCTCTGCCTTTCTGAAGGAGATAGCAATCATTTATTTCAACAAGACGTTTTTCTTGAAGAACAGTAAGCAGATAGAGATGACACCAGTGGTCTTTAAGCTGATCCAACCTATTTGTCAATAGCAAGACAGGGTAGGAGGTGATATAGATTCCATTTAATTTTATTACAGCCCAGGAATTTTTACCCTACTAATATATTGAAGGAATTTTTCCGCATTTGTGTCACAGAAATCCCCTGTCAATTGACTTTCTTAGGGAAAGATAAGATACTGTGTCTTTCTCTTTCAACCGAAGGTAGAGATAAATCTATGTGGGAGTGTAGGTGGCAAGCAAGGAAAGTTTGAGCTATTATTTACTCACCACTTGACAAAGACAGAAACGAACATTCTTTAACATTTTTTTAATCATGGAAGGTCATGGATGCTTAATCACACTGAGCAGACCTATTTACAGGAAAACCCTTTAGGTTTCAGAATTCATCTCGCAGAGATCCTTCAGTACCTCCAAAGAAGAGGCACAGTTATCTATTACAGCACACTCCTGTCTGTTTGACGGCAGAGTACTTACACCTTTCCAATCTATATTAACATCTCTAGTTCCAAACTAGACAGGGTATAAATAATGAGAGTTCATTTTGCATCATTTTCCTACAGTACCTGCATCAGAATCATAGAAGGGGTTTTCTGTCAGCTGCAGCTGAAATTCGTGTTCGGTGCAGGTGTTGTGCGCTGCTCCATTACAATCCAAATGCATTTTAAAATGTTATCAGACACAGTAAAGATATTGAAATTAAGTCTCTTTGTACTCGTTCGTCACTTCTATGCTTACTGCTAAAAGTAATTGCAGTGCCTATTGAAGACAAAGACATTCAGGCACTTCAGGCAGTACACTACAGCATGAATGACTGTCAAAAGACTATCAAAAGAGGAAAGAATAAAGTTTCCAAATAGAAGTAGTAAAGAAATGCAAATTACACAGAACTGTCAAATCCCCAACTCATAAGGCAGACCACATCAGTTTCATTTCACCTAAACGCAGAAGCAAGTGAGTAAGAGCTGCTGTGAATTTGACCTGTATTCTTGTGGATATCTGCAAATTGAGGCTGACTCATGCTCCTTGTCTTTTAGCTCTCATATCCAAATATCCCCTGATATACTATACTTCTACTTATCCAATGACAGCTTCTCACACTAGCAATGGGACTGATGCAGTGATACCTTCTCTCATAGACCACAGGGTGCAGAGTGTACAGTAGTAGCTCCAGAACACACACATCCTTTCATCCTGGAGCTGTCCTCGGGGCTGTGACATTCAGTTGCCCTAAAAGAGCTTTAAACTCACTGTATTTCTTTGCTCCTTGTCCTGGATCACAATTTCTCCAGGAATTACCAGAGATACCTGATTTTCAGCTCATTGGAGTTTACTCTTTGTCCTTATCTCATTTCCTAGGAAGACATACCAGTGTGCTCTCTTTAGTCCAACATCTACAAACCAGTGGTGAGTCTTCTGCCTTGCACTATGACTGATACAGAAGCCCATTACTCCAGACACCTCTACTCAGTTGTACACAAAGAATGGGATTTGCCTTCCAGAAAAAAAATCAATGTATGGAAGGGGAGCCTGAACCAAGTAGAAAACCACAGATAAATCAGCTATGCCTTGTATTCATTTTCTTCCCTTCATATTTCTATCTTCCATATAATTATTTGTTTTAAAACCGAATAAAAAAGCTAACTCAGAAAAAATGCTTGTTCATTGAAAATAGATTAATTGTCCCTTAAATGCATGTTGAAACCACTCTGTATAAACCCTATATTCTGACATCCAGTTTGAAGAAGCGTTTCTGCACTGTAGAGATAGCATTTGCATCATGTAATGAAAGGAATGGGATAACAATTACTTTCCCTTGTTGAATAGGTAAGTAAATAGAGCTTGAAAATCCCCATAAATAGTAAGTATGGAAGTTAGATCTTCCCACAGGAGGCTTAACCCCAACATCAGTCCTTTTCTTTGAAAAAAAAAAATCCAATCATTTTTATTTTAATAAGTGTGGATTGTGCATTTTAGTTGGAACTAAGAAACTTTCTGCTTCCAGAGTAACAGTTTTCTTTGGCTTACTGGCCCCAGAAATAAATTCTGAAATTACGAAGCCTCCATTTGCATGGATGAGAAATAAAAGATGAACAGTAGACACATGAGCTTAAGATATTTTCTTAGGTATTGACCTGTTCTGCAAAGAAAAATCAGTACAAATGAAACATAAACAGTGACTAAATTAAAATATTCTGTTTCTTTCAAAAATCCAATGGAAAATTCTTTTCAGAAAGTGATATGGATGAATGTCATATATGAGTTCCAAGGGGCAGGATTTACTCCTTCCCTGAATAATTCCTTTCTAAAAACAATTAAGATTGTATAAATAATAAAATAACTTTACCAATTTTAGTAGTTACCTTACATTAAAAAAAAAAAAAAAGAGAGAAAAATAATTTGTTGCTCTGTGTTTATTTAATTTGTCTAAATTGCTCCGCAGTTGCACAAGTTTTCTGTCACTGACTAAGAAAAAGGTGTCAAAGGTGTCGTTCACCATATTAACATTAAAAATATATACTCAGTCTCAAAACTGAGAAATTGAATTGAATTGAAAACCCATTCTGTACATATAGCAATTTTTGAATACTGTATCTCATTTCATTAAGTCTTGCTTGCTTATTTTTGGAACAGTATTGCTGAAATTTCAATGAGTTTTTGTGTAAGAGAATAGATGCAGAAACTAAGATCCATTGTTTCTCTCTGCCACAAATTCTAATGACTTCGGGCTGAATATAACATTTTGCATTGCCTCAATTTCAAGCTGTAAAAAGGTGGGTGAGGTCTAAGGCGAAATACTGATTCTCAGAGAAACTAGTGGGATTAGAAGCCAAAGGTGTAAGAAAGCTCTGTCTGGTGTACTAAAGGTGAATCAGATGAAAACAGTCACTGAAATGTGTTTATTCTGCCTTTTATGTTTTCATCATGTTTATCTTTAGGCATATTTTACAGGCCCTCTGTTTGCCCTGTGTATCATTCTGGGCCAACAAATGGTTCTTGAAACATGCCTGAGTTGAGAAAATTTCCAATGTGATAACTTGAAGCTTTGGCATGCAAAAGTTTCCAGATAACAGGGGATCAAGACAGTTTTTTTGTCAGTCAAGAGATGAAGATGGGCCTACAAGATGTATTCCTTCTGAAGAGTAAAAGCCATTGGTATAGCAAAAAAAAAACACAGTGGAAAGAAAGAGTTGATATAGGAAATGACTAATATGTCTAATGGCTAATGACTAACACTATCTTCCTAGATAGATAACACAATTACAGGACTTTATCATGTAGAAAAAACTACAAGCTGTAGAAAGCAGACTTGTTAGCTGTTTCTCAAAGGTAAAAGAATAGGCTCACTGAAGCCACTACTCTATTTCTTTAGGAAAAAAGTGGTTGTTTGTCTCATGGTATGCTGTTTGTCCTTTTGTTCTTGTTTACATTCCTCTCTCCCCTAAGAGAGGTTTGGCTTTCCCTGTTTGGCTAAGGACATTTGATTCCTCACCTTCAGTAGAGACAGATAGTTCACTGAACACTGTCAGTTTCATCTAATTTCCCCAATTTCCTGGTGAGTTTTCTAACAGTATTTAGTAATGTTGGGTAGAAATTAAAGCCAGCCCTTGTTGCTGCCAGTCAAGGAGTGGAGAAAACATGCTCAATGATCTTTCGCTTAGGCTAGTAAAATTTCTAAAGGTATAGTGCTGGATGAGACAAATACTTCTTTTGCACATAGCTTGAATTTGTCAATCAAAGACCTAGCAGAAAATCCAAGCAGGTGGAATTGTACACTAGCCCAGATCTTTTCTTTCCCAAAACACCCATTCCCAAAGATTTGAAACCAGAACATGAAGTAAATCACAGATAAGTTTCCAGTATGTTGTCCTGATACTACTCTTGCCTGTTTAATGGAAGGAATGGGATTAGTCAGCTTCTTTACACAGCTCTCAGGCCTGGGACAAAACCATAAATGCCAGTTGGAAAAAATACAAGCTTAGTTAAATTGAAATGGAAAGAAAAACAAAGATAAATGTTTTATCTGCTTTCTGTCATTGTTTATTTTATTTGATATTACTTGTTGAAATATCCTAGATGAGAGTATTAAAAGCAAGTTTACAGAATTTTCACATTCCATTGGAATGGAAGCAATAATAATAAAATTTGTAAACCAATGTGGTCATATACAGAACCATTTCTTTATTAATGTTTCTCTATGGAAAATACTTGCCAAGTAGACTTTAAAATAAAACTTCCAATGACACAAGCAATGTTTTTTAACAATGGAGCTCTCTGTCAATGATAATCTAAGGAAAGAAAATAGTCATTGTAAAACTTGACTGAAATGGATCATTTTGGAAAGTCTAAATTTAAAAATGAAGACTGTAACTTTCTGACTAAACACGGTTGAAGAGTTTCTAAGCTCTTCATGTGGCAACATTCAGGAGACATTTTGTTTTTCCTCCGAGCAGAGGAAATTAAGACCTCTCAGCCTTATTAAGAAATGGCAAGATATGAAACATTTTTATTGCCATTGGATAGACTTGCATATTGTCACATTGAATTTTGCATTCATTCTTGTGCTTTTCATATTGGAAAGCACAGGCCTGAAGTAGAAGTGGTTTGTGGTTCTATTCTATACACATAGCACCTCATTTTTTTTTGGTCAAGAATTTTTTGCAGACATGGCTTCATGTTAATAACAACAATTAAATTTTCACTTATGTCTGTTTGTTCTCTGCTTCCATTTATTCATTAATAGGTAGTCCTTACATCATCATATACTGTTTCTCTATGTACTTTAAAGAAGAAAAAGGAACAAGATAATCAATAAACAGAAATTAAAATAAAGGTAACAATATGAAGTTATTTACTAAGAAATAAACACACAAAGAATCCAAACAGGGCAGTTTGTATCTATAGGTAACAAAAGTAGCAAGAAGAAATTTATTTCACTATGCAGGACAAAAATGGCTTCCCCAATACAGTTGCACTGGAGAAGAATATTGGACAAGCAAGAGAGGATGGTAAAATCAGAGGAAATAGGACTATATATGTATTAAATTTTGAGAAGTGTGCACCCAAATTGCTTTATTCAATATTGATGGAAACATCACAGAGTGGATAAAACTAAAGCCAGCATCAAAGACAAACATTATGAAGAAATGTAAGGGTGGTCTTACTCTTACTGGAGGGGACCTGACTGTTATGAATCAGTTTAGATTTTGAAAATCACAAAGTGCATTGATCCAGATAAACGTCAAAACACATAATTTGTAAAAGTCTGGGACAGGAAGAAAGCAAAGTATCTGTGTCTCAATGACATAATTCTAAATGTGATATCCTGTACTAATAAACTTACTATTACTTGCCTGAATAGGTAAGAACTCAAAAAAGTAAATATACTCATAATCCAAGTTGGCCTATTACAAAGAGCATATAATCCACAGCTTTTACACTATCTCAAAACACCTTTAATACAACCTTTGTAATTTTGGCTGCTCTTTGACCTGCCTTTCTAAGTACATACCTAGGCTACAGTAGGAATCATAGCAAAGAGCATTAGAGGTCTTCTGAAAACAGCTTTACATCTTAAATCTGGGGCCCTTTCTCCCAGCAAACCTTTTAAACTCAGTACTAAAGCAAGAGCAGATCAATCTTTGACCATTTTACTTCTACAACAGCATTTTCCAACATATTTTAAAAACTGCCTTCATGTATGGAGCACAAAAAAAAAAAAAATAGAAATAAAATTCATTAGCAAAATTCTGATAACAATCTCCAATTCTTACCCCTCCACTGGTACATTTGAGGTTTTGTCAATAGTTGGATTGCCAAACAAAACAGAGTATACTCTGAGTATTAGGAGGTTTGGATTACCAAGACAGTTTCAGATTGGTTTCTATGCTCCTTATATTTTCCTTCACATGACTGTGAGATACCTCTTATCCTCAAGGAGAAGACTTGCTGAATTTTTCCAACACTCAGCAATGTATTTCCAAAATTCAAGCTTGTTAAAGAATATCAGCTTATAAAAGGAAAAAAATTGTGTGCACAGTTTGTTTACATCCCTAGTTGAAACTTTTCTAAATAGAATTAGTTCAAATAATTTCAGAATAAAATGCAGGAAGGGAACAAAGCTTTCTGTCTCTCCTACTCTCCCTGTCTCTCTGTTTCTCTTTCTCCCCCTGCCCCCCACCACGTATCACAGGAAAGGAAGAAAACATGGGTATAAATGTACTTGTAGCTATATGGAAGTTTCTGGTTTTATACATATATATAACTTTCCTATAGGAAATCATCACATCATCTCATAGCAGAAAGCTTCAGTCAATGGTGTTAGAATATTTCCTTTGCTCTGAGCTTTGGAACATTTTTTCCTTCCAAGTGTTTTGACTTCCTTATATTTTGTTTAGATAACTCAGTTTTTCATACCACTTTTTCCAGATACTTTCACCTATGATATGAATCTGATAACTCTGTATTTTTTGAAACTTGGTCTAGCCAAGGTCTAAACTGCCCATAGAAAGGTAATGAAGCCGGTGAGGAATCTGGAGAATGAATTTTATGAGTAGCAGCTGAGGGAACTTGGGTTTTAATGTGGAGAAAAGGGGGCTGAGGGCAGCTCTCTACACCTACCTGAAAGAATGTTGTAGAGAGGCAGGGGTCAGTCTCTTCTTCCAGGTAACAGGACAAGAGGAAATGGCCTAAGGTGTGCCAGGGGAGGTTCAGATTGGATATTAGGAAAAAAAAAAAAATGCTGAAAGGGTTATTAAGCATTGGAACTGGAGGCCCAGTGAAGTGGTTGAGTCACCATTCCTGAAGGTATTTAAAACATGGGTAGGAGTAGTGCTTATTGGTGTAGTTCAGTGATGGGTTTTGTCAGTGTTAGGTCGATGGTTGGACTAGATGATCTGAAATGTCTCTTACAACCTATGCAATTCTATGACTCTAAAATATGGCCAGTTGTTTCTAACAAGATCTTATGGGTACTCTTTCAAAGATTTAATGACTATTGTAACAATCATGTTCTATAGATCCTTCTGATCAATTACATAGGTTCTTATAAGCCATCTATGTTACCGAGGAAAATATATATGTGATTTTATACTTGGTGTAGTTTTCTGAACTAGAATCTTACTATTTTTACATTACTTGGCAATAAAATGTTAATTAAATTACGTGTAAATTAAATGCAGAAATATTCAGCCTGGCAGCAAAACATTCTGACTGTATGGTACTGCCTCAATTCACCTCAAAAGCTATCTTGTGAGCAGCTTTTTGATAGTCAGAACTGGGTACATATATGCTAAGTTTCATTTCTTTCAAGGTGTTCTAGAGCATAAGAAAATCCCTAGTCTAGTACATTTACAAAAATCTTTTATATCTTAACATGGGTTTTTTTTAACTAATCATTTTATTGTTATTACTCCATTATCCACAATGCAAATGACACAGACTATCAAGTATTGAAAAATTTCTGATAAAGGAAAAATAATTATTATATATGGAACTGCCCATACCCTTATTCCTAGCAAAAACTTCTTACATGGAAGGATGCTGACCCAAAAAAATTCTCCAAAGATTTTTATAAAGCTTTAGGTCAGCATATTTTTTTCTCTCAGGAAAATTAAAGTAATCACTTAATCAGTTACTTTGCAATCTCTGTTATGAAGAACTTTATTATGTGCTTTCCTTCACTGATTATTTAAGGTCAAATATAGTTCTGTGTATTTACTAATACCACGTGTGAGTTCATAGCTATTACTTGTCTTTATCTTGCTGCAGTTAAGATCAATGAAACTATTGATTTTAACATTATTAGAACTGGACAGTTGTTTTTATGACACTGAAAGAAATGAGCAATTGGTTCATTTAAAAATATATAGTCCCTTGTATTTTCTAGCTGTTGCTATGTTGGCAAATTTTATGGCAGAATTTCTAAAAAAAAAAAAATTTCTTTGCTTTTCCATTAGCCTTTTTACGGTGGTGCTTTCTCAAATCTAATCTAAATTTGGTCCTGTGGCCATTTAAACATGAGGTTTTTAAAAGGAAAAGCATTAAGATTTATCACATCATATATAACAGGCATTTTAAAATTATCCATTCAAATAAATCCATCTAGAGTGGATGAGATTCAGAATTTCCATGAGTGTGTCCCCATCACTGACTATAAATTGGAGACATCACTTTTGCACTACTTCACAGTCATGTTATCAAGTCTTCAATAGAGACAAAAAAGACTTTACAATGACAACAGTTGATTTTTCAGGGAAAATGGCAGCTACTACAAAATCAAGAAACAAATAATTCAATTAATACTTTAAAGATTGTCTAGAAGGGATTTATCTTTTTTTCTGCAATTTTTTAACACACCTGTTCCTATTCTAATGGCAGAGATATTAAAATGATTTTTTTTTCTTTTTGTTTCACCTCTCTTTAAATTATCATGGGACTGAATTCCGCTGGCTACCTGGTGGACCCTGGAAAAGGTATCTATGAAATCTATGACATATTGAACAGCTTATTATAAGCTCTCTAGTTTCAAACTGTATTGTCTTGGAAATGTCCATCTTGTAGTTTCGTTTCTATTACATAGCACTGGCAGCTTCTTCCTGTAAGATCACCAATCAATTTTTAGTTTCTAGCACCATAGGTTTCAATTTTGTTGAACAAGAGATTCATGCTTCCCAAGTCCATCCAGCAGGAGACAGATGAAAAGGAGCAACATTATACCTTAGGCTGGTGGGTTAGCTGTTTCTCAGAAAGCTGGAAGAGAGTTCGCCTTATAAAAAAAATAGAGACTTTGTGTTACATACAAAGTATACCTCTGCTGACAAAATGAATAAAGATTAATTAAATTTGGTTTAGAGCAGATGCAGAGAAAGGCTATTAGGATTTTTGAAGAAGAGAAAAATACTTTTTATTGGAAGAAACAAGAAGAATTAGACTTTCACAGCTAAGCTATATAAAGGCATGATCTGAGTTCTGCCTAGAAGCAAATTGACACAAAAATATGCATATTCTTAATAGCTGAACCTTTGAGCTGGTATAAGAATGGATGTATGGGACGGAAATTAGGAAAAAATCTTTTTATCAGAGATTTTAAATTTCAAAGAAGCTTGCCTCCATACATAATTTAGTTAGTATCTAACAGAAATCTAGCTAATTTTAAGATTAATCTTAAGAATACTGTAAAAGGTATTTCCATTTCCTTGATTCATAGAAGACAACACACTGAACCTGAGGGTCTCAACTTCTCATGACATTTACATCCTCTGCTCTGCTGAACAGGGACTTTGGTTGGTTCATCACATTTTTTAGGACATATAACCCTCATTAAAGTTCTAAACGTGGAAAAGGCTGTTGTAATGTTAACACATGACAGGGTTTTTTTGTATATACATTAAGAGGTATCAAAAAAATGCACTTTTCATTTGCAGTTACCCCTTATATTTTTTTCACAAACTAAATACTAGTTCAGTTCAACACATTTGTTTTGCTTTTGAAATTACCACATGAAACATGTAGAAAATACTAGGAAAACAATATCTGAGGTTGTGCAGCATGATACCTGTGGCCATAGCAACAGCATACAACAGCTGCCATAATCAGCACCTAAGAGAAATGGGAGGTGGGGTCACCTTAGACAGATGCAGTGAGAAGATGAGGTACAATTCAAAATGGAGGATGGCCAATGTAATGCCCTCTACTGTGACAGTTGTTTGCTTTTCTTTGATAATATTTTGGGATTACAGGAGGAATAATGATTTCAACATGTAGTATTGTCTATCTTGAAATGTGTTTAAATCCATATCCTCATAGAGACAGCTCAGCAAAAAGATCTTAGCAGTATTTCTTCACTGAATGTCTAAGGACTTGGTAAGCTTTAAAAATTCCACAGGCTAGTGAAACAAATAGTGACTGCCTCCAGGGCATATTTTTTTTTTATGTTATTCAGTAGAGATAGGTCACTCAACGTGCTTTCTTTTTGCTTTCAAACAATGAGCTATAGATTCAGAAAATGTATACTCCGGTGTATATTCTTCTTTGTGCTTGTAACCAGTTACTGAGTGTATGCCATTGCTGCCCATGTGTGTGCACATATGTCTGTAATTTGTATGATATAATATTTGCATATAATTACAATAGTGAATTACCATTTGCATACTATATTACAGAGAGACATCTGGGCAATTATGAATATTCTTTTTGTTACATTCTTGTTTATTAGACAGAGATAGTATTACTAATTTTAATGTAAGGAAATAATTGCTGTAGAATAATAACATTGCAAACAAAGCTGGACACTAAGTGAAATGGGCATATTCAAGGCATGAAAAAAAAAAAAAAAAAAGAACAAACAAAAAAATAAAAGTAGAAGTTAAAAGGAAGGAAAACATACTTGTATGATAAAAAAAATCTCACTGGATTATTAAAAAAAAAAATTAGAACAAACTCTGATTCCTGTTACACACAGGCAACTAAGCTTCTTCTGAAAGTCAATTCTCTGTAAAATTGTTACGGTTGTACTAGTGATTGGGTAAAGAACAGATTATTAGAGAATCACAGTATCACAGAATGATATGGTGTTGGAACATACCTCTGGAGATATCTACTCTAACCTCCTGCAAAAGCAGGTCCTCCTAGAGCAGGTTGCACAAGAATGCAACCAGGCAGGTTTTGAATGACTCCAGAGATGGAGACTCCACTACCTTTCTGGGCAGCCTGTTCC
>VZRU01003255.1:116150-154141 GCA_013398155.1 Pedionomus torquatus | reverse complement strand
GGGGTGTTGGGCTCACTTTTTTTTTTTTTTTTTTTTTTTTCTTATTTATTTTTTTAATCCTTTTACTGTAGCAAGGGAAAACATAGCGATGCTGGAGAAAAACCCTCTCTGGATCAGCTGTGCTGGTTGCGAGAGCTGCCGGTACCATCTGGCTGCCACGGCTTGTGGGACACGCGGCTCATCCCAGCCGGTTTCTGTGTGCCCGGTTGGTGTCCACGAGTGGCAGCACGCTGGGACGTGGCACGGAGGTGAAAGGCTCCGTCAGCCCCAATCCCTTTAGCCGTCCTGGCCTCTGCTTGTGTATTTTTAACCTTTTTGCTGTGCTAAGCTGCCTGGGGCTGAAGTGTGTCAGCGGGCACCGGGGAATCCAGCCTCTCGCCGCTTTGCCAAGCCTGGGATTTCAGGATCAGTGCCTCTAATCCACGGATCCCGAAATACCTTCTTCTGCCGGCACCGCGTTTGGAAAATTTTAGTGACTGGGGGTTTAACCGCAGGGTAGGGGATGCCCTGACCCGCAGCGACTGGCTGCCACGTGGCAGAGCCGCTCCGCTGCCGGCATCCGTGCCTGATCCAGCCGTTGCTGTGGGGTCCATCAGTCGGTGACTGTGAGATGAGAGGTCCCTGTGCTGGGGGGACGCCGCTCTCTCCTGCACCCTGTAAAAGAGGCAGAGGGAAATACTCTGTGGTCACTGCTGAGTCCGACCACCTCGTTTTCTGCCAGCAGATTGGTCTCAGACTGGCAAAATGTGTGAATTCTCTTAATCTTGAAATTGCCACCCTCTAGGTTTCTCCTAATTAACTACAGACTTAATCATGGCTGAGTTTCTGGATGGTGTATCCTGTCCGCAGGTGTGTGCCCATCCCGGCGGGGCTGTCTGCAGGCTGTGACTGTCTCCTCACCGGGTTAGCTGGATGGGATGGGATGGTGACCCACTGTGCTCTGCAGAAGGCTCCTTGGCTTTCCCTTCCCTTTCTCTGCTGTTCAAAACCCATCTCCCCACAGCACGGAGGGAGAAGGGATCCATCTGCTCACCTCCATCCATGCCTTTCATCCGTGGGGAGCTGAGCCCAAATGCAAACTCCGGTCCCTTCCATAAAACCACCTTGATGGGCTCATGTGTCTGCAGGGCAAGGCAGACCAAAAACGCTGTCCTCTCCCAGAGTTGTTTTGGGGGTGGGGACTCCTCTATGTACCATCTAGGTTAAATTAATTAGAGAACGGCAAACTAACTTTAGCTTAGGTGGAGGAGTCCAGCCGAGACGCCGCAGTGCGCTCTCCGCTTGCATTTTCCCCTGTTGCTTCTGTTACTTGCCCGGAGTTACTTCTCTTAGCTCGTTTCTGGGGGTTGGTGGTGGGTACCTCTGATGGCTCCCAGAGGTTGCATTGCCCACACTGCATGGGGTCACACAGGTGAGGAGAAGGGGTTTGTGCCTGGCCGGAGGAAGGACCTTGCACGGGGAGGTGTCGGTGACCATTCCCTGTGGACGTGGGTCTCTTCCCACTGCTGCAGCCACCGCCGTGCCCTCAGGGCTTGGCGCCTCTGAGCTGTAGGAGCATAAATGATCTGGGTTTACATTGAAGAGCCAGGGACTAATAGAAGAAGGTTTTAAAACCCAGCTTGCTGTGGCTCTTTCCCTCGGGGCTCAGAGGGACCCAACAACCACTGGCCCGGGCACAGCATGTTACCCAGCTGCAGGCTCAGGCACCAGAGATCCACCGAGCCCCAGGTCAGGGCTGGTGGTCTCCTGCAAGCACACGCTGGGCTCTCTGCCTTCTCCTCGCCCCCCACTGCTGCCACGCGTTGCTTCTTCGTGGCTTAGGGCTTCTCCTTAAACGTTTAAGTCGGCTTCCAAAATATAATGCCAGGAGAAGAAGGATGTAGGACCAGGCAGAGGGACACCTGGGCTGCCCTGCCCACTGCCCACGATGTCTTTGGAAAAGATGCTTTCGCTGCCTCAGCTCTCGCAAATGACTCCTTTTCTCACTTTCTTTTAACCTGTTTGATCTATATTTTAAAATCTGTTTAATGGCTCTTGGTATAATTAATTGGATTCTGGGATTTCCTTCTGGGCATCTTCTCTGCTGGTCTTCTAGCCTTTATTTGGGGCGCCAGCCCTGTGGGGTGTTACACCAGACTGAACCAGTCAGAACCCAGTCCGACTTTGGTGACAGATGTTTATACTCAGAGCAGCACCTGAAGGATGTGGGGAGGCGGGGATGGGAATGGTCGCCTTTTCCATCAAATCAATTCTCGCTCCAGCGAGTGTGTCAACACCAGGGACCTGCCCTGTGGGTTCTCCTCTGAGCCTGATGTCACTGCTGGTCCCTGTCCCGATGCCACCTGGGGTGGCATTATGGTGCCAACACCGAGGGATACTTCTCCCCAGGTGCCACAAGACTGTCTCCTCCCAGCCAAGTGCTTTATACTGATGGGGAATAGCAGGAAGAAGAGCGGGGAGGGGTATCTGTCTGTCCAAGCAGAGCCACCCCCAGGAGTGTTCAGGTCTGTTGGTGTTCAGGGTGTTGGGGGCACATTTCTCCTTGCCAGCAGACCACAATTCCCACCTAAGACACCATCAAGTTCACTCTCAGGCACTGAGGCTTTTTCTAACAACCTTCACCTGTGCACTCCAGCTTTTAAAAATGTTTTTTAAAAAGGATTTGCACAACTGTAATCTATTGGATGTGGCAGAGAAGCTAGTCATGGAATGATACGGGGTTGGACCATATCTCTAGATATGGACCTCTGGAGATCATCTAGCCCAACCCCCCTGCCAAAGCAGGTCCACCTAGAGCAGGTTGTACAGGAATGTGTCCAGACAGGTTTTGAATATTCGTGTCCAGAGATGGAGACTCCACCACCTCTCTGGGGAGCCTGTTCCAGAGCTCTGCCACCCTCAAAGTGAAGAAGTTCCTCCTCATGTTTAGATGAAATTGCTTATGTTCCAGTTTGTGCCCATTTTCTCTTGTCCTGTTAACGGCAGATGAGCAAACCTGCTGCTGAAGGTCTTGGCCAGTACAACTTCCCAGAACTGACCAGGGAGCTTCAGTGGCGCTACTGGGTGTGCTGGGAATGATGTGGAGTCCTTGGCATTCTCCATTATTCTGTGGGTTTGGGGTATTTTTTGTTTTGTTTTGTGTTTTTTTTGGCAAGGTGTGTGTGTAACTGTCCTCTCTTTTCTTCAGGACAGAGTCATCAATCTAGTTGTTGGTGGTTTAACGTCCTTGCTGCTTGTAGTAAGTATCCCCTGTTCCGTGCCACGTTTCATGTCTCCCTCAGGTGACGGGGTGAAAACCAGAGTTCCTCCCCAAAACAGGCGGTGAAGCTTCACTGACCAAACAGTTTGGGGCTCAGGTAGTCACTTTAGGTACATCTGTATTTTGAAACTCTTTGACAACAGGGGAAGGAGAATACCTTTCTTCAGGCCATCTTTTAAGTTCTGACTGTGCAACAGAAAGCCCCCAGTCTGTGGGTAGATTGTCTGTCCCGGCTGAACATGAGGCTGGGCGAGGTGACAATGTGCTTATGACCCAGGAGAACGTATTTACTTCTCTTTATTACCTTCTATTTACAGTTAATTTCCCTCTATTTTTGGCCTGTAGGATTTTTTCCAAAGTTTGTCACCTTGTTTCAAGCTATGCTTTCCCCAAGCTTTAAGGACAAACCCAACGCCATTGTGACTAGACAGCATCAGCTCGGCGGTCCGTGGTGGCACCACTGTTTGCAAGCCAAGGTGCAGGGAGGAGTTAGGGACACCGAAAGTTCCAGCTGGTGGAAAGCTTTGCTGAAGGGATGCTCCTTCACAGACAGTGTGCTCCCCCACCATGCCTGTTGCCTCTCTAGGCATTTCGAGGATGGTTCCCAGCAACCAGCCAGAGCAGCAAAGCTTTCAGCATTATTTTTTTTTCCCCATCCCTTAAGTCTGCAGTTGTGTCAAAAGTGATTTTCTTCCAGAATTTTGCACTTCCCTCCACCTCTTCACATGGTGGGAGCTGAAGAGCAGGGGCTCTATGTGTGGGTGGACACAAACGCTGCAGTGCCCTGGATGCCAGGGAGAGCATCTTCTGCCGGCAGCTTTGAAGAAATCCTCACCTCTGTTTTCTTCCACACAGGTCACTCTAATCAGTGCTTTTGTCTTCCCGCAACTACCTCCAAAACCTGTGAATATATTTTTTGCTTTCTGCATCTCCTTGTGTTGCATTTCTGCTGGCATTCTTGTAAGTACTGCTGTGTTTGCTGGGTGAGCTTTTGAGTGCGTGACTGAGGGTGAAATCCCAGTAAAATCTGCTTTACATGGAGCCGCCTTCTTTTTTTTAACACCCTCCTGGGAAAGCTTTCCTGCCTCACAGACCAAGTTGACAATGAAGGTGTATTTACTGCAGGGTAAGGGTGGGTGTGAACGGAGACCATGTCCACAGACCAGCTGTGATGCAAGACTTGTCACCTCTGGGGTAATGCCACCTGTAGCTGCTGGTGGAGACTTAAAATAGGAAACTAGAGAGCAGAGAAGTGAGACGGGAACGCAGTGGTGGATTGTGCTGCAGAAGAGTAGGGGTGGAGCAAAACACTCTCCACAAGCAGTGGGAACAGCTGGGCACTCGTAGGAGTCAGTAGCCTTTCCAGGACAGGGCATGAGTTAAGGTGGGAAGAAGCTGTAGCAGGTGGCACTTCATCTAGGTAAAGGTTTCTCTACTCATCAGTTGCAGCATCCCAAGAGAGCTGGCAAAGCACTGGCAAAGGAAAAAGGGCAGGTCAGAGTTCTCAGCAACTCCTTCCTCTGCCTTTCAGAGCGTTCTCCTTCCTCCAGCTGTGACTTGGAATGGTCACAGCCTCTCAGGGCTCTGGGTTGCCCACTCGGTTTCTGGTTCTGTGGCTAGTAGCTGTGACCCTGCCCAGGATAGACTGTGCAGTACAAAACCTGATGTGTGTCCTCATCAACCAGCGCAGAGCCAGTTTTGAATGTTTAAAAGCCAAACCAACTAACCCACCCTCTTCAACAAAGCTGAGAAGTTAACCCAGGTCTTCATGGCTCTGGCACCCTAGTTTCACTAACAGATTAAATTACAAGATGACCCTTAAAGGTCCCTTCCAACCCAAACTGTTCCACAGTTTTGGGGAGAAATGCTTCAACAAGTTCTTGGTCTTGTGTTCCTCAAGCGTGCTAACAAACATCGGTGGTATTTCTTATTTGTTAAGAAAATTAGCCGGACTCCCCACCCCATCTCCTCTAGTCAGATGAAGCTGGGCTGTTTGACAGACAAAATCCCCAAAACCTGAACCACCAAATGAACTTCTAGAAGTGGCTAGTTCAGTTATTATAGAAAGTTTACTGGGAAGAAGTACCCGCCCTTTTAATACAAACTCCTCTCTTCCAGATCTATTGGTATCGACAAGGGGACCTGGAACCTAAATTTCGGAACCTAATTTACTATATATTATTTTCTATCGTCATGTTATGTATATGTGCCAACCTGTACTTCCATGAAGTGGGTAAATGATGGACACTGGGAACACCCAGCGACGATGCTGCCGTGTCAGACTGCGTTCAGCTCAGCTCTCGGTGCTACACGAGATGTTCACGTGAGGACAATCAGCCTGAGAGGAAAGAAATGGGTTGTGCAAGGACAAATCAGTACATGATTTTCATGTAAATGTATATGTAATGTCCCTCTTGTTGGGGAGAATTATTGCCATAAGACGTGACATTCTGCTTTTTTTTGAAGAGCTACTGTTGCACTTAATGAACATTCCAGTCGTACTGATGTTTCAGAATGGCACAAGCTTTTTCATTTTGGAAAAAACTGCATTTTTTTATTACTGTACAAATAAACTGCAGCATTGCAAGGATCTGTAGCAGTATAAATAAATGGCATCTTACAGTTACCTAAGACAAATACTCTTTATTTCGTTTAAATTGAATATACAATTATTTCTGTTCCCTAGGCAACCATTTGAAACTACAACTTATTTTTCACATTAACAAAAAACACAGACTGAAAAAGACCAACTCTTGATTATGAAGAGCTAATTACAGAAATAAATAAAATAATTTATACACCAGTCTTTAGTTTTTATAGCTTTTTCTCCCAGGTCCTAGCGAACAGGCTGTTGCTCAGCCTAGTGTCTGTTTCAACCCTTGAATGTAGGAATTAATTGGCTTCCTTTGCCTCAGGGCCCTATGCCCAAATTGTCAGAGCTTGTTGTTTTTTTTTTTTTCCCCCAAGACTTTGCCACCTCCCACACCCCCATCTCCTGCCTTGCTGCATAAATCACCTCGGGAGAGGTGGCTGGTAGTGTCATGTAAACAGGGAGAGAGACAAACGTCTCAGCCTACTCACAAGGATCTTCAAAAAAGTTACGAGCTGGTAGGGGGAGGCTGGTGGCTCCCAGTAGCTTCCCTTTCTCATAGCCCTTCCCTTTTTATTAGCTTGCTGTAGTGATGAAAGAAAACAAAAGACAAAATTAAAAAAAAAAAAAAAATTCCACAAGTGATCTTTCTGAGCTCTGTCCGTTGCCAGCAACGGATTCCTCAGGCACGAGCAGACCAGGCAAGTCCCATGAGCATCTGTGTCTTCTTCCTATGCCGTAGACGTTACTAATGAGCCAGCTGAGACAGGAACACAGACCATTTCTTCATGACGCTGCCCCATGGAACACATTTCTTCCTGAAATGTAACAGTCTCTTATTCCACGTATTACAAGAGTCAGTAAGTGCACAAATCCTCCCTCATTCTTCATGAAACATGTGCAAACTCATTCTTGCTGCGGCACGAAGAGGCGACATTCCACAATCCTTGACTTCTGCCCGGTTTTCCAGTCCTGCGGTTCAGCGCACCCAGTGACGAGTCAAATCCAAGCCGACCGCGTGGATCCCAGCAGCGAGCGCTGCAACGGAGTCCTTAAAACACTGAGACACCCCGGCTGAGACGCCGCGCATCAGGCTTCTGGTGGCTGCTCTGTAACCCTTCACAAATGAGGTAATTAGCCTGAGCGGAGAACGTGTGCCGGAGTCGTTTCAAATTGGAAGTTTCTGGTTCAAACGGCGGACTGACTGCTTTCTTTGGAAATGTGGCACAGGGTTGTAACTAATTTCACAACGCACACGTGGTCAATAGAAAACGGACACAATTACTGCTTCTCAGTGACAGCTCACTAAATCCTCAACGTCCTTTGAATCTTCCGAGTCGGGGCTGCCCAAGGACGAGCCAATGATGTGTGACCCGTCTCCATGATGCTGCAGGATAGGATCTGTCAAGAGACGCAGTACATTAGGACTGTTACTTACTGTGCCATCATAAAATACACATTTAGGAAACAGAAAACACAGTCTGGAGTTTTAAGCCATTTCAGGTGATGTTACTCAAATGAAACTAATCAGTTCTCAGTTTCTAGTGTCAAAGTAAGCTATGAGTGATAAGGATGCAAACTGGCGCGAGTCACATTTGGATTAATTAGGTATTGCTGTATCAGGCCCTCAGGTAGCTGTGCAAGGAGATCCCTTCCTCTGGAAAGGAACATTTGGTAGGTGCAGCAGTGGGAGAATCTCTCTGTGCTGCTTCCAGGTCTGAAGCAGCTCTTGGCACTGGGAAGCGTGGCACAAGCTCGCCAGCCCTTCCAAGCGAGTGCTGTGCAAACACCCCCCAAAGAGCCCAGCCCCTCACTCTGAGAGGCATCAAGTGCATTTCTGATGCCTCTGGTCTTCTCAAATAAACACATTTCATTCAAGCACCAGGCGTGAAGAAATGCACACTACAGAAAAAAGTTACTCATTAGCCCATGTGTACTAATTCAAGGCTCAAGGGTGATGGAAACAGTTCAGCAAGTGATGAAGCAGCTGCTCTTCTAATGCTTTTCCCACAAGGTTAAGTGGGATTTTCTTCCACTTCTGCTAATACAAGTGTGGAAACTGACTTGCTTAAAGTTTCATAGCAATGACCTGGAAAATTATTTAAGAGAAAGGATCTATGAGGTGTTGTTTACGGGCACTCAAAAGTGCCACACTGCATTAATGAGCCCCAGCTGCAGCATCGACCACACGAGAGACTGACGTACCTGTTAGGGTTGTAAGGGGCAAGACTGATTCGCTGTCTATATCATCTGTTGTCTGGATAAAACCATGAGAAGAAGGAACAATAAGCACAGTCTCGTCATCTATTGTAGGCTGATCAACTTGTTCTTCTATTGTTGGGGAACCCAGGTCCTGTACAACACAGAAGAAGAAGATGTGAGGGTGGACTGTTGGCAGCATAAACAGAAAATCCTGCTTTGGGCAGCCATACTCCCTAAGATGTAACAGACTCCCCAGATGAATTTTCTCTCATTGAATTGAAATGTCAACATGTGAGCTAGTTTCCTTCAGCATTTATAGGGCACATTTCATCCTAGTGCAGGCATCTATAAACAAGATGAGAAGAATTCTACCCTGTGAGCAGTATGAGGGCAGGAGGAGAGGAAAGGAGAGACTGCAAGGGGGTGATAAAATGTTCTCTTGTATGTCAAATATTTTGCCTGCAAAGAGAATGATTAAGATTTTTCACTACTTGCTGTCTAGATGTTCTGAGATACTGAAGCAATACCTTTTTAATATTTAGCAGTTCCACAAATGCAATAGCTTCACCTGAACTTGTTTTCATAGCTCCTGCTTCTGCATCAAGTTTTAACTACTGGACACAGAGCTCAAAAGACCCATTTCAATTGCTGTGCCTTGCTTGCCCTGTAATTTGCTGACTTATAAAGTGGCTTCAAACTTTATTAGCTGAGCCTCATTATACCAAAAATTTGGCAAGACACTGATTCCTTCCATTGCAGGTACAAGCTGTCAATACCCTCACCCTCTTTCAGTTCTGTAAGAGCTGGTGCTGCTGCCTCTTCACTGGCTCTTCCAGTGCTAGCACCGAAATGCAGTAACACATCTGGCTTGCTCAGTATCAGAGCACGCTCTGGCGGAGTGAAAAGGCATCCCAGGCAGTACTGCCAGAATAAGCAGAGATATTTGGGTTCCTGTTTGTGTGTGTAACATGCATAAGGTTTGTTCAAGCCTCAGGAATCACTGATGCAGAAGGTGAGGCGAATGTTGCTGGCAGAATGTGGAAGGTACCTGGATTTTTCCCTGTTTTTCAGAGGGACCAGGAAATGTTTGGGAGAGGTTAGAGCTCTCTCTGTTCAAACTCCATGTAGTTTTCTAGGAAAACTTGTTTCCCTACATAGTTTCATGGTTTTTTTTGCAAAGGCAACTACTTGAAAACCCCCTCCCTGGTGCTGCAGTTCAGTGACTTGGTCCAAACACGTACCCGGTTCATGCAAGGCACAGCCTGCCTGACCTGCAAAAGCAGCTTTCTGCACTGAACCTGCCCACGACAAGCAGCATGTCGTAAGGCTTGAAACTGGGAAAAGGGGGCGTGAAAAAAACTAAGAAGCCATTAAAAAAGTAAAGAAGCGATTGTGGCAAATGGGCACCTTTCCCAGCCAGAAATAATAAAACCCTGCAGCGTGACTGCTGATTCCCACTACCCACACCCACAGCAACAATACAACCACTGGCAAGTGCATAAAAATAACACTGACTTAAAGAAAGCAAAATTTAGGCATAACTTTCTAGAGTAACTTTTCACTATTTCCTAGAATTTAAATACATATGTCAAACTTGAATTGACTAGAAGTGTAATGCAAATTAGAATTACAAACTCTGTTTTTTTGTACAGAGAAAAAGTTTAGCACCTTTATATCCTGCCAGCCACAAGCAATTTCTGCAAAGTTTAATTAGGAACTAGGTTTGTAGCAAAGGTTTACTAATTCTACCTTGACAAGCTGTAATTTTAAACTGAGAATAGAAAGCCGAAGGGCTGCCTAAGCCATTGAGAATCCTATCACAACTATGACAACCATGAGATAAGGAAGAAGAGAATGGAAGAATAATCCTCAGCCTCAGATGTGTTCAGAAACCAAATAGCTCTGCAGTAGCAGATTGTTGTGACGTACAAAGATCCTCCTCTTTGTAAGAGCACAATGGATATGCAGTGTCCGTGAACTTTTTCAAAGACAAAGCCCAACAAAGTCCAAGCATATCAACAATGGATTGGTGAAACTACCAAAGTGTAATTACAGCAACTGTAGATCACAGTGTTTTTGAGAACAGGATGGGTTATTTGAATCTAACTAACATCTTTCTACAGTCTAACCTAATCAAGCTTCTAAGGAAAGAGCTATTTTCTGCCTGCTGAAGAGAACTGTCTTCTTTTCTACATCTCTGTTTTCTCTGACTTACTCATTCTGGTAGTTCCAGGAACTGAAAGATGGGAGGAATTCAGTATAAACAATCCAAATGCCTGAAATAATTTGGATAAACTCATTTCTGCATCTCAGGTGTTGGAGCTGAATAAAACCGAGGCCAGAGAGAGTGATGGTTTAAACACTTCAAATTCCAATTTACTTAACTGAAGTACTATCTTTAATAGAAGTCTGCAAAAATGGAAACTGTGGTGCAGCTAGAAATATGTTATTAGATTCATAGAGCAAAAGCTAAATACTCTCCTTCGCCTCCCTTGCTCTGCAGTCTATCAATCTATCAATGTAAGCTACATGTGTTGTGGACAATTAACAACCTATTAAAGCAATAGCATCAAACACTAATCAGATGAAGCCAACTGTTTGGTTCCATTAATATTTCTGCTTTCCATAGTCATCACACAAAAGCACCCTGAGCAGTGAAGCACCACAGCTAGTGAGATATCCAATGCTCCAGATGAAGTCAAATATAAGCCCTAGTTCCAAATGACAAAGCTCATGGACTCATAAGAAGAAAATGCTCTTTCAACTAAGAAGAAAATGCTCTTTCAACTATGATACAGAAACACAGAATCATGGAATGGTTAGGTTGGAAGGGACCTTAAAGATCCTCAAGTTCCAACTCCCCTGCCATGGGCAGGGACACCTCCCACCTGGACTTGAACACCTCCAGGGTTGGGGCAGGCTCAGCTTCTCTGGGCAACCTGTGCCAGTGTCTCACCACCCTCACAGGAAAGAATTTCTTTCTAGTATCTAATCTAAATCTCCCCTCTTCCAATTTCAAACCGTTCCCCCTTGTCCTATCACTACACTTCCTGACAAAGAGTCCCTTCTGCAGCTCTCTTGTAGGCTCCCTTTGGATACTGGAAGGCTGGAGATACTTCAGATACTGGAGGTCTCCCCAAAGCTAAACAGCCCGAGCTCTCTCAGCCTCTCCTCATAGGAGAGGTGCACCATCCCTCTAATCATCCTCGTGGCCCTCCACTGGACCTGTTCCAACAGGTCCATGTCCATTCTATGTTGACTCCAGAGCTGGACACAGTACTCCAGGTGTGGCCTCACAAACGCAAGGTAGAGGGGTAATATACATGAAATCACTGACCTATTCATACAAATAGCTTAACTTAAAGGTCAAAGATGTAATGCAATCATTCTCCATGCAGCAAGGGGGAAAATATCAAGCATCATGACCTCAGGAACGTCCGTGCTGGGTAAATCAGAGTGAGAATCCTCTTCCTGTTTCAGGCTGGCATCTGAAATCCCCTCCTCTGTTCTTACCATCACTCCATCCATCAGTTCACTACTGTTTCTGCTGCTGAATTTGGAGGCNCGTGAAAAAAACTAAGAAGCCATTAAAAAAGTAAAGAAGCGATTGTGGCAAATGGGCACCTTTCCCAGCCAGAAATAATAAAACCCTGCAGCGTGACTGCTGATTCCCACTACCCACACCCACAGCGACAATACAACCACTGGCAAGTGCATAAAAATAACACTGACTTAAAGAAAGCAAAATTTAGGCATAACTTTCTAGAGTAACTTTTCACTATTTCCTAGAATTTAAATACATATGTCAAACTTGAATTGACTAGAAGTGTAATGCAAATTAGAATTACAAACTCTGTTTTTTTGTACAGAGAAAAAGTTTAGCACCTTTATATCCTGCCAGCCACAAGCAATTTCTGCAAAGTTTAATTAGGAACTAGGTTTGTAGCAAAGGTTTACTAATTCTACCTTGACAAGCTGTAATTTTAAACTGAGAATAGAAAGCCGAAGGGCTGCCTAAGCCATTGAGAATCCTATCACAACTATGACAACCATGAGATAAGGAAGAAGAGAATGGAAGAATAATCCTCAGCCTCAGATGTGTTCAGAAACCAAATAGCTCTGCAGTAGCAGATTGTTGTGACGTACAAAGATCCTCCTCTTTGTAAGAGCACAATGGATATGCAGTGTCCGTGAACTTTTTCAAAGACAAAGCCCAACAAAGTCCAAGCATATCAACAATGGATTGGTGAAACTACCAAAGTGTAATTACAGCAACTGTAGATCACAGTGTTTTTGAGAACAGGATGGGTTATTTGAATCTAACTAACATCTTTCTACAGTCTAACCTAATCAAGCTTCTAAGGAAAGAGCTATTTTCTGCCTGCTGAAGAGAACTGTCTTCTTTTCTACATCTCTGTTTTCTCTGACTTACTCATTCTGGTAGTTCCAGGAACTGAAAGATGGGAGGAATTCAGTATAAACAATCCAAATGCCTGAAATAATTTGGATAAACTCATTTCTGCATCTCAGGTGTTGGAGCTGAATAAAACCGAGGCCAGAGAGAGTGATGGTTTAAACACTTCAAATTCCAATTTACTTAACTGAAGTACTATCTTTAATAGAAGTCTGCAAAAATGGAAACTGTGGTGCAGCTAGAAATATGTTATTAGATTCATAGAGCAAAAGCTAAATACTCTCCTTCGCCTCCCTTGCTCTGCAGTCTATCAATCTATCAATGTAAGCTACATGTGTTGTGGACAATTAACAACCTATTAAAGCAATAGCATCAAACACTAATCAGATGAAGCCAACTGTTTGGTTCCATTAATATTTCTGCTTTCCATAGTCATCACACAAAAGCACCCTGAGCAGTGAAGCACCACAGCTAGTGAGATATCCAATGCTCCAGATGAAGTCAAATATAAGCCCTAGTTCCAAATGACAAAGCTCATGGACTCATAAGAAGAAAATGCTCTTTCAACTAAGAAGAAAATGCTCTTTCAACTATGATACAGAAACACAGAATCATGGAATGGTTAGGTTGGAAGGGACCTTAAAGATCCTCAAGTTCCAACTCCCCTGCCATGGGCAGGGACACCTCCCACCTGGACTTGAACACCTCCAGGGTTGGGGCAGGCTCAGCTTCTCTGGGCAACCTGTGCCAGTGTCTCACCACCCTCACAGGAAAGAATTTCTTTCTAGTATCTAATCTAAATCTCCCCTCTTCCAATTTCAAACCGTTCCCCCTTGTCCTATCACTACACTTCCTGACAAAGAGTCCCTTCTGCAGCTCTCTTGTAGGCTCCCTTTGGATACTGGAAGGCTGGAGATACTTCAGATACTGGAGGTCTCCCCAAAGCTAAACAGCCCGAGCTCTCTCAGCCTCTCCTCATAGGAGAGGTGCACCATCCCTCTAATCATCCTCGTGGCCCTCTGCTGGACCTGTTCCAACAGGTCCATGTCCATTCTATGTTGACTCCAGAGCTGGACACAGTACTCCAGGTGTGGCCTCACAAACGCAAGGTAGAGGGGTAATATACATGAAATCACTGACCTATTCATACAAATAGCTTAACTTAAAGGTCAAAGATGTAATGCAATCATTCTCCATGCAGCAAGGGGGAAAATATCAAGCATCATTACCTCAGGAACGTACGTGCTGGGTAAATCAGAGTGAGAATCCTCTTCCTGTTTCAGGCTGGCATCTGAAATCCCCTCCTCTGTTCTTACCATCACTCCATCCATCAGTTCACTACTGTTTCTGCTGCTGAATTTGGAGGCATCATCTTCATTGTAGGCTGACTGCTCTTCGTCACTCAGCTTGGACTGGTGGATATCATCTGGGAAAGTATTTGTTTCCAGGGTATCGGGAGGATCCGTCAGGTCAGCCGACTGAATGTCTGTATCAACAGTCAGTTCTGCCTGAGTGACAGAGGACGAGATGTCTTCAGCAGCAACGGTGCGGATTATGACACTTGGTGTGTGGCACTGCACTGTAACATTGTCACTTGTGTTTAACAAGTGCTCCGGCTGCAAGCAGTATTTGCAAACAGAGACACAAACAAAATATGTCAGAGACTTTCCTTCAAGTTATCTTTAGATCTTTCAGCAAATAAAAGCAAAAGGATTCAAAGAACTCATTAATAAGTGTAATTTAGAGTTTTAGATACATATAGTGCGTCAACCCAGGTCATCTGTTGTCCTTTCCTGGCCCTAAACGATGAACTGTTAGCCTGAATTTGGTGTCAACTGTTGTGTAATTCACAAACGAAGTATGGAATATGAAACAGAAGCAACTGTTGAGGCGAGGATCACCACAGATTCAAAAGATCGGATCTTTTTTCCCTGAATTTTGCATCACTTTTGTCTCCAGTTTGCTTCCCCCCTTCCTTCCCTCTAATAAGAAGTAATACTTTCACTACTACACTTTTTTGAACACCAACATTCATTTGCGAGAGTAACATCAAGAAACCAGAGTGTTTTGTTTTGGTGGGACAAGCCACTAGATGGAGACATCATGTGCAGCCACTGTTTTCAACCAACTTGGAGTTGCTTTTTAAAAACAGTACCAAAACCTGAATTCTCACTCTCAGTATTGTAAGCAAAGCAACAGAGTTATGACTGAAGAACTACGTTGCAAATTTAACATGCGCATATAGGGGCCTGAATTATGACGATCTGCTTTCCCCACTGCCCAGACCCCAGTCTTCTCCTTCCTCCAAATACGTACTGATAAGGCATGAACGATGATCTGCTCTGGGGAGGCCGGAGCAGCGGCAGCCGTCAGGGTCATGGTGGGACTTGTCGTCAGTGTTAAGGGCAGGCCTTGGCTTGAGCTCGTCTGTAGTAAGTATGTACCTGGTGTCCCAGTAGGCTGGAGGTGGAAAGACTAGAAAAGACAGCATCAGTTTAATACCCAAACACGCTGCCGGCCTGGGCCACCCCCGAGCGCTCAGAGGTTGCTTATTTACACAAACGAGCCTAACTGCAACTCCCTTGGGAAAAAGACAAAGAAATCCAGTCTCTGCTGCACTCAAGAGGTGGGAACTTACACATCTACAAGTCCCAAGACAAGCACTGAGGCTAAGCATCAAGCAGGACTGTATTATGCTGTACAATAGCAAGGAACAATTTCAACTTATACTTAGCAATGAGATGAAAGAGAAGCTGTTCTATAAATTACAGTGCAATGGAACTGAGAGAATCTTTACTTGCTGGGAGCTTCCTCTGGCTCCGTTATGTCAGATTTCAACAACAAAAAAACCAAGCACAAAGGAAAACTTGATAGCACTAAGGAATCAAAATGGATTTAAAGCATTTAACTGTAATTCACATTTGACTCCATAGCCCTGTATGAAATACACCTTGAGAAATAAAGTTTACTTTGAACTTTCAAGTTTTAGATCTCTTGAGAACTGCTTGGGTTTTTTTGGGGAAATATACACCTCCATAGTGCTTAAAGTAAGAAGCGCTTAAAAAGAAAAACAAAGTAACAAATAACAGTTCTCTGTTACTTACTGGAAGAATCTCAAAGGTCTGTAGCGTTCCACTATTTAGTGTTATTGTCTCAGAGTCAACAGTAGCAGTAGGGGAATCGGTTGAGGCTGCAAAAGGAATTAAAAAAAAAGCAAAAATAAGTATGTAAACCAAAATGTTTCAGCCCTGCAGAGAGTGCAATGTACTATAATTACTACATAGCAGGGTACTGTTAATTCCAATAATACGACAAAGAAAATTGGCTGCAATCCTAATTATAAGGTTCGCTAATTGGTACCCAAGACCAGATACTATTTAAAGAGGGCATTCTACAATCCAAAAGAAAGAAAGTACGGTTTTAGTGCATGGGGATAAATGCAGACAAATGAAGTTATCTGATGTGATCCAATTGCTTTTTGTAACGAGATTTATAAGAGGTTTTGATGTAACAATATTCTTTGAATCGTGTGTTACTTGCTTTAAAGTGGTGCCAGGTTTAATATTCCTATGCTTATCACAGACCTCTCTTTTTTGGGTATTTTTAACCTTTTCTGCCCTCCACCGTATGTCCACCACTGATGAAACATCAGATGCTCCCCAAGATATTTGCCTACCCCGTGTGTTAAGATTGCACTGTATAAAAGCTCTAAGTATCGTTACTACAAGTGTGCAATTATTTATCCAATCATCTCAATTAATTCTAAAAGTAACAGAAACACTGAGAACAGTTTATATATCAGACATTTCAAGATCACCAGATCCAAACAGCTTGTACCTAAAGCTTTATAAGATATCAAAAACATATTTAGAACCGTAATTATGACTTTTACTTAATTGTAAAAAACTCACAAGTTCCCAGCAGCTGGAGGCAAACTAATACTTTGCCTGGGATAATCCAGTAATTCCATAAATAGTGAAAGGGCAAAAGACCTACATGACAGCAGCAGTGCTCCAAGCACTGGAAACCTGGCCATCTCAGACTCTGTGGCTTCAAAAGTAGAATAATTTTTGTCTCTTAAGATAAAAGCTCTGATTTTGAAGCTTTCATCGTTGTAGTGGCACATTCAAGGTTTCCTGCAGTAGATTTCCTGGCATCTAGAAGCAGGTATCTGTAAAGTGTGGCCTGTCTGTTCCCTGACCAGTTCTGATCGTAAGGCTTACAGGAACTACCCATTTGAAACCTTGAGCTTTCTATCATATGCAGCTCCAAGTGGGTAATAAGTTCAGCTCTCGTGGGATTGGGCAAAAGACAGAAAAGACATGATACAAAAGTCACTTGGATTACACAAACAGAAATTCTTCAGGAAAGCAGACCAAAATGGGGAAAAAGGCTTGTTATGCAATCAGGGGCAAGTGACATCACAAAACAATCATTACAGGGTTCAATTCAGAACAGACTAAAGGTTACAGAATACCAGCATATCTTGCCTGCTCATCAACCCCCCCACAAACTTTGACCAAGCTTGTTTCAAAGCATGAGACCACTGATGCGTTACTACAGAGTAAATGTTCTTGGCTTGGTGTTGCGTGGTGTTTTCATTAAGACATAAACCAGATAAAATAAAAACGGCACTTAAGTAGATTGAGATAGGTTAATATAATGAAATTATGAAAAAAACCTTGTCCACGAAATGCCTACCTAGTCAGTCTGAATAAAAAGTTCTTAGCCTTAATTAATTAAATTTTAATTAATTAATTTTGTGATGACCAAGACTGAAGCATTAAATTTCCCTAATAAAATTCATAAATGACAGACAGTGCAAAATAGTAGGCAATGGAGATGACAGGCTGGATTGGAGTAACTGGAGTTATTCAACAAGTTACAAGAACAAACAATAAGCACTACAATCAAAACACACCTGGTAATAAATGTTTGATAATGTGCAAAGTTCATCCTTAAAAGGATGTGAACCACCAACTTAAAACAAAAAGAACCCCACAGTGGCTAGAGCAGATCATCAGCTGAACATCAATGTGACTCTGCAACTAATACTTTCAAGTGTTTGTGCCTAGAAGTAACTGTGTAAGACAGGGCAGGACTAGAAAAAAAGTATGCCTTCCTTCTTGAGCATCCGTCATCAGAATTTAGACACAGCAGTGTGTATATTATACAAAAGGCAATCTTGGATGTGATGGTCATTCCTCTAGACAAGAGCTACCAGAAGAAATTTAAGGAATAAACATATATTCTGCATCTCCATTAAGAAGCTTGCATATTGAAACCTTTCCAAAGAACACTTTATATGGCAAGCTCCTGTGAGCGTGCACACAAACACCCAGCTACAAACCTCACATTGAGGTGCTCCAACTGCTGCTTCTTCATTCTGTTGTCACAGTAATATCTACATTTGCCTAACGAAGTTAGAAACAGGCAAATGGAATCCAGAAAACTTTAATCTGAAGTTATGACTAGACTAAAGCAGAATTAATAAAATTCTTTAAGACACGCCCACTCCTCCTCCACCATCTTAACATAAGAAAGCTTTAGGTTCCCTCAGAGGACAGAGAGTCATTGGTTTCAGCTACTTACAGACATGCGTAATCTGGACTGGAATCTGCAAAGCTGCCATAGGGCTTGGGGCGTTGCTTGCGTTCTCCTCTAAGCGAGCCACTCGGATCTGCACGTGCTGAACTCCCGAACCCGAATTAGCATTTGGTAATCCACTTCCAGATTTGTTCTCCGAAAGCTGGTGCCCTGGGTTGTTCTTTTGGCTCTCATGGAGTTGTTTAAGACCTTTAATCAGTACTGAGAGAAAGAACACTCACGCTAAAGCACGCTGAAGCAGCACATTTGAAATGCCACATGTGAGATTTATCCAAGATTAAAAAAGTAACCAAAATCCTTCTGAATTTGGAACCTAAGCAATTTATAGATAGACATATCAACTGGAAATTTAGCACATACATAAAACAGATTTATAGTCAACTACTGGAGTGAATTTGATTTTCTCAAGGAACTGAGACATTTTAGGATACTTGGGGAAAAAAAAAAAAGGAAAAGCTTAGAAAATTTTGTACCCCTCTAAAAGCATGCACAATATATCCTACACTACATTCAAGTGCCAGTATTACTTGTTGTGTAATGCTGCTATCAGAAATAAACCCTCTGATCTTACAAAACATGGAAGCGCATCTGTTCAAGAGGCTGACAGAAGTAGCACTGGAAACAGGAAGCAAGACGGAATTAATCTTGCAGTGGCTATACTACAGTTCTTTGTCTGTGCAAGCAGTGGCCCATTGCTCTAATAAAACTGCCCACCTTTCTACCCTGTGATCATTTTGGTCCCACAGGGGGAGTGGTTGACATATACAAGCTGCTCTTCTCGCATTCAATATAGCAAACCGCTTAAACATCTCCCAATCCTGACAGCAGGACATTTTGTCCAGGAAAAGAGAGTGGATCCTGTAGATTCAGTAGCATATTTATATTAAGAGTTACTTAATGCAACAACCATCTATTAACATATGGCTTATACCACATTAAGTACAACAAGGCTACCTTCTCAATTGCAGCCTCCAGGCATAACTAATATATAACTACAGTGATGGCCACAGCAAAAGTGTCCATTAAATTACACCTTTCACTATAACATGACTAGTCTCTCTGATGTTTTACCTCTGCTCAAGACAGAGAAAAGAAAAACTCAATGAAAGGTCAGAGCCTGAAATACCCTTTGACTCAGGTGCTAGTTTCTCTGACCAAAAATGAGACCTATGAGAAATGTATCTGGGGAGTTTTATATTCCCAATTCCTTCCCTCCTTCTCACTGTGCAGTTAGTAGCAGATCTCTGTTCTGTCTACAGCTAACATTCAGCACCTCACACGGATTACTTTTTAACATTTTAAATGTAACAGATCAAACCTGGGGTGATACTGTAGATACATATCCTTTTCCATCGGATGAGGTCACTGTCTTTCATACCAAAGATCATCATCATCCGAGATCTGCCTGCTGAGCTGCTTATATACACACTCATGCTTTAGCAGAAGTGAGGGGAGTTGGTGAAATCTACTGTTCAGTTGCCTACATCAGCTTGGCTTGTTTCGACTGAAACGCTTAAGGATTGTCTGTAGGAGCAACTCAGCCAGCAGATCCAAGGGGCCAGTAACTTCCAGCCAAGGAGCGCTGTGCTCTTTGGCCAGCAATGCTCTGAGTAGGCAACAAATCGCAGCCTTATTCCTTTAAGATTCATGAAAGAAGTGTGCAAGTAGTACTTTACCAGGGAATGAAACATCTTTGTGGTTTGCAATCTGTCTTTTAATGGTCCACCATTTACTCCGAAGCCACTGTGGTGAGCGGACGCTACTCCAGCCTTCAGCTAGTAAATCCCAATTGATGTCGTTTTCATCAGAAACTTCAAGTTCCGCTATCCTGGCAGGATACAGAAAATAATGCACCTGTTAGAAACTACCCTCCAGACTGGAACGAGTGTTGCACTTCTCTGGTCTTGTCACACGTAACAGCAGCAAAATGGCATGCTAGTGAATAGTCCACCAGAGCTGAGGAATCAACATAGGCTTCCAAGACTCCACGCTGCCAGAGGTCAAGCAGAATCATAAACAACAGAAGATGGACTTGACCTGTTAGATGATCCAGTCCATCTCCCTGCCATGCAAAATTATTCTCCTTATTTACATATACAGTAGGAGTTTGATCAGATTGTAGTGAAGCATTCCACATGGTGGTACTTGCATCTTTTCTTTTTGGAAAACCATTCCTCAAACGCACCTCCAAGGCAGGAAACACTTCCTGAGATTCACTCTGAACTTCCACTTAATTAATTTCATGTTATGATATTCACTTCTGTTTTTTCCTAAATAACACTCATCCATCTTTAACACAGATCTTTGCCTCCTCTCAGATGCTTCTTAGCCAAAGTAGATGAAGTTAACTACAGTATTAAACAGTTCTGCATAAATCAATCCCATTACGCTCTCCAGGTGAGGGACAGTCTTTGCATCATTTTGGCAGACGTTATGCACACATTGGATTCTACCAGAATCTGTTTGAATGCTATAAATATCTCTGAATTGCCTCCAGCTCATCTGTACTTGAAACTTATAAAAGAAAGTTGAGCCGCGAGAGGGAAAAGTTTTTTGTGAAAATTAAGTTTTCTTCACAAAGAAAGAAATAGCACTGAATACTCTTGGCTAGCTAAAAAAAAAAACAACCCAAAGCCACACCAAAAAGCAAACAAACAAAAAGAAAAAAAACAAAAAGCTACCAAAACCAACCAAACAACCCTGCAGGATGAGTGAAGGATATCTGGACAAACCAAAACAGATACTGTTTGTACAGAAATATTAATAATTATAACCAGATAACTAGCACATTCTGAAATGTGGAATTAGGTTCCTCATTTTGAGTTTAAGTCAAACAGCTTCAGCAAATCACCAAATATTGTTCTGCAAATAATGTTTAAGTTCCCTGCATGTCTTGGCTTTTTGTTCCCGCCCAAAACATCCCATAAAAATCCACCGGCTAAAAAGCCTGAGTCAAAGGCATTCAAAATGGGAGGACTGGAGAGAGCAAAAGATTTCCAAAGTTACTACCAGGTTGCCGGTTCAAATGTAGTTCAAAGATGCTGATATCCAATCAGTGTTTGGTGGCCTACATGAAATTAATTTGCCGTTTCGGTTTAGCTCTTTGTAGACAAGACGTCCACATCACAGAAACCACCACCACACTTGACCCTTGTTGGTCATCTCAGCAGAGAGGCCAAGGACTGAACGGGCAGGGAGACTGAACTACCCTCCAGTTAAGGGTTGAAGCGCATTGGTGGGGCCACGTGTGAGAAGCTTGCACGGTCGCTGCCTGTGCTGTACCTTTTCTGTGGAATAAAGACTTCAGTCTCCAGGGTTTTCAATCTGACACCTTTCACGAACACTAACATTCACTAAAAAAACAAAAAACAAAAAATACGTTCAATAATAAATCTCTAGGAACTGTAAACACAGCAGTGATTTTTGGAGGCTTCTAGAGTTTTTAGCATCTAAGAAACCAGCAAAAGGGACCCCATCGGAATCCTGCTAGCGTCATGTATTACGAACCTTTAAAGGTAACTAAAATAACAAACCTCAAGATGAGATTAATTTCATCTTCCTTGGTCCACTCAGTGCCCCCGCTTTGTTTCCAGTTGAGATAGTTGAGCCATTTAGAGCGGCACTGCTTTTCAGAGCGTGTCCCGACCCGTTCCGCTACAGCAGCCCATGAAACACCTTGTGTGACAATGTCACCTGGTTCTGTGCTAGTGAGCTCATGCACTACTTCTGCTAGTCTTTTTTCTTCTTTCTCTGTCCACTTTCCTGAAAAAGAGAAAAGCCTCCAACTTAACTGAGAGCAGATGCCCTCTGTCCTGATCTGTAACACATCAACAGACATTTATCTTCTGTGCCTAACACCTTATTCCAGGTGCAAATATTGACTTGCAAAGAAGATATAACTGCTTTTACTTAGTACCACTTTATATCATACCCATTCTTGATTGAGAAACACCTAATACTGATCTAGTTGAAGATGTCCCTGCCCATTGTAGGTGGCCTGGACTAGACGACCTTTAAAGGTCTCTTCCAACCCAAACTATTCTATAATGTTGTAATTCTGTGGTTTTGCTGCCAAAGTTTCTTTCTCATCTCTTCCTCTTGCAGATAAATGAAACACAGGAACTTAATCAAAATACTGACTCAAAGCAAACTGGTCCAATCTACCTGAACTGTACTAACTGAAGTAAAATAACCACGTTAACAATTTATCACACAATAATTACATCAGGTCTGACTAAATTTTCCTTCCATTACATTATATGCATTACAAAATAAACACACTTTAATCCTAAAATGTCTCTTAACTGACACCAAATATACAGTATATGTTTACAAATATTAAACAGCAGGGAAAGTAATTTTAAATCCACTTCAACAAAATATGCTTCAGTGGCATAAACGTATGATGGAAAATGGACTGCAAAAATAAACAGACCATTCTGGTCTTTAAGAAGTGAAACTAGACAAACTATCCAAAATACATTCTAAAAATGTCCTCAGATTTCACGGTGTTAGTTCCTCAGTTCAGAGTTACACGCCTTTGAAAACACCCCTGGCAAAGGCGACAGTTTTACCTAGAATATCCCTTCCAGACACCAGCTTTTGCCTCACCTGTGTTGCAGGTATCCTTCATCAGTCTACACCGATCTTTTACAGATGAAGCACTTCTCCCCAGAGCAGCTCCTATTGTGGCCCAGTCATTACCATGCTTTATTCTCAGCCTAAACAAAAACATACTGCTCATTAGCACTGTATCCAGTTAAGAGATCACCAAAATATCAATTATGTTCTAATAAAAACAGGAAAAACATGCAGTTTACAAGCTTAAAAACAGAATGGGGAATCACTTTGATACTACAGCATCAAGGTATTTTCTGTCATCTCTCCTAATTCTTTTATGTGCTTCTAGAAGCCTTTTGGGCCAGCGAAGTCACAGGATACTCACTTATGAAATGTTTAATATCTACCTGTCTTGCAGGAATGCTGTGAGGCTTAATTACTGCATTAAATACAACACATCTGTAGATGAACAGCCAACATCCATGCCACACAAGTTCCTCAAGGATTTTCAGGGGGTATAGAGATATAGAAATCACTTGAGAAAATAATGCCCGATGAAAATCCAGGCATCGTACAAATTAAATGTGGCAAAACACTGCATAATTTTAACTGTTCATAATTTTAACTATTCTTTTCCTCCCACACATGACAACAGGTTGCTTAACGTGTTGAGTCATGACTGCTTTTGGCACATCTGGAACCTCAGGCACCTTGTGATTGACACAAGCCAGCTGAATTGATCCAAGCACATGCACCAACACAATGCAACAGACTCCCTTCCCTCCTTCAGTTCAACATGATTTCTTCAAACTGCTTAATCCCAGAAAGCTGCAAGAGGACACAAAGTCTGCAGCCCCTCCTTGATCTATCAGGTTCATAGTCAAAATCAAAGAGCCTTAATGGCAATTTATGTATCTCTCTAACACTTCATCAGGGAGATCCTACCCTTGACCTGCCACTTCCTTCAGAAATAACCTTTACTTGGGTTTCCTAAAGAAAGGGAATTTCTGTTTTTCACAAATATAACTGCAAATGTTGACCATGCTTCTAAAAATCTGAAATGTTACTGGTTTCAACAGAAGGCTTCCTTTAGAACTTAGTTTCATATTGTTCATGTCCTGAATACACATTAGAAAACACATTAAAAAAAATCCAAATGTAGCGGATTCATTCTTCTTCAGATTAATTTAGTAACCACTCTCTTCTGATAGAGTTGGAGCAGTCAAATTTACATTTAATTTTTCAGTGATTTTATATAACAAAAGCTGTAAAAACTACTCAAGCTACTAAATACAAACAAGGGAGCACGACCTTTTTAATAAAAATACTTACTCTTTAAGCTTTTCTATTTCCTCAGGAGTGTACCTAAACAACAGGTAAAATAAAAAGACATTATTTTAAATAGAAAGCACACAGTATAAATATTTTTGTTTTACTAACCACACAGGACACATTTAGTTACAATGAGAGATTAAGGAATTTCAGCTGTAAGAAACAATCTGACTGAATGCTTCTAAAGAATGTGAAGAACAAATGTCATTTTCCACATTAGTGCATTTCTAAGGTTATCTGGTTAAATGTTCCTCTTATTTGCCACTAAAACTCCTCATTCTCGGTGATTTTACTACAGAACAGAATCAGAATTTTGTGTATTAGTCTCACAGATAAACAGCCATTTTTCCCTTCCTGTCTCAGTTCACAATCACCATAAGGCTGACATGCCATTAAAAATACCCTTTAACATTGAGAAGGCATTATTAAATTTCGACTACCTTTAAAAACTAAAATCCTTTTCAACATCCTTTTCAACACTTCTGGAAGGTGCTGTACCCACTGCTCTACATATGGGCAAACTCAGGGCACAAGGATGGAGATCAATTAGCTCAAGATCACAGTTCTAGAAAGAAATTACATCTCAGCAGATGCACGCTTGTGTCACTCTTGTATTTATAACAGAATCCTTTCCCTCCACCATTTTTTTTGGTTGGGTTTTTTTTTTGGTTGGTTTTTGTCAAGTTCTGGATTCCATCAATTTAACACAACTTTTGTCAAGGCTGATTTAGCAGAATTCAGCAGAGGTGACATGATTAGGAAAAGCGAGGTGCATTTGGCTGAAACTCTGTCTCACATATAACATTAAATACATGACCCTACTCATACCAATAAAACCATGCAGCATTAGAGGTTTTCATACTTTCCAACATGGTTTCTGTCATCATACATGCGAAGAACTCTTCTATAGACAGCAAAAAGAGGCCGATTCAGACCCCAAGCTATTGTCCTGTAGAAATCTTTTCTTTCATCTTTTGACATTTCAAATATAATTTCGGTGGCATCTTTTATCCCACGGGCCTAGAAGAAAGCATTTAAAAAACAAACAAACAATCAAACAAACTACAAACAAGACACCTTAGATAAAGTCTCCTAGAAATGAAGAAGCAGAATACTTAAAAAGTAAAGCCTAGCACACTATTATGCAACACTCTATGTGTCTCAAATACTACAGTCCAAAAGTTACACTGAAAAATTGTAAATTAGCTACCTCAAATACAAACCCTAGGGGTTTTGTTTTGTTTTGCCTTTTTTTTTACACTGGAATACAGGTAGACATGGAAACTTTCACTTTCACCTACATTTAAAGTAATCTGTCCAACGTATATTTTAAGATCAAAAATTGGAGCATCATGGAAAATACACTCTGGTGGAATTACCCCGGGATTATACAGTGGAAGGTCATCAAAAAGTGCTATATCAATTTATTACATAATTTTAGATATTTTACGGTCCTACAGCAATTTTTTCAATTAAACTACTCTTTTTGTTCTGATGGAGTTAAGTACAAAAGGAAAGTTTAACTTCAGCTTAAACTAAAAACCACTATCTTTCAATTATTCTAAGTAGTACAAGAGAGCAGATCAACGGGGAAATAATACATCAAATGAATTGTCAGTAATTTCAAAAGTTATTTAGCTAGGTTAAAAAAACTTCTCTAGATTTTAAAAAAATATTACACATGTGCAGGCATGCTTTCTACCACTAATACCAAGGGGTTTCATACCTATGAAGACTAAAATCAGGGTTGTTTTTTTTGATTCACAAATGAAGGTTGGTGAACCTGTAATATCCAGGTCATAACTCTCAGCTGTAAGCGCTCAGCTGCAATACTCTCAGCTGTAAGCCTATCACCAATATGACTTATGGGCAATTATCACTGTCAGAGTGCTAACTGCATGCTTATTTAACACTGAACTCTGACAACAATGTATTAAGGGGAAGAAAGCTGATACAGGCATCTATACATACTACTGTTAGTCTAGGAAACAAATACAGATATGGCATCAAAGAAGTCTGGAATTTATATTCAATGCTTCGTAAGGAAGAAATATCTCTATTCCTACAGCAACTTTTTCCTCTTTCTTCAAAGATTTCATGAGTGATGAAGAGGAAGAGATTAAGCCATTTCAGTACCCTGATGTGAAATTTTAAAATGTGTTACATTAAGTACACAAATTAAAAATAATGTTACACTCAGTAGTCTTAAATCCTGTATACAGATATAATTATCTCAGGTAATTCAAGTAGGCAATCACCATTTCTACTACAAATAGAGCAGAATCGCTTATTGCACGTTGTGAGAAGTACTAAAGAAAGTTGGTTTCTAGCAGGAGCTGCACCACCACGCCAACTAGCAGGTTACATACTCTAACAAATACCTTTAAATAACGTTCAATGTTACTCATCAAAATGTCGATTTCTTCCTTCGACCACATCCCTTGCTTCCACTTGTGGCCTGAAAATAGAAATGACAAATTAATTACTGAAGTGAAAGTCAGCAAAACAACAACAACAAAAATATCAGAAAAACACCACTCTCTTTATTGCAATTAACAAAGAAAACAGAGTAGTAATTTCAGCTATTTAAACTCACTGGAAGAATTTTAAACAGATGTTGTTTCAGAACTGATAAACAATCCTTAGTAACTGTCAATTAATCCTTATCCTTTTCAAGTCAGACCCCTCTTCAAAACCAGGCATCTTTTAAAAACAGAGTTTTTATACTCAGCACATGAGTTCCTCTATGTGCTGTCAAGTCACATTTTCAGGCTTTCACTTCAACCACAACTAGAACATTTCTGTCTTTAAACTGACAGCTACAATTTCCATGCCCTCAAATGATTCCAGAAGTGGGCACTTAAAATACGACTCAAAATATAACCTGAGGAATTGGCAACAACGTGGGGTTCTCTTATGCACCTTATCACTTCCCAACGTGTGGGCAGTGTCACCTGCTGTGGGTGCTTTCCAGAGACATAAATGCTGTACCTACTTGATTTTGACAAGTTGCTCCCTCTCTCTGTCTTTTTTCATTGGAAATAATGGCCAGTGATCACAGTCACGATAAAGACTCACATTTAGTGTTTTGCTTCTCAAATAAAAGTGGCAAACCAATTGAAATAAACATTATGATTTGTTTCTGTCTATGCCCTTAGTAACTACAACACCAGCTGAGCTTTACAAGCAAAACCAACTCTATTCAAAGAGAAAATTTCAAACCGGAGGTCTATCCATGAAACATTAAAACATTCCTTCCGTGAAATTATATATAAATTCCTCTTCTTTTCCCCTCATGCTCACACCTTACTTAATATTAACAAGCACTTATAATTAAGATTATGCTGGTGACCCAGTTTACATACTGGTGTGTGCTGGCTACCTGCCCATCTCTGCTCAGAAAAATCAGGGTACTTCCTTCTCAGCCTGCTAATTACCAGAGCTGAGAGGCAGAACACACCAAAGAAACTGTTTACTCAAATCCAATTATGATGAAAAGTACCAACATTATTACTAATTCCATTGGAACTGATGAGAGAAAACTCTTCCCTTGGGCCTGATGGCTTCAATCTCTTCTTCCAAAACTACAGAGACAGAACAATAACCTACTACTGCAGCTGCGATTCACACCTCTATCCAAGCAGCTGAACTGACTTAAAAGGGACACTGTTACTCTTGACATGGAATAATCTTTAACACCCAACTATTCTAGGAACAGAAGCATATTTTGCACTTCATGTGTCTGCATATTCAGTGCCAAGATTATTGCAGCCTACCCACAGGCCTTTAAAGAAAGCGTTAGCAGATGGAGACTGCTATAAAGTGATGAGCTCAGGCAACACGTTAACTCTGAGCTCCTGTAAAAGCAGATGCACAAGGGGATTCTTTCACAGCTGATCTTTGTAACAGAGCGTGGTGACCCCAAGAAAATTTCAGCTAGTGTGGATTCTCAGATATATTTCAAGGTATATTTTATTGGAAATGTCTTCCCCAAACTCTTTATCTCCTAAATAGGATCACCAGATTTAGTGCCCTCATTCATTCCCAGCTGTAAACACCCCTTATGATGTATGGTCACTTGACATTCCTGTGAGACAGCTACAAAAGGAACAAATGCTGTAAGCTTCTAGTATGTTTAACAAGACACACATCAAACATGAGGCCACCAAGTCACATGAAAACAGTGATTTCTCTGCCAAATCACCAGCACATGCTCCTCCAGTCACAACTGAGGACCTGCTGCTCACAAAGCTCTTCACCACTGACAAGAAGATTATAATCTCTGTGCTTCCTCTCACCCTGGAGCACAGCAACTGCAGCAGTCATTTCTTACTACTTCTATCCAGCTGCCTCAGTGCCATGAAGCAAAGGGATCGCTTCGCTACCCCATCTCTGCCCCAGTCCTTGCAGTGAACGTTCAATAGCTCTGATGCCCTATAAATCTAATAACGAAGGACAGAGATAATGGGAAGAAAATATTCATTGGCTGTTAGAAGCAACTGTTAGTGCACACTTGGTATCAGTGAGATGATAATTGACTAAGTTGGTCAGTTCCCTTTCTCTGAATTTTCTATACCCAACACCCAGGTTCTGGGTGCCTCACCCACATTTTTTCATTGGCTCAGCCAAACTCTCAGCTTTCTGGAGTAGAACTCACTGGGTAAGAGATGATTTGCTTCTATGAGAGAACACTGCTACATTTTTCACTAAAGTTTTCTAATAAAAAACAGAGTTGCCTCGGACTGACTGAAACAGATTCATTTTTTTTTTTCCCCTAGAAAGTAGTGAAGTCAGTGTGAGAAAAACAGCAGAGAGACTGAGGAAACTGGAGACACATCATGTTTTCATCAGACACTACGTCGTTTCTCTAGGTTTAGAAAGGCCCTTCCCCTGGGGGAAAAAACAAACAAACAAACAAAAAAAAAACAGAAAAGCTCTAAAGTTCAGCAACTACTACATGATTATGCAGACGCATTTTGAGAAGGAGGAATGCTATAACAGGGTGGTGGTTTTAGGAGCAGCAGTGATTATTTCAGTAGATTATTTCAGACTGATCTGTATCTGTATAATCACTCTTCTTCTGAGGCAACTCCATTCCAGAAACTGTTTAGTATGAATCCCAACATAGCAGCCAGACTAATAAGCTTTCTTTGGAGGAAGACATATTAACCTGAGCACAGATTAGTTTTTTCCTGCTGTACCATCCTCTGACTGCAGCTTCCCATCTCCTAACAACGCAAAAGTGTGAACAGAACTGTTTGCTCAGTCTGTGCCCATGCACAGCAGTTCTCTACCATGGCCACAAGAATAACTGTCACCACTGCAAGTGTGTCCCCTCTTCCTCTCCATGCCTATCTGCAGTTCCAACTTTCTTCTTGTATACGAAGTGTAAGAGGGATGTTGAAGACTTAATGCATTACTTCTCTCAGCATTTTTAGAACCAGTTTTCCTAAACGTCTTCACAAAAACAGCCAGACCAGAGATTACTTTATGCAACCTGCAAAATATTCTGTGACACTTGGAATAGCTTACCTTTTTAAAGCATGGAAGAATTGCATTTGAAATACCCTACCTTTATTTGTTAGAGAATCCTTATCCTCTTTGGTTGTGAACCAGGCCTGACTAACAGCTGACACTTCTTCGTTACCCATTGGGGAGATTTCATCCAGCTGTTCATTCTGAAGAATCTTGAAAAAAGATCAATATGAAATCATCCAGTAAGATCTGCAGTTCTTTCTGTCACCTTGCATTTAACACGGAGGCATAAAGTGAAGGCAAACGAAACACACAGCTGGTTACCTTGCAAACTGCTTCCTAACTTTTTAGAGAGGGCATTAAAAGTACATTCACTTTTCTTAAAACACATGAGTAAGATTTAACATCTTAACATATAGATATTCTGAGAATGAATCAGATAACATTCTTCATCCTGTTTAATGTACAGTGAATAGGAAGAGTCTCACTGGCTTTGGTGGAAAGGGGACTGTGTCGAGCATCTCCAGTCTAGCACTTTTAAACATGGCACACCCACAATGAGAACTGTATGTAGTTGTTAGGACTAAACAACAGCATATTTAGGTCTGTTACAAAGCTGGATTTATAATCAAAGAATGACAGAAGTAACAGATAAACTCATCTTCTATGCAGATCACCAGACAGCAGGTAATTATCATTGGAGAGTTATGTCTATTACTGTTTACTGTACTGTTCTTCGGGCAGGAAGTTACACTACAAATAACCTCTTTGTATATAAAATGATTCAACTGCACTTGTACTGAACAACACTTTACAAACAAGATCCATGCTTAAATACATTAGTTTCAGACTAAAAGTAATCTTATTAATTTAATAATCACTTCCTGCTACTTGTTTCCCTTTTTATTTAAATTTAAATAAAAATGTATATCAAATAGATCACTTTCTACTGTACCTGAATCTGAGTCACAGTTCCTTCGTTAATTTCATCTTCAGCTACCTCAGTGGTAGCAGTCATGGTCACCTCAAAGCTCTGATCATTTTCTGAAACTTCAGAATGGACAAGTTAGTTGCCTGCTTTACTCCTGTAACTTTTTTTTATGCATGCTACCGACTTTATAAATTGCTACCTTTGCTCTGAAAATTTTAAAGAGGCCTGATTCGATGTTTACTTGTTGATACAGTAAAGTCATCAAGACGATTATCAACTGTTGCTCTTCATAAAAATTTAAGCATAGGTTTTGAAACCTTCAGTTTTATACCTGACTATAACCAAGAACTCGTGTGAAACACATAAATAAAAGGTGTTTTATTTGGTACAAACATTTGGTACTGTATTAATGCTTCTTTTCCAGTCCCATCTTGAGTGTTTTCCAATTACTAAAGGAGGACAACGTTCAAATTTTTCAGCTGCATACTTTTCCCCTAATTTTCCTTCAGTATGAAAATGCCTTTATTTTAAGGAGTTTCCACTAAGTTCCACCAAATAAACAGCCACACTAAGTACTGTAAATTGGTATTTTAACTTGGTAGATGTGGATTTGTCTCCCTTTGGGACATTATATTGAATTCTCTAGTATTCAATCAACTTCTTTAAGACTTCTTTGGTACTCAGCCTATTTTTTGTACAAATTTCTACCTTAAAAAGACCGTGCATCTCAGTATTACAAAACATGGCAATACTAACTATAGTGTCTGATCATTAAAAAATCCTAATCACTCTCTTTATCTAGTTTGTTGTTCATTCACTTGTCCTTGAACTTATTCAATTTGCCTGTGCCTGCAATCCTCTATCTGCAACGCAGGTTTATTTTGTCAGTATTGTATAGCTAACAATTGAAAAACTATCTAAGGCTCTGAGAGGTAAAGATGATACCTAAGTATATTAATAGTATTTGAAAATAAACCCTGAAATACTCAAATGTCATCCAAAGAGTCCACTTTTAACCTTTACTACTAGTCACATTTGCTACAAGCATACACAAACTTAAATGAACTTACTTGGAACTGCAACAACAGAAATGCACGGAGTGGAATCATCAAGGCTTTGATCATCCTCTGATAAGCAAAGCCTCTTGTGCGGAGGTTCAGTGCTGTCTTCAGAGTCTACTTCATCGGTTTCTAACAACAAAAACATAACGCAGGTTACTTTCTGGTAACAAAGTTGACCAAATCAAAAGGTAGAAGCAGATCTGATAGGTCAGTTTGGTGTTTTACTACTAGCCAGGCACTTGATCTGAGTTACAAGCAGTAACAGTTCACACGCTTTCTTCAACATATATTTTCTGTGAGATTTTCTTTGTAAATTCCACTCTCAGTCCGTATGCACAAACCAATCCCTTAAGTCTACAGATATTTGGGTACATGCTTGGTTTTAAGAAGCCATTTCCACTAAAATGAATCAGAACAGCTATATTCTTGTTGGGCACACACATACAGAATTTTGTGCTTTACACCAAATTGGACACTATCCTTCTTTAAACTGAAACAGGACAAACTGCAGCACAGTAAGGTGAATCTAAGTAGCTCACAGAATTTTGAGGGCAGGGAAGTATGATTGTTGGATCAATGAAAAAAGAAGAAAAAAAATACCATGCAATACAGTTCTATACCATTTTGAGGGCAATGAAGTATAAGGTTCCCTTCAGTGTCCTGAGTCAAAGTCACAGAGTTCACGGTTTCTACTGTCACTGTGTCAGACTCTTCTTCAACTGTGCTCATACTCAAACCTGAAAGAGCAACACACAGATTACTTTTCTTCACCTACATGGTCAACTCTGACCATAATGCTGCTTCCTTTATCTGAAAACCCCAGCATAAACTGCCACGGAGAACAGAGAACATCCGTTCTTCAATTGTTCATGTTCCTTTCACGTGAACAATTCCACGTTTTAAGACATTCACCAGCCTTTCCTCCTCCTGCACACTTACACATTGCATAGGGTAACATCAGTTTCAAAGCTGATTTTCCAGTTAAGAATAGTACCTGGACAGGAACATCTGCAAATTACTACTACTAGCTTTTTTAAAAACAAACCTAGGCTACGATTTTTCCACATCTGGTATTTTTTTGTTTCACTATATATTTGTTCCACTGCTCATTTAACAGCTTCACTATCATATAACTTAATGCTAGTCAGGACTGAAAAGCCTTTTTGTAGTGTTGTACTACTCATAGCTGCACTATTTGTAGATTGCTAAATTGCAAAGTTCTATTCTCCTCCCATGTATATAACTAACTTGTGAAGCCAGTGTATTTTCTTTACCACTCAAACAACAGGAGCAACAGAAAAATTGGGTGCAAGCAATCATTAGTATAAAAAATAACTCAGAAGAGAAGTTATCCAGGATAAGCAGCATACACTGAAGTCAGTGAAACCCAAAGCTTAGGAGAATTTCAGTCTATACTATTACTAATTTTGAAATAAAACAAAAACCCCACAAAAAAGTTCTAATCCATCGAAGAAATATAAACTTTTCTGCTGCAGAAGCAAAATGAAATTACATAAAAAAGTATCCAGAAGCTTTGCAATGATTTAATCACTTTTGTGCACCTGGGCTTGGTGTCTGTCTCGGGCAGAGATTTTTAAAAAGAAAATATAATTTATTTCTCCTTGAAGTGCTCAGTCCTTACGATACATTTTCTTATATGGTAATAACAGAAAAACAATCAGTTTTAATTTCTATTTTGGAGCCAAAATACTGGTTCCAGCAATTTTAACTTACATTATTAAAAAATAAATTACTATAGCTTTAGAAAAACCCAATCACAATCACATTACAAAGCTTCCATGTACCTGGCAGGGATACCTACATACGCATACATAAGTGGAATTTACAACCTGGATTTTAAATCCTGTGGATAATGTTAACAATATTGCTTCAGCAGGAAATGATTTAATTTTTAATCAGATAACATGTTCTTCGCTATTGAAGATTCCCAAGAGCAGTGTCTTCTAGGAGGGATAAAGTACCTCTAGTCTTTCATTAAAATTACTTATCACCTCTCAAGTTTGATGAAGATTTGGCACATCTTTAAGCACATGTAGTGACTGATTCCTGGAATGAAGTGGTATTACCCTTCCCAACGTGTCAAATACTTCAGATACCGTTGACATTTTAAATCAGCGGCTTCTCAAATTGACTTTCGTATCTACCATCAGCAACAGCACCTTCCCACATGCAAGTGTAGGCGGCAGTAACTTCCTCAGGATTCGTCTGCTTCTGAGTTTAACAACCCCTGCCCTATCCTCTACTACAAGTGATGGCTGCTGCTCGGCTATAGTACTGATTTTTAAGAACCAAAAGAAGCATCCCTAACTCCACAAAACAGAAGAAAGAAATGCAATTAAGGGACTGTAATTTCTTCAATTCAGTTTTGAGTTACTTATTTAAAGTTTTGGAAGAACAAATTGGGTAATTCTGGAGGGCCAAAAGAAAGAGATAAGATTCTTTTTTAAATGTGCACTTTCTAAGTAACTTTTACGATAGCAAATGCTGTAGCAGAAATTCCCAATTACTTGAAATGTCATGGAGGATTCTTCTTTAATTATACATGAACAGACAGCTAAGACATTTATTTTTCTATAATCAGCCAAAAGCACCTATTTTTCTTTTCACCACTTAAAAGACAGATTTAATTTTATAAAACATGTTATGTCAATCACGTACTTTGCCTAAAGCTGATCTAGAAGCAGCAGAACCTATAGCATCATACACAGCAGAAGACCATTCCTTCTTTTTGTTGAAACAATACTGCAAAGTGAATAGAGAAAGCAAAGCTGAGCGGTTCTGTCACCAGTTATTCAGCATTTGCTAAGAATCCATAGTAATCCATAAGTACTCTGCTAAGAGTCAAAGAATACATTTATAGGATTACATTTATTATATTTACAAGGCTTCTGATCCAGTTAGACGTCTACACTTGTTTGCTTGAGCTCCCAGGGACTCATCAGAAAGCACCAAAACCTGTGCACGGGTTGAAGGAAGGGTGATTTCCCGAGGAGCATCCCTTGGTGCAACTGCCAGACTGAGCAGCGTTTGGAACTTTTTGCCAGTCTCCCAAGAATGATTTACCACAACAGTAAGTGCAAGCTCTCCAGAAAAAATACAATAATGCTTTGTGCCAGATACTTGAGATTTAGCGTATCTAAAGTATTCTGAGTAAAGGTAGTAATCATAAGCAAGCCTTGATAGAAATCCTTCATTTCATTAGAAAAATTTGGATCAACTTTAAGGGGTACGGCTTTGGACCTCAACTGACTGCAAAAAACACCAGGAGTTAACTCAAAGTCAAATACGTATTTTGGACACTATTTTTTTATTCATTATATTGCACAAATACAAGAAAACTGAAAGAAACAAACTTGTTCTTTCAAGATGTATTTACACCAGTTGAGGAGCGCTAACCCATAAAGACATGAACTAGTAACCAAAAGGTGAAGAAATTAAAAAACTCGAGTAACTGAGGTGGTTCCACTGTGTGAATAGGAAACAATCTTCAGATCTTATAAAAATTGCTGCTTTACACTTCAATAATGACAGAACTATCATGTATGGTGGACATATGATGGGACCACCTGGAGTTACAGGGCTCTGGGCGGAGAACGCACAGCGCTGCTGCAGAAGACAACGCCCTCTGATGCCAGCTGCTTCCATACTGGCTGCAGGGACACTGTGCTCGCCCGATGTCTTCGATTTATCACAGGGTGACAGTTGAAGCCATGCTAAACAATGCCGTACCACCGCAGAGGGCTTTGAGCGTGTGCCATGCAAATTCTCTTTAATCCAGACCCGTGCAAATCCCATACACATCCACTCTCGGAAAAGTTAAATGCAAAGTTAACGACAGCCAAGGCTTCCTAATTAGTGAGGGTCGTGACACGAACAGTCTCATCACCTCCAAAATATAACCTTCTACGTATACTTTTGAAAATGCATGGCTTTCTATTTAAAACTAAAAGCTCACTTTAATTTTAAATGCGTAACCCAAGACTTTTCTTTAATCCTCGATTCAAACACATCCTTCACAGAAATACCGATCTACTGCTAATATTGTATGTCCCGAGGGAGGGTGTGAGCCTGTGGGGGAAGGGAACACTGCTGGATGCACACAGACCAAGAGCGTGGATGTGTGTTAGGAAACCCAGCGAAGACAGCATCATCTTGGATTTCTAAGAGAGCGGCTTTGAAATCAGTGCAAATTTAATAAGCAGTCTTTGACTTGTTAAGATTTTTGGGTGCATTTATCGAATTTATCATTTTGAAGAGTTGCATCACAATTTGAAACAGGTTGCAACACGCAACCAACCAGACAGGGAAATGCTATGCCTGCAAGAATCATTTAATGCAGAATTCCAATATAAATTTTCCACTAAAGGTACGTAATACAGCAGTTCTTACTTATTTGGGGGAAATGCTGCAGATTTAGCAGGAAAAAGCCCAAAAAGCTGGTTTTATACCAAGTTAATAAAAAAAAATGAACACTTTTATACCAAATTCCTGTAATTCTAAATCATCTTCATCAGGTAGATGGGGTCAATTATTCTGTGGGCTGTAAAAATTAAGCACTTCTATGAAATAGTATTTTGACTCTTGCAGACAGAATTCTGTCATTAAACTTAGTTATTAACTAACTGAATGTCTAGTTTTCTATGGACTGCTGTAAATCTTTCAAATTTTCTACATGAAATTGCATTACAGGCTGTGTTCTCTGCGCTGGGCAAAAAGTAAAAGTATGTTCCACTAAATCCTGTAAAAAGCAAAAAGTGAAGTCTATTAAGGGGGTCTTCTGGGCATGGAGGCATTTAACTGGAACAAACACATGGGGTGCACTGAGATTTCAAGGCATCTAACACAAAGGAAACAAAGTAGTTACAGGAACCAACATACCTCACATTTATGGAAGCCTGAATGTTTAATGTATTCCATACCATGGCTCTTAAGGAGTTCAATATGGACCTTATATAATCAGGAGTTTTTACTATTCAACTAGTGCTCATTCTTTTATGCTTTATTCAACGACAAAACTTTTCCCCAACACCAAACAGGTTCCACCCAAATCTAAAAGTCCACCACAGAGAAACTGTCTTTAACAGCCACAGCAATGGACACGAGGGGACTGAACCGGCCATACATCAAACCGAAGGACCCAGAAGCCTGAGTCGGAAACAGACAGAGATTTATTAAAGTGTATCAGCACGAGATTATGGCCCTTTAGGAACAGCTATAGTCTACTCATCAGTGGCATTCGGAGAAGTGGGCCATCACAGGAACAGAATATATGGGAAACACAATGGTACAAAGTGTTCTCATCTGCATTGATCCAAATTTGGCAGAACTCCACGAGTTCTAGCCTATCCATTGATATTTTAATAAAATGCACTGAGCAAGCTTCAAATGTTATGAGGAGGGGTGAGCTGTCCTAGCTCTTTCAAAAGGAAAAAAAATGCATAAAGTTGTATGTTTTCTTTTTCAGTAACAGAAAATGGCTCTCGGATACAAGGTTATGACGATTGATAAAAATCTTCCTAAGTGTGGTATGTACTAAAGTAAATATTCTCTTTATATATTTTAATCCAGTTTCATTTAAGCATTGGCAGTAACTTCTTCACCTTTGTAAACAACAGGCAGAAATTCAGCAAGCAATAAAATACAAAACGTTAATTGTTATGCTAAGTGCACAAGACATTAAGATTGATAAGCAAAGCCACAGCTCTATTTCTTTCTGACAGTCAGATGAGCACAGAATTAACTCTCATAAATAAGGGCTTATCAGAATATGTAAAATACCGCATAAACACATTGAGGTCTTTATCTCTTATATAGTCATCTTTTATCATTTTGAGTGCTTAAGACAAAAATCGGTATTTTTAGGCATTCTCTTGAAGTTCTAATTTACATTCAATATTCTCAGTAAGCCATAAAACATCACCTAGAAAGTTTTAAGTAAGCCTCTGGAAAACAAGCATGAAGTTGTTGCCAATATTGTACTCATGTGGGATTGACAGAAATGAGAATCTGAATGAGACACGTCCATCTCATCGCAAAGCCTACACACATCTCCCGGTTTTGCAAAGGACTTTCACTGTGCTGTCAAGAAACCAATTTACATCTACGGCCAGAGCAGTGCTGGCAAACAAAAAGCATTTTCTAGATTACTTCAACACAGAACTTACAATGGCCAGGTGAGGCTGAGCGATGGTAACTCTTTGTGAATAAATACGTAGGAATAGTATCTGTCTGCCAAAGAGGCAGCTCGTGGAAGTCTAATGTGTTTTGCTGTGCCCAAATGCACAATGAAGAATAAAGAGACCTCAAAAAGAATAAAATTAAAACCAACAGAAGAAGAAAAGAAGGAGATAAAGGCTCGTCCGACTGGAATCCTTTATTTTGGCAAAATAAATTGTGTAACTCCAGTGCAGAAAAGCCCGGTACCGCTTTTAGATGGAATGCCTGATCTTGGCAGAGTTACACATTTCAGATTCCACTTAAAGCCCCCGAGCAGCCCCAATCCCAACTCTTCGCTGGGGGGGAAATAAAAAAATAAAAAT
>VZRU01003255.1:81944-113364 GCA_013398155.1 Pedionomus torquatus | reverse complement strand
TTTTAGCAACCTGGTGTAGTGGGAGGTGTCTCTGCCCATGGCAGGGGGGTTGGAACTCGATGATCTTTGAGATCCCTTCCCACTCTAACCATTCTATGTTTCTATAAATACAATGAGGAGCATTTACTTTATATCAGATTCCACATATATGTAAAAAAAGTGATGACTGGGGTAATTTGTTGTTTTATGAACAGGCTGAAATCTTACCCTGTTAATGGATAATGGACTCTTGTTCTGTGAAGCAGATGATATTCATCGATCCTGCGTTGTCTTGTGTTTAGGGAACAATTACATGTAACCTGCTTAAGTTGATGAAAGAATCAAACACAGAGTTTGCTATGGACCTAACAATCCCCCTTTTTAAAGTAGCAGTTAGTTTTTCACCCATCCATACGGTTTTCTTCCAGAGGACCTATATTCCTGGTAGCCACCAGGTGTCTCTACAACAATGTGTTTTGGACCCACCAGTTGCGTCCCAGAGATAGAACTGTTCTTTTTTTGCTGTGATGAAGTTAAAGCTAAATTTGTATTGCTCTGTAGGTACACTGTGTTCACTCCTCATCAGGTGTTAGGGGAAAAGTGAGACTGGCACTACTTGATAAGAAGATGTGAGATGGAGGATCATCAACATGCTGATGACTCACCGTAAATCCCGAAGGCAAAACCTAAATTTAATAATCTTAAATCTGATTACATAGATGGTGACAGGAAGTGTAGAAGACTGAAAGCGTGGTAAATGGCCTTTTTCTTACTAGAAGAAAAAAAGTTTCTGTGAGATTCAAGAGAAGAAAAGCAAAAAGTAGAAGTTAGAGAAGGCCTTGAATTATATGTATTAAGTACTGGGAGATGGGCAGAGTGGATGATCTACAAGATGACAAGCAGTGTGGCCGGCCTTAGCAGCTGGCTCTTGGACTGATCCGTGTGTGTGGTGTGAATATGAAGTAGGTGATGGAAAGGAGAGTAGTCAGTATAGGAAACTGGAGCGGATTTTGATGCAGCTGGAAGAAAAAATCCTAGATCTTGATTTTATTATCCAATCCCTGGGCTGGGGTATGACCACGTCATTCACTGCCTTCTGCCTCTTGGCATTTCGGGTGATGTGCAGCTCAGGGACCGGGCAGTAAAGGCTGGTGGAGCACTTGCAGAGCTGGGCAGGGAGCATGGATGAACTGACACAGGGATCTCACTGATGTCAAGTCAGAGCAATTAGCAGCAGTGCAGGAGATACTTCACACACTTCTATTATTTCTGTCTTTTTCTCATCTAACTGGCTGGGATCAGCATGCCTGAAACCTACCTAAATCGCTTTCAACATTGAAGTCCTGGAGCACCCAGCGGCCGTCCAAACTGCTAATGCTTCAGATCAACCTAACCATTTAGGGCACCCCTGTCTGGGAAGTCCTTTAGGCTCCTAACTATAGTTTCCTAGGGGTATGTGAAGGATTTTTGTTCTGAGATGGACAGTCACCTCCCATCCTCAGCTCCACTGAGATGCACTTTCAGACAAGAGTTTGGACTGAAGCTGTTTCGTTAATTTGGTGTAGAGAGCACCAACATCCCGGTAGGTAACCCCTCTCCTGTAGTGGACAGGTACAGGACCATTTGCTGGCGTTTCAGAGGACCTAGCTCTTGTGGGAAAAAAGAGTTTTCAATCTGGAGGAGTTTTTACTTTATTTAATTTATTACCAGCTATCGCCAACTTTTGATCACTGATTTGGGAATCAAGAACAATCAAATAAACAATGAAACACGTAAGTAAATACCTTTTCTGTTCCTTCTGCTGACTCGGCTTCCCTTATGTGCCCAGTGGGTTTATGTTCAGGCCAGCCCAGAGCATTTGGTAAGGTGACAATGCAGGAGGCTCTTATTGGGTGTGTAATGGTTTCTTTCTGCTTGTTTTTGCTTCTTAATGGTGTTCTCTGCTCTAGCCTGGGTTACTGATGGGCTGCAGTACCTCAGGGGTGTCCGTGCCCCAGTGCAGCCTGTCCCTTGGGAATGCACTCCTTTGGCATGGAGCATCTTCCAAGAGCACATCTCCAGCCATGTATCTCCTCTGCTGTCTCCCTCTTCACCTGTCTCTTTACATGTCTCTCTTCCTTTTGCTTCTCTGCATTAAATCTGTCCAAGCAGGGGCTCCAGGCTCTACCATGATTGAATGGTGTTTTGGCTAATAGAGGCTCATTTTCAGTGGTTTCAGAGCTGGCTGGAGCTCCTGTGAGTGGTCCAGGGCAGGCCATAACCTCCTCTCATCCTGGGCACCTGCAGCCCCCTGCTGCTCGAACCCTGCCCTGCTGTGCCTCCTGCTTCTGGGGCAAGATGGGCTTTCCACTCCCTGTGCTGCAGAAAGGATGGAGATCTCAAGGGTTTTGACTTCTGGAAATTCATGTTATACATTAAATGATTAAATGCAGAAGGAACTACTCATTTCAGTGGAGTGGATCTCATCAGGGAGATCTTCGGTTGTATGTCTCTGGCAGCAGAAGGTGCCAGAGAGGAATAAAAAGGGTCCTTCAGCTTTGCCTTGGTATGCAAGTTGTGCATTGCTTAATGCAGTTTGGTGTACTGGTCCTGGTTCAGACCCTGGACCGGTTTACTTTTCTTGGCTGTGTTTTCATGGAAAGATACTGTCACAAACTGTGCCTTTTCCCCAGCTTGTTGCAATCCACAGCTCTGGAGGTTCTCCTCATTTGGCCGCATGCGTTTACCAGTTGTCCTCCCTCTTGCTTTGGGCTGGTAGAGCTGAACCAGTGGTTTGACCCACCAATGTCCACTGCTCTAATTCCACCTGCTCCCAGTTGCAGTGACAGGCATTGAGGAGCTGAGCAGTAGTTCAGGATTCACTTTCCAAAAACACATCTTCATGTCAGTCATAAAAATTTTGCTCCAAGCAAAAGGCAAGTCCAGAGAGAAGAGCTGGACTGTCTCTTGTGGATTATCCCTTGGCTAAGCCTTTGTACGTGGGTTTTCCCATCCTTTCCCCAGGAACTGTATCTTGCTGTTGCAGACATGGAGATGTTACTCTGTAGGGCAGGGAATTTAGGAGTGGAGGCAGCAGTTGACACAAACTGGAGGGAGCAAACCCAGAGGGAAGGACACCTCTCCTCACTGCACTATCCTGCAAACAGTCTGATTCCTGTTTGTTTATGAGATTATTAATATTTACATAGATTTCTATCTGGATAGATATGTATCTAATTACATATGGGTATAGCAAATACATTCATTACTTATTTATAGATAGAAATATTTTTCTGTATATTAAAAGTTCTAGTATTTATATAACACTTGTTCATTCATATGTTCACAGTTTGGTAGGTGCTGGCTCTGAAGGATTGCTCAGGCTTTGAAGAGCTGCCATGAAAGAGGGAGGTGCCAGATAAAGTAACAGAGCATGGTGTGAGCTTGTGTGGCTCCTCCACTGCGGAGTCAATCTCCTGTAAAAAAAATTATTGCCTTGGGGCCTGGCCTAGGAAAACTCCCATGGAAAAGGTGGTGGAGCCTCCGTCTCTGGAGACATTAAAACCCCACTTTGACATATTTCTGTGCAAGCTGCTCTTGTTGGACCTGCTCTGGCAGGGGTGGTTGGACTAGAAAATCTCCAGAGGTCACTTCCAACCCCATATCATTCTGGGACTGAGAGTGGCCACTCATTTTGAGACCTTGTCTTTCATGACAATCTCATGTATTTCCTCACTTGAACCTGAGTGAAGGCTGTAATGGACTGACCCACCTTGAAAGCCTCTGGAGATAGGATTTGAGTGCCTGTTGTGTCATATACCCTGAAAGAGCACTGAAAAGCAGTAGAGAATGTCAGTGTATTCAGGAGCTTTGATACAGTCTGTGGAGCTGAGAAGGAAGGCATTTTCCTTTGGGTTTTTCTTTTTTTTTCCCCAAAACCTTTAGTGAGACACCTAAATTATGATCACAATCATCCTAGGCTGCATGGGCAAGCACACATGTCACCTGGGTTGCCATCTGGAGGTGCCCAGCTCTCCATGCAGGCTGGGCCACAGCAGTATCGATGCCACTGAGCCTAACTAAAGACTAGCAATGTTTGTGTTTGTACAGTTAAATATGAAGAAGAAGAAGGAGCAGAGTCCCAGAGACAGTGAGAAGAGGGCAAGCTGCCATCAAGGTCTACATGGGTCTGAGCTGCCAGTGGCTTTGGGATGATGCATCCTTCCTGCTAGTGAGTACAGCAGGAAGGGAGCTGTGCAATTCACAGGATCCATAAAGGATTTGGTGTCTGGAGGGGGTATCCAGGAGAACAGGAAGGAGGAACTGGTTTCTGTGGGATGGGTGCATGAACAGTAGAAGAGTCTTTACAGAATCGCTGGCGGAAGAGAAGAGAGAGAAAAGGACAGAGCAGATGGGAGGAGCAGATGGATCCCAGTTGGGAAGTGACTTACTGTGTGCCACCGAAATTGAAGGCGCTGATGGCAGGGAGAGGCATGAGGAGAGGGTGGCAGCATTTAGTTGCTGCCACAGGAGGGACAGAGAGAAGCGGGCAGGTGCTTCCTGCGTGGCATCGCACAGAGATTGCGTGGGCAGGGGAGCAGCAGCTGTGCCAGGGAGGGAGAGGCAATGTGGAGGACAATAGCTGGTTCCTTGGCCTATGTTACCCATAAAATTCCAGTAATTGGAGCTGTATGGCCATGGTCTTGAACTCTCCAAGGAGCTGTGGGAAGAGTGTAATGTTTTCCACTTTGGAAAAACATGTCCTGTTTTGGAGCTGCAGGTGGATTTAGCTTTTGTGTAGGTTCAGCATTTTGGCAGTGTTTGCCTAATGCTGGTTACCATGAAAGCAATGACAAAGCTCCCATGCATTTTTAGGGGACAAACTGTTTTCTTCAGGAAAAATGTACTATTTATCATGTAATTCTACTGTCTGCTGGCAGATGGTGCTGCAACATACTCAGGAACTGAGAACCAGCTTCTTCAGCTCAGAGGGCATGTCAGCAAGCGGCATCTACTTTTTTTTTTCATTCTGGTTTGTTCCTAAATTTGTTTTACTACAAAATGATATTCTTCTCCTGTTTGTTGTTCTGCTTCCAACTCCAGCTATGTAAGCAGGTCGGCCGGTTTTATTTTTGTCCCTTTGGATTAGCACAGAGCTGGCAGGCAGAACTCGACTCCAAACCTAAATCTTTCCATTGGAAGAAAAGCTATTCACAGCATTATTCCTCTCAATATAGGATTTTCTTGTGTTTACAGAACTTGCCTTTTGGGCCTATTCTGGTTTTGCAGCCTCCTTCTAATGGTAGTCTGGAGTTTCTGTCAGTAGATACACCAGAGACACAACATAAATAACCTTGAGGGTCACTTCTACCCCAGTTTCTAATATTTCTTTTTATTTTATCTCACTTGCTTGATACTGTGGCTCATTGCTGATTGCTTCTCTTGCAACATACAGTGTGATTAAAAGTTGCTCTCAGTGGTTTCTTTCTGGGAAACAACTGAAAACAACCCCAAATGTTTCTATTGAAAAAAAATAATTTATGGAACTAGTGAAGGGTGGGATCAGCCTATTTAATCTCTAAATTTAAAGGTCTAAAAAGCTGCTGAAAAATCAGTGGGAGACCTCATCCGCTTTCTAAAACTGCTGTCCAAGACGTGCTTAAACTCTTCAACTTCAGCTTTGTCTCCTTGCTTTGCTTGAAAGGTCCCTGAAGTTCTGCACCCATATTTTTGAAGAGCAGCTGAAAATGCTAGAGCCAAAGGCCAGAAACACCAAGAAAAAGAAAGACCCTATTCTGGCATCCAGCACTCTTGGAGCCAAACAAGGGTTTCTGTCACTAGCCTCAGATTTCTCCAGTGAGGCTGTAATGTAAAAGTCTCACACACTACAGGGAGCTGGGTGTGACACCTCTGTTTTGTCCTGCCTTGCTGAGCATCAGGATTCCTACCCTGGGCTCGCTGGGAGGCTCTGTGTGAGAAGAGAGGGAGCAGCCTTCCTGCCAACCTTCACCATCCCTGCAAGAGTGCAACATGACTGAAACAATCTGGGTTAAGAAAAATGTCCAAAATATGTATTTTTGTGTTTTTCTGCTTTACCCTGGATCTTTTCAGTGACCCCATTTTCAGCACAAGCCCACAAAACTGTTATAAAGCCACGGGAGAGGGCTGCAGGACATATAAGCAGAAGTGGTTGCAGGAGGACTATCTTAGAAAGCCCCTTAGACAGCTTTGGTGTTGAGGAGAACATGCCTGTGGGCCTATGCATCATATTGGTGAGGAGCCTGATCACAAGCCTGCCAGCTCCTGGGACAGGCACTGTACCAGCAGCTCTCATGCAAAAAGAAGTGAGCACCAGTGCTCCTCTCACATTCTTGCCATTTAATAAGAAACCAGTCCATCAGGTACCTGCTCTGTGGTAATGGCCAGGTGGATGGGTCCTCTTAGGATGTACTTGCCTAAGACTTCCTGTGGATTCCTCACACTCAAGAAGAGACAGAGGCTAATTTAGGCAGACAAGATCATCTTCCAGGAATGTCTGGAGGCACATTTCTCTCTTCTCTGACATCTTGAGAAACGTCCGTCACAAGGACCAAGAAGAAGCCTCTGAAATATAAGCATATGGTGGACTCTGTTTTCAAAGTCAACAATTCATAAATAACATCAACAATGACAGTCCAGTCCTGCATGACTGAGTTCTTCAGATGCGTTGATCTTACTGATTGCAATTCCACCTGAAGTCATGAAGAACAGAAAATTCTGTGCACAAGACAGTACCCAGTGCCACTTTCAGTGGTGATTCAAAGTGCCCGTGTCTCTCATCTGGGGTTCTCTCATATGTTCAGAGCAAGGCTCAGCCACGGCAAGTGCTCTGTGGAGTAGATTTTGTGCCTGTATCTTGAGTACAAGTGTAAGGAACTCGTCTCTTGGAAAATTCATTACAGGGTAGGGCTTAAAACCCAAGCCACAGTCAATCTTTTTTTTTTTTTTTTTTTCTTTTTTCCTATCAGAGATTTGCAAAAACTGGTGAGAATAATCTTCAGAAACGATCAAAGCAGTTAATCAAATCTGGCAATTTGGAAGGCAGTGGCCAGGATAACACTATCCATTTCCAAAAGTGACAAAGTGATATGTTTCTGGACATTAAAGAGGCCTGCATTTCCATGCAATTTAGCAGAAATATATTTCACATTCTAATCGGATTTCCTAGGCTAGAGAAAAAGTGACTAAATGAGCTGATAATACTACCTGGCAGCTGTCAAACGGCTTCTTGCCATCTAGAGAGAAAATGGAAGAACCTAAGTTGTGAACTCCTGCAACTTAAATTAGAGGATGAAAAAAATAGAAGAGGTTTAAGTTGGAAATGAGATCATGCATTATGCCCTTTGGACAGCATGTAATCTGGCTAATGGCATCAAGGAGCTATATAAATAACTTCATTAAAATGAACTTGTTTCAAATGAGCTAAATAAATCAGAGTCATTTGTCAAAGAGCTGGGATGAAATAATCAGGTTAATTTAAAGCTGCTTGCTGGGGGCACGATTCCTGAATTTGTTCCACCAGTGAAACTGCCATCAGTAGCTTCAGTCACCAGTGGGAGCCCTGAGCCCAGCATGGAAATGCAGATGGGGCTTCCACAACTGCATCTTCGGGAGCCCCTCTTTTGAGCCTGTAGCACCATCTCTAGAGTCCCACTGCTGAAAGTGTGTGTTCCAGGGCATTTAAAGGATGGTTCCAGACCCACCAGGTCTAAATCCTTCACTGCTGGTTGTGAGCAGTTCAGCCGCTTAGTCTGCACTCTGCTGTCCACTTTCAGCATCCTAAATAAAGGTGGGAGATGAATTTTCTGGAAAACTAATTGTTTTCGGTACTTACCCCTGCCTTGGTTGGGGGACTACATGAGGCAGCAGGTCTTTTCCCCACACTGACTTCAATGCTTTGTGTCTGTATTTTCCCTATATTTTTCATTAAGTCCTTTGCTTTACCCATTTCAGCAGAAGTCAGAAAGATAAATTCAGTTCTTCAGGCTACAGGTGAACTTACTCCTCTGCAGTCCCAACAACCTTCACCTTTCTAGGAATGAATAATTGCCTGCTGCAAACCCACCCCACTGTAGTGGAATCAGTTGAGCTGTGTGGATTTAGACCAACTAAGGGTGTGACTCTGGAGACTGAGTAAGTCGGAAGATTGTCCCGTCCAGATGCAGGGTATCTGTTGGTCTGTCTTTTCTAGTTTACTGCAAACCTCAGTTCAAAGTTGCTTGGATTGTGCTCTGGTGGAGGAGGAACTGCCCATATACCATCATCCTGCCTTGTACAACCTTTACCATATAACCGTTTTCCTCTCTGTTGCATTTTGGGTGCTTTTCTTCCAAATAGTGGGGGGAAAGGATGAGGACATTTAATGGGAAATGAGTTTACAATCAGAACTTACAGACATACATGTTTCAAAAAGGGGCGAGAAATTGATTCTTCATGTTTATGTCTGCCAAGATCAGAGTCGGGGTACAGCATATTGTGCTTTTATGAAATGAATCTGCCCTGCCCTGGAGTGTCTCTAACCAACAGCTATGGATTTATCAAATAAGAAACCAGACTGTAAAATCAACTTTCAGCAATAAAAAGCCTTTCAGCTTTTTAATACATCTGGGTCCCGCCCTTTGGTTCTGCTCCAGCAATGATCCACCAGCTCCAGTAAAGGTTTGTGCAAATGACTTCAGGCTGCAAGAGAAGTTCCTTGTTCCCAGGGAGCTCATTTATCCAGCTTGGTTGCTGAGAGCAACCTCTGGGCTACTCTAGCCCTGGGAGATGAAACCAACTTTAGGGATCTGTTCATCAAAGAGACGGTGGATACTCCAACCTCACTCCCTCCTTCTGTTTCAATCAGCGGGGTGACACACTGCCCAAGGACTGTCCTAGCCACGGGTTATCCTCCAGTTCCCAGCCTGGTCTGTGCCTGTAGGTGGGTACGCAGCTGTGCTTCCCTGAGGGGCACACAGACCCCATAGGTTTTGGGTTGACTTTTAAGCTTAGTGATGTGTGTTTTTAGCGATTTGGGAACTTTTGGTGATGGTGAAAGTTGTGCACTCACCACACACGTCTTGATGGGGTCAGCCCAGAACCAAGTGCTGGGCAGAAGCATTTTAACCTTCCCAGAGTCACAGTGAGGAGTCTTGGCTCCTCATCCCAGGAGCTGCAGGATTCAGCTCACAATCAGCCCCAAAAGGGCTTGAGCTAATAAATCCTAGACTTTATTATCAGGATTTTTCCACTGGCTGAGATTCCCTTTCCCTTCCCAAGTCCGAGTTACAGGGCAGCTTTCTCTGGTAGGTGTTAATAAACATGTCGGCTCACCTAGGGCGGACACAGCTGCAGCGCTCGAGCAAGTCACATTGATATCAAATGGCAACCATATGTGTGGGGCCAGAGGTTATGTTGCTGTGGTATATTTGATGTGATGCAGAATGATTTGCTAATCTGTTAGTAAATGTCAGCGTGCTGTCTGCAGTGGAAATCGAATCACATCCAAGCAGAAAAAACCTCACTTCAAGTATAAAAATTATTTGGGTTATTATGAGTTTCTTCATTATGATAATTTTGATAGTGGCAGTTTCTCTCTATAGGACCAAACCACATTATTCTCTCACTTTTATGAGCAGAAAGGAGTGATCCTCTTATGATTTCAATGCATATGGAAGATCTTTTCGTTATGTGATTGTGGTTTTTTTTTTTTTTTCATGCCAGGTGGTCATATCCTCCTGATTTATACAGCTGTAAATCAGAATTTATCCCATGTGGCTGACTCTTGTCAGAATCTGTCCAGTATTTTTCAACATATTTTTAGTTTATATTGATGGACTTAGCCAGTAGGACCACTCTTACTAATGAAGTGAGTAGGATTTACGCTTCAGATATCAGATTCATACCTTCAGCTCAATCATTAAAGCTCTCTAACCATCTTGAGCCAGCAGAATTGAAATAAAGCACAAAATATTACACTCATGAACATATGGCTGCCTTCCTGTATTATGGCAGTGACTGCTATATTGCAACCTGTATCCTGGTTCCTGTTGAAAGGAGAAGTTCTCTTTTCATCTGCTCACTTGTTTTTGAGGCGAATTTGTTCTCAAACTAAATCAGCACAGATCTTTACCCATGTTGTGTGGCTGCTGGCAGGGCACCTTTCAGTGCAACTCGTTATCTAGAAGGAGCAGGACAGAGGAGAAGGAGGTGCTGGTGACGGCAGAGGTCACTCGCTGACAATAAGGAATTTGGAAGGGACATTTCAGCTAGAAGCAGAACCTGTATTTTCATCTCCTTTCACTAAATCAAAAATGTTTCTGAAATTCAGAAACATGGTCTTTTCAAACACTGATAACAAGGCAAAGCTACCAGTAGAAAACAAACTGAGGCATTATATTATTAAAAAAACACACACAGGTTTAGGCACCAGTCTAATGAACAGTGAAAGGACACCTGACCTGCCTCTAACAGGTGAGTCTGAGTTATCCATGTAGGAAATTCTGTTTCATCTTTGCAGCTGATGAGGCATGTCACTAGTGATCAGAAAAATCTATGTTCGAGGGGGAAAAAGGCATCTCTGGCTACAGAAATAACAAGAAGATTAAATTACAAAATCTCTTTTTTTTTCCCCCTCAAGTGAACAAGGTGCCAATTAAAATAATCTGTCATCAATCAGCTAGTTTGGGAAGAAAGTCTTAAGTCATCAATGTTAAGATGATAGTCGTAAGATCCGCTTCTTGTGTGTTCTTCCCTTGAAGACAATGTGAGCATCCATACGAGCAGGAGGAAACGTGCATTCAGCGTCTGCAGGATCTCCATCATTTTTCAGCACAGTCCTGCTGAGAAATGAAAAAATATCAGCCCTCAAGATTCCCAGAGTGTAATTACTTAAGCATATGCTTAACTTCAGTCATGACTGATTCTGTGAATTTACATTCAGAACATACATGTTGGGAGCCAATGCTATACAATTTTTGTAATCGATATTTAGGTATTTAGGGCCTTTTTCAGAATGGCTGAAATCCAAGGAGTAAAGGAATTTAAAGATCCTGAATCTGAGGTCCTTGCAGAAGTATTGCAAATTCCTTTTAGACTTTTCTTTGCAAATTCTCTGCTGAGAAATGTCTGCTATGGCAAAGAGAAATATTTGCCATATATAATATCAGAAACATCGACAGCTACGACAAACAGACCTCTGATTAGAAAGCTTAGAAGCTTCTAGTTCTTTTGGGAAAAAAAATCAGTTCTGGTTACATATATGAAAAAACCCAACTTGATAAATACCCAACTCGAATGTGTGGTGGAAAGAATGTCAGTCATAATGCCAGCCAATTCAGGTATTTCATAGCACCTCAGCCCTCTTAAAAAGATATCTTTTAATAATTCATGTATCCCTGAAGTGTGTATTTGACGTCTCACAGCTGTGGAGAGTAAATGGCAAGACAGGGAAACGGAGCCATTTGAACTGACAGTAAATATTGAAGTGTTTTCATTTAGTAAAAGGACAAATAAATTCCGTTGATACATATGTAGTGGTGTGGCTGAAATCAATGATTTAATTGTTGTTTGGGTTTTGTTGGGTTGTTGTTTAGGTTTGGTTTTGGGTTTTTTAAATTCTTTTTTGCTTTTCTGTACTGTGCCTTTAATCTCGGAGCTGTTTGTTGCCTGCTGCGGCAGCAGCTGTGTGTCAGGCCAGTTCGGCTTTCAGGTCTGATGCAGAATGTTGCACACCAAGTCCTGGCTTCTTCCTCTGTCTTTCCCCTTCTAATGATGGTTTGACGATAGAAACCCTTCTAATTGACATTAGAGAGGATCTGCCCTTTTATATCCTGCTCTTTCAGGCTGATGGAATTGCCTTAGCTCTAAGGCACTTTCCCGGTAGCAGGAAAGTCAGACTTCAGCATTAAAAAGTAGGTTTCAGGTGCAGATTTCCAATGCGCTTCAAACTCAGCTCTGAATGTTTCCTGTATCTGAAGCTGCTCATATCTGAAGTGAAGGCTGAGAGGCAGCAAAGGCCGGTTGCAGAGATCATATCTACACCCAGCCTGCTCCCAGTTTTGGTAGCACTCAGAGGAAAGGATTTAGATGTGGGCCCCTGTCAAAATTCAGTAGGATAAGTTGTTTGCCCTGAGCATTGTGTGAAATTGTGTGAAATCCCTCTCACTCTGTGACCTTCATGGAGTGTGCCAGTCAAGTTTAGTTTTTTCTATGCAGCTATTTTTCAACCTCACGGTCTGTAATAGCTCCATTACGTGCACAAAGAGTTGAGAGTGATGTGAATACAGCACTTGAAGAAATAACAAAGACATGATGTATTTTCCCAGAAATTATTTCTATGCAACCTCATTACAAGTGTTAATCTCAAAAAAGTTGCAAGGGGAGTTAACTTAGTGAATTAACAAGAATATCTATTTTGTGCTTTGTTAATAGGAAAAAGATGAGTCAAATTTATCACATGGAGAAAAAAAGCCTGAAAAAACATTTCACCAGCAGCATATGTTTTGTTTGCTCATTGCAGGAAATTATCTTTTGATTTGAAGAGCTCTGTGCAAATGCATTTTGTCCTGCATCTGTATATAGGAAGCCCCTGACTACTGTAAATACATGGAAGGACGTATGGTGTAGTGGTAGGGTGACACACACAGCAGTGAGCCAGGAATTCTGTTTTCTCACTTTCTTAGCCTTTTCTTGGCCAAAATTTAGAACTACTCAATTTTCAATTCACCCTTTTTCCAAAAATGAGGTTTTTCTCTAAAACTATTGTTGATAAAACCATTATTGGTAATAATATTTGGATTTAATCACCAGAAAAAAAAAAAAAAAAGGTTTAAAATCTATTTTCAATATGAAAACCTAAACAAAAATATCCCTTAAAAAAAAAAGTACTATTACTTTTCTTTCTCTAAAAAGAAAAAGCTTAAGCTATACTTTTAAAATATATTAGGCTCTGGGGCATCATCTATAACACAGCTGTTCCTGTGGTGTGACATATCCCAGTTTGGGCTCCTGTACAGGTTTTCACAGTTCTATAACATGGTTGTAGCAGAGTTCAGTTCCATTCTAAGGTGCAAGACCTTAAATGCCAATCCAAGCACTACCATATTCTAGTGTGTTTTAGCACCTTATTCCCTCTCTCATTATCATGAGCCTAGCAGGTTTTCCTTTTCTGAGTTAAGGAGAACATCATTTGCTGTCTCAAAATGCCATGAAGTTTGATTTACATTGATACAATATCCCCAAACTGCATTATTGTCAAACATTAGTCTTCATTTCCTTCTTGAATTTGAAATTGCCTCTTTAATTTTGTCTTCTAACATGGACACTTAGATAGCTGTTGCCAGCTTGAGAACATTTCCAGGGCTCAGTGACACATGGGTTACTGTGTGGAGGTTGTGCGTCTATTCAGATGTTTGTCCATCACAGTTTGGGAGCCACAGTCCTCATAAGACCATGGGAAGCTGAAGAAGAGCCTCTTTATCTCTGGCTGCCTTGGCCTCTGAGTTTCAGAAGTAAAATTACCCTGTGACAGAGACACAGAAAAAACAATAAATGGAGTAGGTTTGTGACAGCAGCAGGCTTGAATCCTGACCCAGGGTGGCGACCCAGACTTCAGCCTTCCTCCTGAATACCCCAGGCACTGTGGCTGTCAGCTCCCTGCGGCGAGTCTTAGTTTCTCCTCGGAGATATTTTACGCTTTATCTAATCAATTAAATAATCCTTAGGTCAGTCAGAGATTTCTCTGCCTTGGAAGTAGCCTGTTTCAAGATGGTTTGGACTCAGGAGTACATTACCCCAGCCCAAGTGAATACATTTAATACAAGGTTCTTGGCTATTCTGATGTTGGGTTTTTTCCCTTTGCCTTTTCACATGTGAGCTTCCTCCATGTGCAAACTGACAATAGACCCCAAATGTCACATGATGGAAAAAATATTTCCTGGCTCTCTGAGTTTCTTTGTTTGCACTGGCAAACAAATACATTAATAATGGGATAGACTGCTTATAGAGCTATTAGGACAATTATTGCGGTTTTTTTTTTTTCTTGTGGTAAGCATGAAATCTGATTAGTATTACTTACAGCTATCTGAGAACTAATGCTTCTCATAGGTGCTGAGAGTCAGGATGAGGATTGACGTCCATGTGGCTCAGCATCCTGTCCCTGGCGTGTCTGCACAGCTGCATCCGAAATCTCCCACAACCAGATGGGGAAGAGTCCAACTCCAGCAGTTACCTCACCGAGACTGACCTTCCCTGCATTTTGACCTGCTATGGATTAATGTCCTCGGTATCTGTGTAACTACCGAGTCTCTTCTCTAAACACCAATGCTTCAATACCAGTGTGAGTTCTTCAGTTTGTTTCCAGGGGCTCTGCACACGTTAGTGATTAAAGGTGAAATATTATCTATGACTTTTATAACTGCCTCCATAGATCCAAAGTGCCGAAGCCAAGACCAGAGCACCCCTGTGTGACCCATCACACAAAAGAAAGAATAAAAAAATGTTTTTGCTCTGAACAGTTTACAATCTGTTCATCAGAGAAGAGATGGCAGGGGGATGCGAATCAGTGGATTGAGGAGTGCTACAAACCAGGAAGTTTGGTCAGGAGGATCGTCAGCAATTTCTGTCTCCCAGGTGTGTTTTTATTGCCAGTTTGCTTGGAGGCACCACTCCTGTAGTAAATCCTGGGATCTGAGGGACTGCTGGGGTGGGGAAGAGTTGTCTGCATTACTGACAGAATCAAGCTTGCTTTTTTTCCTGTCCTTTTGAACCAAACCATGTTGTTAAAAAACATGATTTGACCTTTGCTTTCACTTTATTAGCATCCACAGTTCCAGCCTGTTGTTTATGACCATTACCTGAAATTAATATTTGTTGAGCCAGCTGCTGTTTGCTTTGGCTCTTGTTTGCTCTTTTGCTGTTATAGTTGCAATGGATGTTTTATCGACTTCCCCTTTCCACAGTGATCAGAGAGAGGTGCAGAGAGAAACAATTTCTCAGCTTATAAAGTGGATGTAGACAAACAATCCCCATAAAATGCAGTATCCTGTGTGCTGCAGACAACCTTTGCTGGCAGATTTCTTGTTCTCCCCATCAAGCCTTTTGTTCCTGGAATGGCGAATGCTGTGCTGAGTGTTGTAAACTCAGTGAGAGTTTGCCAATTAGATTTTGAGGCCTCATGCCCCTGTTATTATTTTGCACATACACCTACTTTCAGCAGTTTCACAAAATCAGGTTTTAGTTGCAAGGGTCTGTTGTTGCCTCTAACTTAACTCACCTCTTGCATAGCACAAACCTCTGATTCCCACTTAATAATTTCTCACAGAGTGGGAAAGTGTGTTTCAGCTGGAGCAGACCTTTCAGAATAGTATCTGCCCGTGATATAAAGATTTCTGGTAGTACATGACCCACACAACCCTACAAATGTTCCATGATTCACCTTTCCTGTCACCTTTCTATGCCTTATCTTATTTTTAATGTGAAGTTATTTAGCAACAGCTTCCAGTTGGAACTGATTCTCACGATGTCTTTCCTGGGGGAAGGAACCAACTAGAATCCAAAATAATTTCTCATACAGGCTCTGAACAAGGCACCTGTGAACAAAGCACCTTTTAACCTTCTTTGAGTAAATGGGGAAAAAGGGATATCCATTCCCTCTTGCTGCAACTCATGCTTTCCAGACTTATTTAAATTAATTACATGTCTAATTTTTGTCAGTTGCTGATAGGATTGGGGTCTTAGGTGCCTGCATTTTGGTTCCACCATTTCACAACCTCAGAAAATATCTGTCTATGGCTGAGCTGACAGTCTCACCCTATAAATATTCCGTGAAAAGGTGCAAACCATTACACATACATCTTTTATAGCCATGAAGAATCTGGGACACCCAGCACTGCAGCTCCCGTGTGTTGAACGGAATTGTTATCATCTTGATGAAGGAAGTAATCCCCATTCTGAATCACAATTCGCTTGAAGAGCTGTGATTTCAGGAGCTGCAGAAAGCCATTCCTTTTTGTTAGAGTTCTGCTAATTGTGTAAGGAGAAGTCAACCTTATCAGGAATATCCTTGCTGAAATGTAAATGCACATTTCCATTTTGTTTGACAGGTCTGAAGGGACCTGTAGGATCTCTTTTTGTGCCACAAAGCACATGGTTTCACTTAGGAGCTTCCTCCAAAATGACGATTTTCTAGAACATCCTCATTCCGTGAGCAGAGATAGGTGGAACGGCTTTGTAAACAGATGTTCCCTCAACACAAATCAGTTTTGGTACCAAAGAGAAATTTCATGCCTGTTGTACCACTATTTTAAACCTGGTGTTCAGCTTTGTGCTTTATTCCCCGAGGACAAAATGGCATTATTTTGCCAAACGGGGCAGAGCTTGCACATCCAGGAGCATGAGAAGGACATGTGAAAAAGCCAGAGGTGGCAACTCAACTCTGCCCACTCCCAAACAAATAAGAAGAAATAAGAAACTGAAGAGGGAGTTCCCCTCTGACCTTTTCTCTCTCTCCTATCAAAACTTTCACCTGCATTTTTCCTAGCAATGCTCTCTGCATACTTTGAGCTTCACTACCTGATGGTGCTCTTCTGAATTCCCAAAGGCAGTTCCATCAAGGGCCCTAAAGTGGTGCAGTCATAAAAATTAAAAAGGAATTGGTTATTTCTGTGCAAACTTTACCAGAAATTTAGCATCCTACAAATTTTAATTGCAAACCATCACCATGAATATTCATCTGTTAAAAAAAAAAAATGGTGATGGGAACGATTTATTAGATTCTAGGCAGATTTGGAAGCAATTCTGCAGCCGGTGCAGATGAAAAGAGTGAGTTTGTCTTCATGAGGCTACAGTCATTTACAGACTGAAATAACTTCAGTAATTTCTATTTGTTCCCTGAGGCTTTTATGGGAAGGTGTTCACTGTATCGGGAAACCCAAAGGTATATTTCACAGGAATTAAAGATGACATCCTTGAAAATTTCCTCGTGATTACATCTGATCAGTTTATTTGTCTTGGCAAAGGTCCAGGCTTTTTCAATCCAGGCGCCTGGGTTCACTGATACACACATTGTGTAATTTTTCCTGCACAAAGTAGCTGCAAAGTGGGCATTACTGAGAGTGCCAAGTGTACAAATTAAATGAGAAAGACAGAAAAAATTGCAATAAAGCTACTGTGGTCTGATCTGTGATATTTTGATATCTATGAATTAAATGCAGCAGCAGCTGGATGGTTCAGAGTGGGCTTTTTTCGTTTTTTCCTAGCTTATAAGCATCCCATTAGTGACTATGACTGAAAATGCCTGTATTTGGGGTGGAAATGATACTGGAGGTGAGATTTGAAGTTAGGAGCTGTGCAGCTTGGATGCCCATGGATCAATGGGCCAGGGCCAATGGGATGGGGCTTAATAGAGCCAAGTGCCGGGTCCTGCATTTCGGTCACAACAAGCCCAGCCAGAGCTACAGGCTTGGAGAAGAGTGGCTGGAGAGCTGCCTAGAAGAAAACGGACCTGGGGGTGTTGGTGGACAGCTGGATTAACATGAGCCAGCAGTGTGCCCAGGTGGCCGAGAGGGCCAACAGCATCCTGGCCTGCATCAGGAATAGCATGGCCAGCAGGAGTAGGGAAGTGATGGTGCCTCCAGACTCGTCACTGGTGAGGCCTCACCTCGAGTGCAGTGTTCAGTTCTGAGCCCCTCACTACAAGAAGGACAATGAAGTGCTGGAACATGTCCAGAGGAGAGCCACCAAGCTGGTGAGGGGTCTAGAGAACAAGTCCTATGAGGAAAGGCTGGAGGAACTGGACATGTTTAGTTTGGAGAAGGGGAGGCTGTGGGAGACCTCATTGCCTTCTACAGCTACCTGAAAGGAGGTTGTAGAGGGTGTTGGCCTCTTCTAAGTGAATAATGACAGGACCAGGGGAAATGGCCTGAAGTTGTGGCAGGGGAGGGTTAGATTAGATATTAGAAAGAATTACTTTACTGAAAGAGTGGTCAGGCACTGGAACAGCCTGCCCAGGGAGGTGGTGGAGTCACCATCCCTGTAGGTGTTTAAGAAACGTGTAGATGTGACACTTCAGGGCATGCTCTAGTGGCCAAGATTGTTGGGTTGGGTGATTTGTTTTGTGGAGTTCAGGGTTTTTGGTTTTTTTTTTTTGGTGTATGTATGGTTGGACTCGATGATCCCAGAGGTCCCTTCCAACCATGAACATACTGTGATTCTGTGATCTTATCTCCATTGTGATCTAAAGGAGTGGCCATTTCTTCCTTATCATGCACATCCTGCGTAGGCAAAAGGGCAGGACTGCTAAGGTCTTCGAAGATTGAGAATGTACTCGTATCCATATGCTTTTAAAATAAGTTAGCCTGAATAATCTAAAAGTCATCTGATTTCAATTATTGCTTAATATAGGTTAACATCCTAGTGAAAACCATATGGCATTTGCTTTTCAGTGTAACTCATCTAGAAAATGAGTTTAATTTAGCTTTTCCTCAACCAAGTAAAGGGAATAAATTGTATTAACTGCTCTTTTCCTTTAAAAGGTTTATTAGTCCCAGAGTTGTGTAGGCACAAATGTTTGATTTTAACTCCTTATTTGCTGGACAAAACCAGAAAAAAATTTCCAGAAAAAAATATGAAATCTGAATAATTCCCACATTTTGGGAACCTGTGATTTTAGCAATTTAGTATATGCTTTCTGAAGCCCTTTTGAATTTCAGAAAATAAAGACTGATATAACCCAAATTTACCTCATTTACTGAAGAAAAAAAACTCTTTTCAACAATAACAAGAAGGAATTAATTGTTTTTACAGAAAGGGCCAGGGACTTTGCCAGCTTCTACATTACACTGCACTTTTTGATATGTTTTGATGTATACTGGAAAACACATACAAGTCTTGCAGGTTCTACTGAGTGTTTTTAAGAGGGCATAAATGTATCTTGCCAGTAGATTTGAGATAAACAGTGGAGTACTTTTTGATATTTTGCATTTTGTTTTAGCTTTTTGGTCCATTGGTCTTTTCTTTTTGGAGTACAAGTAATGGATTTTATCACTGTTTTGTCTCTTATTTCCATAGGAATCCTAAGGAACAGCAAACTTTCTGCCATAATGCAGACCCTAAGTCAAATCAGTCCATACTATCAGGAAAAAGCTAAGGAAAGCTAAAGCTAAAGAAATCAGAAGTCCCAAAGGCTCCTCCAGGAATCAACCACACTGTCAGAGTTTCTGATGCTCTTTCATAGACCCTTCATCATCCATATCCAGGTAAGAACACCTATTGGCCACTCTTAGCTACCCAACCCAGGCCATGTTTCGCAAGCTTTGGAAAGCTTGCTGTGATGTCTGTCACTACCAGACATGACCATGGAGAACTGACCTTGAAATATTTAAATACAAGAAAATCTGTGGTTTGCCTATGAAAAGGGTATTCCTCCTCACCAGAAAGGTCAAGGAAATCTGCTTGTCTCCTCTCTCTTGAGACCCCACCTGGACTACAGTGTTCAGCTCTGGGGTCCCCAGCGTAAGAAGAACATGGACCTGTTGGAGAGAGTCAAGAGGAGGGCCACAACCAGGAGGCTGGAATACCTGTCCTATGGAAACAGGATGAGAAAGTTGAGGTTGTGTAGTCTGGAGAAGAGAAGACTTTGGGGAGACCTTAGAGGGGTCTTCTGGAGGGCTTAAAGGGGGCCTACAGGAAAGATGGGGAAGGACTCTATCAGGGAGTGCAGTGTTAGGACGAGGGTCAGCTGTTTTGAACTGAAAGAGGGGAGATTTAGATTATATATGAAGAATAAATTCTTTACTCTGAGAGTGGTGAGACACTGCAATGGGTTTCCCAGAGAAGCTGTGGATGCCCCATCACTGGAGGTGCTCAAGACCAGGCTGGATGGGGCTTTGAGCAAGCTGGTCTAGTGGGAAGTGTCCCTGCCCATGGCAGAGGGGTTGGAACCAGATGATCTTTAAGATCCTTTCCAAGGATCTTAAACCCAAGCCATTCTGATTCTGTGATTCTATACTCCTGCCCACACTGTATAGAGACTTCCCATCTTGCTTGGATACCTCCAATAAGAGCACAATCCTTTTATAGAAGTGTGAGGCTGGGACACAACACCAGCCTGTGGACAACAGCACTTGCTGGTGGTACTCAGGAAGGAGAGCTTTACCCAAAACAAGGTCCTGATGCTGAGTCTTTACCTAAGGACTGTGTCTTCTTAAAGTGGTTCCTCTCTTTTTAGAGAAGGTGTTGAGCTGTGGTGGTGTTGACTGTTTCTATGGTGTCGACTCTGCCAGTGTGACCCTGCCTTGCCTCCTTGTTGCAACTCTCTCAGCCCGTTGGTCTCTAAGCTGCCTCACTTCTAATTCAGATCCTGCACGGTGGACTGCCTCACCCTCCTGTGCCTGATTGAGTCTTATTCCAGCTTTCTCAGTTAATCCTGAGTGTGTCTACTGCCTGGACCTGGCCTAAAGCAGCAGCTAGTTTTGTTCTCCATTCCCCATGCCATGTTCTACCACTATTGAAGAAGTCCCTGCAAGGTCACAGCAGTGCCTCTAGCCATTTATTTTGAAATGTATGAAAATGTATCTGAGGTCCCTAATTTTTTTTTTTGTTTTGTTTTGGTTTGGTGTGGAGTGGCATCTTTCTGCCATGTTAAGTTTCTACTCAATCTTCATTTTGTGGTGTATTAATTTTGCAGTCTTACTGTGTTGGGATATCAAATTCCCATTCACAGTCTGTAGGAAGAGACTTTTAAATGCTCCTTAAATAGGTGATTCAGAGTAAGAACCATTTTATTCGGTCTGACCCAAATCTGATGTTTATAATTGCATGCACACTGAGTACATGTCAGGGTTTTCTTCTGTGCTTATAACAAACTCATCAAATTTGTAGGGAGTCTTTTTTTATTGTTCCCAGAGAGTGAAATATTGTTTTTTCTTTCTTGGTCTCCATGGGACATAACTGAGAAGCAATTTTGGAGCTGACAACTTTTTGTGAGGCTGATCTGTAATACTAATTCAAAACTCTTAAAGTCACATTAAATATCTGATCAAAGTGTTTTGGGTTCTGTTATCATGGATTTCTTAAATAGAAGCAGATGGTGTTTTACTGTGTGAAAGCACTGAGATTTCTTTCCTTTAGATTTTATCTAGTGGAACTACTATGCATGTGAATTCTTACGTAATTCCTAAAAAAAAAAGAAAACCCCAAAAAATAAAAACCTAGCTGAATTTACAGAACTCTTCCTAATGAGGCAATTTGCCTATCTGTGTATCACTCTTTATTACACGTTCCAAAACAGAACTTGGAAGCCCTTGATTCCCTGTGATTAAAACACTGGCACATGAACAGGTTTCATGTGATTTCTATATTTTGGTTCACCAATATTCCCCTTGCAATAAAATTTAAGCAGGAAATCATGACTGTCTTTAAGCATCACTATAGACAGAGTTTAGCTAGGAAGCAAATCCCAGTCATGATCATGGAATCATAGGGTTTTCTGCTCTTGGAGAAGCAAGGCGAGGAGCCAGCAGAACTGCCACCTGGGACTTCCGAAGCGCAGACTTTGGCCTGTTTAGGAGAATGATTGAGTCCTGAAGGGCACAGATGCCCAAGAAGGGTGGTCATGCTTCAAGGAGAAACTCTTAACAGCCCATGAGAAGACCATCCCTAGGTTCTGTAAAATGAGCCAAAGGGGAAAAAGACCATCCAGGCTAAATAGAGAACTTTGCCTGGACCTCAGGAATAAAAGGAAAGTTTATGATCTCTGGAAAAGGTAGTTGGTAACTTACGAGGAGTACCAAGATGTAATGAAGCTATGCAGGGGGAAAATTAGAAGGGCCAAAGCTCAAGCAGAACTGAACTTGGCCTGACTTTAACTGAACTACAGTTAAAGATAATACAAAGAGGTTCTTTAAGTATATCAACAGAAAAAGGAAGACTAGGGAAAATGTAGGCCCACTGATGAATGGGGTGGGCAGCTTAGTGGTAGAAGACACAGAGAAGGTGGAGACTGAATGCCTTCATTGCTTCACTGCTAAAGCTGTCCCCCATGAATCCCAAACCCTGGAGACAAGAGGAAAGGTCTGAAGAGAGAAAGATTTTCCATCGCAGAGGAGGACTAGGTTAGAGACCACTTGGCCAAACTAGACATCCATAAGTCCATGGGCTCTGATGGGATGCACTCACGAGTGCTGAGAGAACTGGCAGATGTTATTGCTGGGCTGCTCTCCATCATCTTTGAAAGGTCATGGAGAATGGGAGAGTTGCCTGAGGACTGGAGAAAGGCAAATATCACTCCAGTCTACAAAAAGGGCAAGAAGGAGGACCTAGGCAGCTATATGCTGATTAGTCTCATCTCTGTCCCTGGGAAGGTAATGAAGTGACATCTCCAAACATCTTAAAGAACAGGAAGTTATTGGAAGCGGTCAACAAGGATTTACTAAGGTTAAATCATGCTTGACTAATCTGACAGCCTTCTATGATTTTATAACTGGATAGCTGGATGAGGGGAGAACAGCAGATGTGATGTACCTTGACTTCCCATAACGTCCTTGTTAGGAAGTTAAGAAAGAGTGGGGTAGACAAGGGGGCAGTGAGGTGGATTGAGAACTGGCTGTGTGACAGAACTCAGGTTGTAATTAATAGAATAGGGTCAAGTTAGAGGCCTGTGACCAGTGGTGTCTCCCAAGGGTCAATACTCAGTCCAGTCTTGTTCAACATATTCATCAATGACCTAGATGATACCAAACTAGGAGGCCTGGCTGACACTCCGGAGGGCTGTGCTACCATCCTGCATGACCTGGACAGGCTGGAGAGCTGGGCAGAGAAGAACCTAGTGAGGTTCAATAAGGGCAAGTATAGGGTCCTGCACCTGGGGAAGAAGAATCCCAGACACCAGTATAGGTTAGGGACAGACCTGCTGGAAAGCACTTCTGGGGAGAAGGATCTGGGGATCATGGTAGATAGTAAATTATCCATGAGCCAGCAATGTGTCCTTGTCACCAAGAGGGCCAGTGGCATCCTGGGCTGCATAGGGAAGAGTGTGGCCAGTAGATCAAGGGAGGGCCTTCTCCCTCTCTGCACTGGTGGGGTCACAATTGGAAAACTGCATCCAGTTCTGGACTCACCAGTTCAAATGAGACAGGGAACTACTGGAGAGAGTCCAATGTAGGGCAACAAAGATGATTAAGGGATTAGGGCATCTTCTTTATGAAGAAAGGCTGAGAGAGCTGGGATTCTTTAGCCTGGAGAAGAGAAGGCTGAGGGGAGACTTCATTAGTGCTTATAAGTATCGTAAGGGTGGGTTGAAGGAGGATGGAGCCAGCCTCTTTACAGTGGTTCCCAGTGACAGGAGGAGGGGCAATGGGCACAAACTGGAACACAGGAAATTCCATTCAAATATGAGAAAAAACTTCTTTATGGTGAGGGTGCCAGAGCCCTGGAACAGGCTGCCTGGGGAGGGTGTGGAGTCCCCTTCTCTGGAGATCTTCTAGACCCTCCTGGATGCATGTCCTGAGTGATGTGCTTTGGGCAATCCTGCTTTAGCAGATGAATTGGCCTAGATGATCTGTAGAGGCCCCTTCCAACTCTGACAGTTCTGTAATTCCATGATTCCGCGATTCCATTAACAGGGTCACAATGAAGTCCTTTCTCTTATAATTTTAATAATAACATGAAATTATATCTAAACTGAATTCTCCCATGAAAATGACACCCAAATATAAAGCTCTGCCCATGCAATCAGCTGTCTGGGAAGGGGTCTAAGATAATGTTTCTGTGTTTGTCTTGTCTCTTGAAAACCACAGTCTTTTATCAAACAGGTACAAGTGGGACATTGCTCCTTTCCCATCAGATTTGCCTCTCCTTTATTTATTCTTTGTCCTGGAATTACAGCTCAATAACTCTGTGAATCTGTGGGGGTTTTATTTTATTTTATGAAGAAATGTTGTTATTAAACTCCAGGGTTATACTGAAGACTGAGAGACTAGTTTGTGCTATTTTCTGTCCCAGGCTGCTCTCTGAGGCAATCCAGGGCAATTCTGCATCACAGCAGCTCTGAGAGGTAATTCTCCTAATGACGTGATTAAAGGCAGAACTTCTTTAGGTGAGAAAAATGAATTCTCAGGGGTTGATTTTATGAATTAAACAGGTAGGGCTGGTTCTGTAAGCCAGGATTTGGACTGTCCAGTCTAAATCACAATGAAAATTGAATATATATATATGTATATATATTTCTTTGCTGCATGGAATAATAAGGACTTTGGGATTGTCAGACTATTACCATGACTGATGTAAAGTGAATCCTGGCTCTCAGCGCTCTCCATTTCTATGAATTTTGCATTGGGGTTAAGAAAGATAATGATCTTCATAAAAGCAGCTTCCAGAGTCACTGCACGAGGCTGGGAGTTTCAGTGCCTGGAATGTGGATGAGGTATCCACTGCCCTGAAGATTGCTTCCAGACCTGTGTTTCTAAGATTAGCAAGGGCTCTGCTTTCGGTTATCCTGCATAATGGTATCACGTCAATGGGGCATATTAGTTTAATATAAATTGTACCTAGATGCTTTGCATTTCTGTTCAATAAACCGGACCCTGCTTCCTGGCCAAAAATCAAAGCGCTGTTAAAACTTGTAAAGCATTGAAAATCCAGTTTAATGGTGGGTAAAGATGCAGGTTTCTACAGTTTTGGAGAATGAGGAATTGCACCTGGAGCTGGACTTAGGGCTGTTCAGCTTCTCCAACATTACCCTGCTGTGACTTGTGGACCCTGCCTTGGGGAAATAACCTTGTGTTGGGACACAATCTTGGTGAAACAACAGTCTTGATATGGGCTTAGGCATTTAAATACTTTGTAGGAGCTTTGTAGGGTTGCATTTAATCATAACTGTAACAAGTGGAAATATTCTGAGCAAAGTCAGTGATTTTTAATTACCCTCTGAAACTCACACTAGATTGGGATGGCCCTGAATGAGTCTGTATCTACAGCACAGGCACCTGCATTTCAACCATTCTAGCCCGTGGAGAGAAATAGGTATCTATTGGGCATCATCCATCCTATTTTAGTGCAGATGTCTGAAATACGCCATGTGAACTAAATGTGCAGCAGATGGCTCTGAAATGTTTGATATTCTGGCTGCTCCACCTTAAAAATCAGAGAGAGCTTTAATCTATTTTTAGCAAATCAGTGTAATGGGACAAAATCCTTTGATAATGCAATGCATAACGATCATCCTGTAATGTTTTTCAATCAAAACTGCGGTTTGGTACAAAACATTCCTATTCTTAGCTCATTTACTAAATATGTGGTGTAAACTCAGTGCTACAGTTGCATGGAGACCCCATGATCTCTCCTCTCATAGCCTTGGTGAATATTACAGCAGCTTTGGTTAACACTTGTTGATGAGAGTCCCTTCTCCATAAACTCAGTTGCCAGCTTCGCAGCAGCTCCGCAGTTGCCAGCTTTGGGGACTCCTGACACTGCTTCGGGATGTTTGGCACAGCAAGCTGGCTCTGTCTTAATATTGCTCTTCCATGGATGACACTCTGCCAAGAATTTTTTGAATCTCTGAAATGATTAAGGAAGCTTTAAGGTGAGAGTAAAATGAGCATCACTTACTAAAATGCAAAATAAGTTATTAGATTTAGAGTGATGTATTAAAAGATAAATAATAATTTACCTTGTAGTTACCTCTGTTCTGGCAATGGGATGTCCAAAACCCATGTGGTGACTCTATTACTGACAGAGAAGGTCTGATCAGGTGGCCTGATCCAGGCTCACAGTCTATTAGCACAAAACCCCAAGTGTGTTAGGTGGGAAAAAGTGGAACCAGACTTGACAGCAGCTGTGAGCTCTCTTTGTGCTACATTAAACCTTTAACCTATGTTAAACTTTGGAGAGGTTTTGACCTCCTACCTCCACTGCCTCCAGATGACTAGCTTTTGGTTGATTCTTTATTTGTGAAGTCCCATGTGTTTGCTGGAGACGTGCAGAGGGGTACCCATGGGGAGTAGTCTTTTGGGAGCTGGATTTCCATGTAGGTACCCTTGTAAAGAGGATCGCTTAAAATAGCCCAGCTGCAACTGGAGCAGGGTGAAGCACCTAATTCGTCTTACAAAAGTGCCATCAGAACAGGCTGGGAGAGTTGGGATTGTACAGCCTGGAAAAGAGAATTTTCTGGAGAGAACTTATAGCAGCCTTCCAGTGTCTGAAGGTGGCCTACAGGAAAGCCGGAGAGGGAACTTTTTAGAAGGATATGTAGTGACAGGAGGAGGGGTAGTGGCTTCAAACTGAAAGAGAGTAGGTTTATATGAGATACATGAGGAGAAATTATTTCCTGTGAGGGTGGTGAGACACTGGAACAGGTTGCCCAGAGAAGTTGTGGATGCCCCATCCCTGGAGGTGTTCAAGACCAGGCTGGATGGGGCTTTGAGCAACCTGGTCTGGTGGGAAGTGTCCCTGCCCATGGCAGAGGGGATTGGAATTCAATGATCTTTAAGGTTCCTTCCAAACCAAACTATTCAATGATTCTATGATTTTATGAAAGCATCTATAATTTGCCTTACCATCAGAGACACAAGCATGTGGCTGGTCTCCCTTGTTTTTTGCAAATGGGGTTGAATTTTTTCCTGTGATTTCCTAGGGTGATGGAAAGTGAAGTGCTTGACAGCATAAGCCAGCTCTGTTGGCTAGGCAGAGAAGTGTATTTTGAAAGGGAATATAGTTTACTCGGTTGATATTTTTGACATAGGACTTCTTTGTGATTTGGCTTCATGAATTTTTGTCTTCTCTGTTTGCACTGTGCTCAGCAAATTCAAGACCTATTGCTATCGGCCTTAGGCATTAATGGATTACCTATAGAACAGCAGCCGGTGCATTCAGCTGGCCAGCTCATCGCCTCTGCCCGCTGGTGTAGAGGTGACGTCTTTCTCTGTTCAGCTGCTTGTGACACGACGGGAAGAGGGCTGAGTCACCTCTGCCGTCCCTGCTGCTTAAACCGTCTCTGCCTGCTGGGCTGTCTGGAGCATTTGTGGGTCAGCTGGGTTACCTCTGTTTGGCCATTTCAGTGGCCACTTCAGAAATATATATATGAGTATATGTTATTTATTACATATATAGACTTTAATTAAATATAAATATAAAATAAGTACATGTATATTTCATTAATGCTAAAGTTTAACAGAAATATACTGGGAAATAACAATAATCCGTCTGCGGGGTTTGTCCCTGCATGTGGGAAAAGACAGAGAAGTGAGTTGTCCAGCTATGACAAGAACACCTAGTTATTACGATGGGTGAGCTGAGTACAACCTCTCGTCAGCTTTTGAAAAGGCCTGTAGTATTTCCATTACCTTGATAAATATCAAGGGTCGCTTTGCATCTTAAAACAGAGATTGCCTCGACAAAGCTTTTAACTTCAAGCTGACATTTTACCTTACAGTCCATGTTAAAGCACGCTTTTAGAGATTAATTCAAACACACTATTCTCTTTGCAAGGTTAATTTCAAATTCACTCAGGCTGATCTCTTGCATGTCTGTGGGCTTCTGATGGTGTTAATGTTTGTATTTTTTAAAGCCAGAGGTACTAAAGATTCACCTTGCCTTCACCTTCACTATTTTTCAGAAATATCTAGGGATGAGTTAATACATAGCCTCACAAAGGGGCTTAAAAAAGTCTTGCCAGCCCTTCTCAGGTAATAAAATATAGGTAGAACAGAGGCACAACCCTGCCATCTTATCAGTATGGAATGGGGATGTGTCAGCTGCTTTAGTCCCATCCTGGGATGACTGGTCATCCTTTAGAACCCTGTGAAACATATGCCAGGACCAGGCTCCCTGTGGGTCATCCTGTATCTCTCCTTGGGCAGGTCTAGGCTGGAAAAAGCACCTGTGGACCAAGAACAAGCAGGCAAGTTCTCCAGTATGAGGATCTGTGGTCCTATGGAAACTTGAAGGAAACTTGCACTCCAACTTCATTTGCTAGATACTGCACTTTTTTGGACATAATCTGCTGGCAGATAAACCACTCTGGTCCTTTTGTAAGTCCTTCTCATCCAAGCGTCTCAAAGGCTGAGTAAGTACTAATTTACAGAGAAAGAAATTAAAATAAAGAAGTGCAAAGTGGCTTCCCACAGTTCAGTCAAGGGAGGAAAACCCTTAATAGATCATTCATCTCTTGAGTTTATTGAAAACTCACCTCGAGCCTTTAGCTAGAGCCTAAGTAAGGTGTAGTTTCAGGTTGATGTTCTGCAAATGAGTAAATTTTACCCAGAATGAGTCAGTAGAAATGATGGGAGCAGAAAACACGTCCCTGGAGTGCTTGTTTTATCCACCAGACACAGCTCTCTTGCAGGGACTCATCCTCAATGTGCTGCTCTACATCTTGTAACCAGTGGGGCTGGTACATGAGATGAATTTCTATTAGGAAAGCAGGGTTTAAAATGAACCGGTGTGCCTCATAGACTTTTAATTAAAAATATTTTCTTTCCAGTGAGTTTGTAGGAAAAGGGGACATTGAGAAAGATGTTGGGGAAAATGCATCTTTGGGTAAGGAAATAAGCTAAGCAACAGTTTAAAGAGGGGGAAAAAGTCAGACACCAAGAAAAATGGTAAACAGGAAGGCTAACCCATGAGGGAACAATTAATAAAGCATCAAAAAAATTACATTTACAAGTATTTTACTTAGCTTAGTGCCACTTGAGCACTAGTGTGTTAATACGGTAGGCTATATATAGCACAATAAATTACTTCACCCCTTAAATTGCAAATTTACATTTGTGTATTTTGAAGGCTGTGATGTGTTACCAAATTTAAAGGTGCTGACAGGGCAATTGGTATTTTGTGGAGCAAATCAGACTGACACTTTGTGTCAAAACAACATCATCCTGAGGGAGCTGTAGAAGTAAACACGTGGAGCCAAAGGTATATTCCCCATTCAAGTACTGCCATATTCCCTGTGAGTAAAACAGTTTATACTCCTAAAGACACCATAATACTCTTTAATCTATAGGGCTTGGAGGTTAAGAGACAATTCGCCCCAAAATCATGTGTAGAGCATCCAGGACAGACTCTGAGGCATCTCCTGAAGGTGGGGACAGGGCTGCTGTTCCTTCCTCCTATGGAAAACCATGTGAAGCCCAGCCCCCCTCCAGATCTGTGCACCCTTTCCCCTAGAGGAGTGGTTGTCCATCTTGGAAAGGGGTGAAAGTCCTCAGCCTGGGGGGCTGCTCCGCTGCTGGTTTTGGCCCCAGACCTCCCTCTTTCCCTGAAAAATCAATAGAAGGAGCTAGGTTTAATGAATGAAAAAGCATGGGAGTTTCAGGAGAAGAAGGCTGGAAACTCAGCAAGGCAGGCAAAGAGTTTATGCAATCTTTATTTTTGAGCCCACAGGCATCTGCCTGCGGCACCTGAATGGCTGCAGAAATTGTTTGCAGAAATTAAACATAACCGAGCCCAATGCGCTGGGTAAATACTTTGTGACTCATAGAGAGCTGAGCAACAGAAAACCCGAACAACGACTGTCACAGTGGTAGGACAAAATAACTTCTCAAATACATGAGGCATGTGACAGTTAGATGTGCTCGTCTAATTGCAATAACCAACAGAGAGGAGAAGAAGTCGTTAGGAAGGTTTTGCATTAGCGCACACGTTTGATGGTATTTATTGCTTCCAGGACTGGTGATGATGGAGCTGAAAGTCTCCCAGATGCTGAGAGAGCTTCTAACAGCACTGTGCATTTGAAGCTTTCTCTGTCATAGCTGCAAAACTTTAACTGCTTTAACTTTGGTAGATAACCACAGGAGCATTAGGAGTTGGATGCAACATGCATGGCCATAGCCTTATTCCAGCTGAAGCTCCACAAATATAGTTGGGACTTCAGGTTGTCTTGGAGGTCAGCCCACCAGGATTGATCAGGCTGCTTGGTCAAGGCATCACCTTGGACTCACCTTGAAAATACCTTTCAGCCACATGCTAGTGTAGGGTCACTGCAATTTCACATCCACATATGTGAGATCAGAGTCAGCCACATATGCGAGATCAGAGTCAGTCTTCTCACATGATAAATTACAACTCTGCCACCTTCTAAAATAACTATATAACAATCTCTGTCATTTAATTGGGGGCTTTTTATTTGGAAAAACTGGAGTTTGAAAGTTTACAAAGGCCCTCCCAGGAGCAAAAAACCAATACTGTTGGTAATACTAAGTTTTGGTTGTTTGCTCCCATTTAGTGTGTCAACACTACTGTCCGTGTCAGCTCAGTTAATTTTGCTACCAACCATATGGTAATAAAATACTTCATATCTACAAAAGTTCCCGTTTATCAAACAAGTGGGACTTACAAAGCATTTTAATGATGCTCAATACGATGCCCACCAATTTCCCTGGGAGAGTCTGGCATTGCTTTCTTTGAAGCTTTTGAAGAGTGAGGAGAAGTTGTTGATTCAGGGGAAGCAGAAAGTCCTTTGAGAAGACCCTTGGAAATACAGACTTTTAAGGACAAAAGCCTTCAAGATCAAGATCAAGCTGCTCAGTAGAAAATATGAGTCCCTTTTTCTTCCAGGGGACACTTTCATAGAATCATAGAATGGTTTGGGTTGGAAGGTACTTTTAAAGGTCATCTGGTTCGTCTGTGCCGAAGCCTTGTGACTTTTTGATTTTTACTTTTCTGGAGAAAAAAGATGCGTCTGGCGAGGTGGATGGGAGAGGGAGTTCTCTCTACCACACTGTTGGATGGTGGCCCTGGATGTTTTGGTGAGGGTGAGAGGGACAAATGGTGGCTGGAGAAGTTGGGTAATGTGGGTAGAGATGCAGCGCTGCGTGGAGACCTCTCAGCCTCCTGCTCTTTCCCAGAGCTGAGGATGTGTGTCTACTGAGCCCTTGCTAACATGAATATGATCAGCCTTAGTATGTCTGGCATCACTATAGAAATGAATACAGGATTAGCCCAAATAACCTCTCTTTACTGCAGAAAGCTATTTATTCAGTGTCAGTCATCCTAACTTGGTTCACACACCAAATCACACAGCCAGAGCATATAGATTCTAGCCTTCTAATAGCTTGCACTTAGTGCTCTATTAATAGAGCTCCATTACTTTTCAGATTGCTCCCCCAGCTTCCCCCAGACATTGTGTCCTCTTTGTACATGACCATGTCACGATGGGTCCCTGAGAGTCATCTAACGAGGCTGGGTTTTGTACGCAAAGTCAAGAGAGTCATCATTACTCAACACGCTCCTGCTACCCAGTGCCAGATAAATAGGTCTGCTGGGAAAAGGCGTCTGTGGATGAATGGCTAAGAAACTCTAATAGCAACAGCAAAAGGCTTCGGATGCGGACCCTGCTGTCTGTCATCAGTTATCTTGGAAATATTTACCACTGCTGTTCCTCCTTGCTCAAAACAAACATGCTGATTTTAATGCAGTAATCGCTGCTTTTTATTCTATGTGCACCGGGGGG
>VZRU01003255.1:65287-81923 GCA_013398155.1 Pedionomus torquatus | reverse complement strand
CGTGGGCGGCGGGGGGGGGGGAAATAAAATCAGCTGGCCTATACATTTTAAAACTGAAAATGAATATTTTCCCTTTAGTCTGAAAAGCAAAGAAGGAACTGTCAAATCATGTGGCAATCTCAAAAGCAGAGAAATTCTTCTTTTATGGTTGAATGCATTGTGATTCAAATTCAAGCTAGGCAGCCTTGCTCTCTAACCTCTTTTCTCCAGGTCCATAGATTAAAACAGCACAGGAGTGCTTTGGGTCTTTTATGTCTAGCCTTTGCACAGCCAATATTAAATTGTATGAATTCAAGGAGCTCCTCCAGTGCCAAACCATGAGAAAGATTTACAGGAAAATTCAGCTAAAGTCACAATGAGAGAGAGAATGGACAAAGAAATCACAACTGAAAGGCTCCCAGAAGCTTAAAGGAGATCCAAAAGATGAAGTTTGCTGGAAAAGCAAAGTACAGGCACTCTAAACATCTCCAGGGAGAAAATATGGCATTCAGAAACAACAATATTAAGAAAGGAGAGAAAGAGATAAATGCTGAGAGTTATGTATAGGAGTGAGAATTATGATAAGGCAGTACAAGCTGATCCTGCCTTTTTTTTCTTTGCAAAAAGCCTTTTCCCAGAGTTTTGCAGGTGTGGGTTTACATAAGGAGGCTACAGCTACCTGATGAAGCCTACACAGCCCAGATGACGTAGCCCAGCAAACACTGTCCCAGGTCCATTTCACTGTCCTGTGTTCTGCCTTGGATGCAGATGGGGCTGTAGAGTGAGGCGTATAGACCAGTCAGACATTCCACTTAATACACCCCTACAGCTGGGGACGTGGACCTTGTCTAAAGAGGACACTAGGCAGCAGAAAATTATCTAGGATGGGCTTCATTTAGCCACCTGTGTCTATATCTGAGCTACTTATTCAAGTTAATGGAGAGAAAAGACATTCAGCTTCTCCTAAAATAGGTAATTAAAACATGTCTGATGAGTGGTACTTTCAGCTCTGGACACTTTGGGGTACCCTTTAAAACATGTACATCTGGTGTGTTTGTAACTTCTTTTTTAGGAGAGGGTGAATGGTACTCCCAAAGTACCCCAAGCTGTGGGTGACAAAGTTAAGTGAGATGAATCCCAGCATCTGGCTCTTCCATGGGCTGCAGGAGAACCTTAGAGAGGAGCCCACTGCTTCTTTTTTTGTGTAGTGACTGTGACTGCTTGGCCTCTGCCCTGACACATCAGCTTTCTCAGCATGGTTCTCCGGACTATCCTAGGATGGACTTGCAATTGTCCTTGAATGCTTGAAAGTAAAAGCGTTGTCTAAGTAGGTCAGAGTGGAAAGAGAGGCACAGGTATAGAACATTCATATACTATTTCTGTGTATCTTGAATTTCCAAAGAGCTTGAGGAGTTTGGGAATCCAAAACTAAGCACATATGAGCAAGAGCATCTGAAGGCTATCTTGAACTGCACTTAGGAAAGCACCAGGATGACATAATGTCTTCAAAGAACGCTAATTTTTATCTCAGATAAAGTATACCCTGGTGAAGAGTGCACAGATGACCAGGTTCTATGGAGAAATATATGGTCCATAAGTAAAAGGAGATGCCTGAGCAAAACATGCTGTGGTAGAGCCCACAGATGGATGTGCTAGCAAATTAAAATACGCATTACCTTCTGTGGGACAACCAGTTACCCTTCTAGGGGGATCGTGTCATTTAACCTCGTGGAGAGTCCCCAGCATTGGAAAATGAGTTCCAACAAAGAAATCCCCTAAAATTGCTTTATACTGATTACCTTTTCCAAAAGTGGCAGTGAAATGCAGACAAGGTCTTTCAGGAGTTTTCGTCAGAAGCAGAGTGAAAAAGAGTTAATCGTTTCATTTACCCTATGATGTATTCCCACGCAAGCCCGTGTCAGCCTACAGGCCTGACTAATCCCAAGTGTAGTTACTAATTGCTGTCATCCAAAAAGTAGCTGCCAGCCATTTAATTTTCCCTTTTGCTCATTGTCATTAACATTAGCGACGTATGGCTGCTTCCCTGCCACGGCTAAATGGCTACTGGAGAAACCTCTGGCTTGAGCTCTGCAAACATGAAAGTCCATGATTAACTTCAGACATTTCACAAATGTCGGGAAGTAGCATTTACAGACCTGGATCCTAAATGCATGGAAGCTCTTGGGTTTTTCTGGGCACAGCTTAGAGCAACAGTACAAATGTACACTTTTAAGGGCATCTTTAACTTACACCAGATTAATGAAGAGGCGCAATAAAACGCAGGAAATTTTGGAGATGTAGCTTGAGACACATCTCACAGTTGTTACAGCATTATTTATTACTTACTACTTAGCTGTCTTCCTTTCCTTTTCTTTTTTTGTACTTTAATGTTGCAGAGCAGGGCAATTGCTTTTAACTCAGATTGCAGGATTCTTCTGAATTACTTTCGTACTCTCTCACTTGAATCAAAATACTAGGTTGAGATTTCTGATACAGATCTCAAACCTCACAGAGCAAGTGACTGCTGTCTGTTTTTACTAGATTTAAAAATTCTTTAACATCACTGCCTTAAATATAGGTATTACTCTTTTTTTTGGCATTAGTTACATGATGCTTTTCACATCCAGCACTGCTTTCCTCTACCCCATTTGTTCATGTCTATCTAAGCTGATTAATTTTTTAAATAGTACACTTTTTTTTTTTTTCCCCTGACCTTATGCTTACTATGCACTTCAGAATTTTTGCCATGCTGCCTTCAGGTAAGATTTGCAGGATTTAATATCACAGGCATTTCAGATTCTGTTCAAATAGCACAGCAACCAAAGTGACAGCATTGCTATTAAAGCCTGAGAAATTTCTGGACCTTCTGTTATTTGGAAACATAAAGCAAGACCAAAAAAAAAAAAAAAAAAAAAAAAAAAAAAATCAAAGATCCTGGTGATTTTTCTTGCTAGGAAGACAGCAAATCCCACAGACAACAGTAAATTATTTCTGGTAACATACAGCGAGGATGATGAGTATCTAGCCTTTCATTTGTAAATCAAGTTCTTCCCATTCTGAGATTTAAAATTAAATAATTTAGTGAGACAAAAGGCTGACAGAGCACTCTCTGGTACCCCCTTTCCTGGTGCATCCCTGTGCCGTACGGGAGCTCTGCTCACTTGAACTGACCCCTGCCGTTGCTGTGTTAGCAGCCCCATTGCTTTCTGGATAGTTCCTGGGAATCAGTAGTACTTTGGGGGCAGAAACACGCCTCTCGCAGAAGGCCATTCTGTGAGCAGCCCCCACCAGGTCTGCTTCCCACCCTGGATTTTTATTTAAAGCCAACAACTGCAGCAAGAGGTGCACTTTTCTGGAAGTTGACCTTGTACCCATTTTCCTTGTATGAAAGACGTGCTGAATCCCACCAATATAATTTTTTTTTTATGTATTTTCAGGGTGAATCCCTTGCTGTGAATCCCCGCAGCTTTGTGTGTTTGATTTTAGCAAATGTAAAGCGAATCGCTGCTCCAGCTGAAATCAAGTGTTCCTCAAACATTGGATTTTAGTCCAGAGTTAAGGGGGAGCAACAAGTCCTTGGGATCGACTTTGTGATCTACCTGGTCCGGGAGCACAAAATGGAAAGCAGTTTCTATCCTGTTCTCTACTTTCTTCTGGAAAGATTATTTGATGCTGTCTTGCAATGGTTTACACAAGCTGCTTCATTTAGTACCCTGCTGAGGGATGGGGACCATCAGTGGAAGAACCAGTAACCCATTTTCCTTCCTCCAGCTAGAGCTAAAAGAAAAGCAAGGAGAACAAAGGAAAATTTCAAACTTGTCCTCCATTAGTGGAGCATCACAGAGCTCCCTCCAGAATGCTCCAGCAAAGCCCCGAAATTACATAAAATGAGTGAATTAAACCATTTTTGTGTTAGTGATGACACCAGCTGGAGATGGCGAGAGGGGTTGCATGATTCACACAAAGATCTGACTCTGCCTTCAGATTCTTCATCTCTTTTCAAGAGATGAATAAAGGCTGACTCAAACCTTTATTGTGGTGAGCAGGAATGACAGTAAAATTGCCCCCCCCAAAAGTCAGTTGACAAATTAGAAGTCAAAAAAAAAAAAAAAAAAAGGGCTAGGCATTGGAGTTTGAAAGGGCAGATCAATAGGGAAAGGAACATACTGTGCTAGCAATGAGGAGTGCTGTGTCTCTGCTGGGGTTTGCTGGTTAGATAAGAGGAGGCAGAAAGGAGGGGAGAGGCGGGAGGGAGCTGGGGAAGTGAGGAGCTCTGGCAGAGATGCCAGGGTGGCAGAGGACCGTCCGCGCCCGAGGCAGTAAATCGCTTCATTAGGAATGCTAAGGGGGAAGGGGAGACGAAATCCGATCTGAAAGGCAGCCCCTGAGGGCGAAATCTGCCTAATTCTGGGGATGCATTTGGGTCAGGCCGGGAACAAGCGGCTCTCCCCATCCCCCGGAGGAGGATGGCCGGCACGCTCTGGCGAGGAGGCCACTGGTCCAAAGCACATCCCACCTGGCAGCATCCCACCTGAAGCGGGGACACGGGTAGAGGGGCCGGCAGCCAAGCGAAGGGCGAAGAAGGCTGCGGGACGGCACAGGGAGGGAGATTTCACACATCCCCGGTGCCATTCCCACCCCAGAGCATTTTGAGACCGAGGAAGTCCAAGCTCCCCTTGGGGGGATTTCAGCCCCCGGTGTCGCTCCCACCCTTCTGGGCTGTGACCGGGGGGGGATATCACCGGGAGGGTGCTGCCGTCCTCCTGCTTGCCACGTCGGGGCTGGACGAGCCCCGGCAGCATGCGCCTGCGCTGCCTTCCTCCTCCTCCTCCTCCTCCTCCCACTCCCGGCCCCTCCTCCCGGCTTTGGCGGTGCCGGCTGCCGGGAGCGGGCGGCCGGGGGGGCCGCTGCCGTCCGTGCCAGCCCCCGGGGTTATGCCCGGCTGCAGGCGGGGAGCAGGGCCAGGGGCAACCCGACCCGGGGAGGTCTCCGGCAGGGGCAGGGGACGGTGATCTCCTCTTTCCCCGCCGCCCCCGGGTGCGGCGCGGGGAAGGGGTGCGCGGTTGCTGCTCCGCGGCGGGGGGCGGAGGATGAAGATGATGAGGATGCGGCGGAGCGGAGCGGAGCGGCGGTACCGGGCCAGTGCCTGGGTGTGCTGCTGGCTGCTGGGCTGGCAGGCGGCCGCCCTGCAGCTGCCGCCCTGCGAAGAGGTGAGATTTTCATCTTCCCCTGGGTTTTTCCCCATCCATAGGGGCTTGTAGGGAGCGATGGACCGGCTCGGTGGAGGGTGGCACCCCGGGAGGGGGGTGTTGCTGGTTGTTGCTGCTGCCCCAGGGCTGTTCGTGGGTTGAATCCGCGGAGAAGGACCCTCCGCCACGATGCTGGCGGCCGAGCCCGCCCCCCCAACCCTCCCCTCCGGCATCATGCGCGGAGCCATCGGTCGCTTCTCCCCCCCACGCTCCGTGTTGTTGCTGCTGTTCCCTCCGGTGCGTGGAAATATCACAGCCTCCCTCCAAACGAGAGGCACTCGAGCGGCCGCGTTGCTGTTCGAAGTGCCGTGTTAAACCAGTGCAGAATCGGGAGAGTAATGGGAGGGGGCGGGTGTGCGTGTGTGTGTAACTGTCTCGACACCCTGTGTCAGCCCGGGGTGTCCTAGTGTATGACATGGGAAGAGAAACTTTCTGCCTCCTTCCTTCTGTAAAAACCCGAAACGGGGGACTCTGTGTGTTCGGAGCAGGGACCTCTCTGTGGGGCTGTGCAGGATACAGGGGTTGAGGCTGCCGGACAGGGATGCCCAGCTCCAGGTGGCCAAGAAGGAGTCCAAATAGAGAGGACCAAGGCTGAACCTCTGCTCCAGGGTTTCCATCCTCCCTCCTACATGCAGGGAGACCCCCTCTGCTAATTCTAAAGAGCAAGTGGGTCTTTGCTGTGTTTTAAATCTAGATGTAAGGGTGAGGAGGCTAGGTACCACCTTCCCAAACAGATCTCGGTGGCTGGGGCACTGCTCTGGCAAGCAGAAACCTGCAAGTAGATTGACAGTCATCAGTCCCCTTTCTTCCCCCTCTCTGAGGGTGCTCTGGGAACAGAGCTTCCTCACCTTTCTTACTGCAGTTGCGCTGTTTAGCAAGAAATAATTTGTATATCCTCAGGCTGTACTGGGGAGGGTGGCTGCAGCCAGGTTGGAGTGCTGAGCTCGCAAAGGGTCGTGATCCATGCCTGGGGGCTATTGCGGTGTGAGCCATCCTTGGCTGAGGGTCCAGAAGCCCACATCTCCTTCCCGCTGGTGAATGAGGGCATCCCTGACCTGGAGAATATTCCTTCTTTGCTGATTGAATCTACTTTTTTGTCCTCCAGGTAGCAGAGCCTCAGTGAGAGAGCTCGATGTTAGTCTAGTGTCTAGTGTTGGAAATCTTGCAGTATGGGGACACGTGGGATACCCAAATTGGTGGCTGTTTTGGGAACGTTTCTTCTAAATGTTGGTCATCCTCAGAGAGGAGGAATTATAATCCACCTGCGGTGAATTACCTGTCTCCCTTTTCAGCTAGTGAAGGGAAACAGGCCCTTCTGGAGCTGATATCATCCTAAACTCTTTGCTTAAATAACCAAACCTCTGCAGATGGTTAAAGGTGGCAGCTGAATCTCAGCAGAGGTACCAAAGGCACAGAGCTGGTATTTTGGGCACTGCATACTGAGCTTTAAATGCACAAATTCTCTCCCAAACCCCACGTCTGTGCCCCTTTGGATCTGGACCTGAGAACTTTTGCTTTCTTTTCAGGAGGATGGACAATGTTGTTTTTCTTAAGTTGTACTTGAATACTCTTTGAGACAGAGACATCCCTCACTCACATGGTTAAAAAGCTGTACGTAGCTTGTGCTGGTGTGTGTGCGTGCATCCATGCAACCATATGTCCCAGGGAATATAATTACAAACATGTCTGGGTGGTGGTGGTGGTGGGGGAAAGCTTGCAAAGAAACAGGGTAGCAGATCAGATGATTTACAAAAGGGAAGAACAAAAGTTAATAGGTCATGTAAAGCATGGCTGTTATATGTTGGTCTCAAAACTTTGCCGTTTGCCCTAATTCAGCCTATTTGGAGTGATCTGGGTGAATCGCCATCAAAATCTCAACAGTTGCCATTGTGACTGACTCTGGTTTGGTCAGGCTCAGACGGGGATGAAGTTGTGCAATGAGAAAGCACAGCCTGTGAGAGGGTATTGCAGTCCTTCAAAGACTTGGGAAAAGGTCTTTTTTTTTTTATACCCAAAAGGCTTGAGAAGCACAAGACTCAATGCACTGACAGGTAGTTCATTTTGAACTACAGGGGACCTTTCCTTTAGCTGCACTTGTTTGTTGGTTTTGTGTGTTTTTTTTTTTTTTTTTTTTTTTTTCTCCCTCCCCCTCCTTTCTTGACAGCTTGTTTTTCTGTCTCTACACTGTTATGAGAAATACATATTATCTGCCGGTTTGTGAGATTTCTGTGCTGGTACAGCATTTGGAGCCGTGGGATCTCTGGCTATGCCTGAGGCTCCATGGTGCTCTGATTACATAGATAGTAAAAATAATAATGTATAGCAATGTCACTTTGCAGAAACTTTATTGTCATTGGCTTTTTTCATCAGGGACTGTAGCAGTTCAGCACATTTGATTTAGGAAAGGTGTGTTTGTGCTGCAAGCCAAACGTACAAGGGGCTGGAATAAATGTTCCCATGAGTTTTTGGAGTAAATTGATACAACCATAAGCTTCTGGCATAATAATGTTCAGTCCAGGCTGTGATGTCCATTCACATCCTGCTGAGCTCTGTGATGCCAGCAGCTTGTGTGGAGGTGAAGAAGTGCATTTCCAAGAGATGGCCGGGGTACCCTGAGCTGCAGAAGCTGGAGAGACCCTCTGCTGTATCCTGTGCTTCTGGTGACTTGGGAGCTCATATTAGTGCAGTGGTAGAAGAATAACAACTCTTCCTGCTTATGGCAATGATGAACATCATACTAATGCAAATATTTCACGTGTTGCATAAATGACTTTGCATGGAGTTGACACCTTGTGTTTTTCAGCTTGTGTGTAATTTTTTTTTCACCTTGTAATTTTTTTTTCACCTTGTGTGTAATTCAGCTATTATCTTGGAAACAATGAGACATTCATGCCCATCCTCCTGCCACTGCAGGGAGCATCTTTAGTACCTCTTATTTTCCAGTGTTTGAAGTTTTTTCTAAATTTCCCAGCTGACTGATTCTTCTTCGTCTTCCCCTAGAGATTGGCCCAAACCTGAACAGATTTTGCTTTTAGGGCTCTTTAACTGATACTCAGCCTAAATGGATCTTCTCATCATTTCATCATTCCTTTCCCTCTGTTGTTTTTGCAACACCAACAAGAAAATAATAAATCATTGAGCGACTGTCTTCTTGCTTCCCATTCAGCCAAATTGTTTGTGAAGAGAGATACGGAGTTATCTGAGCTGCTGGCAAAAATGTTTTCTTACATATACCCTGTTTGACTGTCAGTTACTATGCAGATTGACAGCAAACACATATGGTTTTGATGCAGATAATAAATGTGATTCTGCTGCACTGGGTGGTTTACCTGCCATTTCAGTAGGCAGGTAAGCCAAATACAGAATTATAAAGTGACTAAGTGAATGGAAAGGGTAATATTAAATGCCTTGTATAGGGGAAATTGGGAAACTAATATGCTGGAATACTTCTGGAGAAGATAAAAGTGATAGAAAATTTGATTTGGACAATGAAAAATATCTTTTATGAAATCTCTGGCAAGACAAAGTCAAAGAAGTCTTCAGGAGGTAAGGGAAGCATGAACTTGAAACTAGATCAAGTACAGTATAAAGTATTAAGTAGGTTGAAATAACTTAGACACACTCCATTTTTTTAACCTTTTCTCATCGTGGAAATTGATGTTAAGTGCAAAGTATTTTAAATATGTTAGTGTATTAAATCAAGGTACTAGATACTAAGCTAAGCAGCCTGGGAAGCAAGGCGAAATCCTGTCTTTCCATGTAAAGGATGGAGGGAAGATATGTGTCAGTCCTGGGTGGACGTTATTTGGCAAAGCTAGATGAAAGTCAGCGTGCCTGTCACCAAATATCCACATCAGGAATAACAGGGATGTCTGCCAGTGGGAATCTGAGTATCTGAAACACTCCTATGTCATCAGTGACCTGTACCTGCTTGGGAAAAGGATTGGGGTCATTGTGAGTGGATCTGTGGAGACAGCCCATGTGCTCGTGGTGAAATAAGTCAGGCAGATGATTAAAAAAAAAAAAAGGAGGAGGATAAAGGATGTGTGTTTTTGTGCCTTATCATTAGTACCGAGGAACCGTGAATGTTGTGTTTGTTCTAGAACTGGTTAACAAGCACACAGCAATCACAGCATCACAGCAGAGGGTGGTGCTGTCTAGGTAAGAAGGGAATAACTCGGGAGGAAGAGAGAGAAGAACATGCATTAATGCACAGGGTAGAGAAAATTAACGAGATGCAGATCCTTAGGATAAAGTAGAAATAAAAAGGCTTTCTGTGTACTTGCAAGGCTAAACGTTATCACTGTTAGAAGGTAATACTTTTTTATTGTCATGTAAGTATAAACAAGCTCTGAGGGTTCTTGATCTCCGGGATTCATTTAGTCTCCCTTGGCCTTAAAACCTCTGAAAGGATTATCTCATTGCTAAAGATTTAGGAAGGAATTCTCCTTCTAAGTCAGTTCCCGCTTGCTGTCCCTTGCTGGTATCCTTGTCCCTTTCTCTGAAGCGTCTGCACTGGCTATTTGGGCAACAAAGCAGGAGCTACCTGTATCAGCTGCTGGGGTGATCCAGTGTCGTATTCCCTTATTTCTAAACTCCCTGAAAGATCTTAGACTCTTTATTTATGAACAGTTCATAGTCAGCAGAAGAGGCTGTGGAAAGATTACTAGACAGCTCATATTATTTCTATCACCTCTTGCTACACAGACTTGTGTCTTTGAGGTGAAAAGAGAAATCTACCACTTCCATTTGCCACAGTGATGGAGTGTCATAAAGATGAGAAAAGAGGAGCAAAATCCATGCTATAAAATTGTGGACAATAAAGTCGATGGAGTGGAAACAGGTGCCTAGAAGGTGAGAAGACAAATGCTGAGACAAAGGTACGGCAGCAGAAAGCATCTCTACAGCAGCAGGTAGGCAGACAAGGGTGGGAGGTGGGGGCACGCACAGGAGAAGCTGATGAGGTGCCAGAATTTCAAACCTGAGCAAAAGGACAGATGCTGGCATAAAAAAATGGAAAGTGAACCATGGTCAATGATTCAAGAGTAGGAAAATTAGGCACAGTGGGAAGTGCTGTAACAGACCATGAATTCAAAAGAGTAACAGACATTAAGACGTTGCATTTCTTCCACCGTCAAACACCATTTGATCATTGAGAATGTATATTTATCATCTATTAAAAAGCCTGTAAATTTATTTCCTTTTTTAACCTCTTTGTTCTTCATAGCTTGTGTAGATTTAAAGAGGGTGAGGGAGGACAGGAGCTCTGCTGGTTTGACACATCCCTGTGTGATGCTGGTGGGGACCATCAGCGAGCCAGGTGCTGGGATGGGTGTACACGAATTGGGTTGTCAGCTACTTCTTTTGGGTCATGTTTTCCACTGGTTGTTAGTTGGGAAAGCTTTAGCAGGACTGGGCACTGGTCAATACGGGCTGATGACCTGAAATGCTGGAATTATTTGAAGGGAAAGCCTTGCCTGCGAGTCTGATCCCTTGCTCAGTGAAGGCATCAGCCTGGCTCTGGCCGACTGCCGTGATGGTGGGGCGGAGACAGGAGTTATTGGGACTCGCAGGGCTCACTCTGTGCGCAATGGAGAGATGCCATCAGAGCTGGCTTCCTCCGAGTCATCTGTGTAACTTTCTATGGACACTCACTGAATAAAATCATAAGCACCAGTTAAGTAGAGAAAAATAAAACAAAAAATGAGAATAAGTAAAGAGCAGTAACAAGAAAAGCAGCCTTGAACCCCCTGTGCTTGAGAAAGAAAAGAAACAGTGCTCAGGAACAGGTCAGGAAGCAGGTCCCATACATTTCCCAGACATTGTCAAGGTCTTTCTAGACCTTGCAAAGTTCCTGTGCTGGTATCCAGCATGGCTGTGTCTTTCCTAACCACTACAGTTAGGAAAACAATGTCCCTCCCACTCCCATTGGTAGTATTTTAGCTGTTATCCCAGAACTGTGATTCTGTTTAGGTTTTGGCTGCTGGCAGTGGAAACATTTTGGTTTTCAGTCTTTTGCAAGAGAAAAATCTCTGCTTTTGAAGAAGAGGAATAGTTAAAAACCCTTTTCTTGACAGCTTCTTCTGAGAAAAACCAAACCATCAAACTTTCAATTACAATACATTAGCTGAATCTAATAATGACCTTATTTCATAAGCCCTGCGGTACTCATATTTATAAGCAGTGCAAGACAGTAATCGCTGTGCACTTGGGACAGGGGCTCACAGCTGATTTAGGATGATTTGAGATGACACGTGCGGCTGAGCTGCCGTGTCCTCTGCCTTGGTCCTGATCATCCTGTCGCTGTGTGCCAAGTCAGAGCAGATGCTGATTCAGCTGAAAACTAACCTGCCAAAAAGAAAGAAGGAAAAAATAAAAAAAAGGAAGAGGACAGAAAAGGAAAAGGTGAGTGTTTAGCTGGGTGGATAGCAGAGGTGACTCGGCGTTTGGTCTCTGGGGGGATGGAAGCAGTACAGGAGCTTTTGGGACTCACCAAGCACAAGGCTGATCCCCTCTTATTTTAGTTCTAGAACATGAGGTTTTGGTTGGATCGATCAAGGCAAGGGGGTTGTATTTGCTGATGTAGGAAGAAGAAAATGTGTGTGTGTGTGTGTGTTAAAGGTGTGAAAGAACTGGATTGTTGCTCTCCATTGTGGAAGTCTGTGCTCTGGCTTCAGAGATGCGCATGTCCTCTCTGCAAGGAAAGGGGTATTTGCTGGCTGTAAGATATGTTTTCAATGAAAAAAAAAAAAGATCAGATGATGGGCTATTCTCAGCTTGAAATTTTCTTTGACAGAGAATTTTTACTGATATAGAGAGTGAAAATCACTCCTGTTTTCCCTTGCTGGTATGGCAAAAAACTCTCTTATTGGATAGTGTTTTATGATCAAGAAATGCAACACATAATAGAGATATTTTATATTGGTATTTGAAGATTATTGGAAAGTGCCTACAAAAAAGGATATGAACTCAACTATTTGTTGGTGAAATGCTGGGAAGGCCAATTTTCGTTTGTTTAGATTTCATTCCACCTTAGAGGTGCAAATTTTTACATGGATAATCCACAGAAACGTGGCTCAGGGTGTTTGGGATTGGTTAAAAGGATATTCTTATCCTGCCTAGTATAGGAGCAGCAGCAGAAGAGATTCTTGTAAGTAAGGAGAACTGGTCCATGACACTGACCAACTCCTTGACCTGCTTCTAGTTACCAGGGTAGACATGGGCAAAAGAGCTATTTTCTATATAATAATTACTAATACTGCTAATAATTTCCAAGACTAACTTTATAATCCAATTTGATGAAAAAAACCTGCTTTGGAGAAAGGGTGAACTTTTCCTCTGTGGTTGGAACTGACCTGAACAGAGGTATTTTTGATGTAATTAATGTGGTCAGAAAATTCAAATGCATCAGATAAGAGAAAGAAGCAATGGGGACTGCAGAACCTGAAGATGCCATTAACATAATTGCTGCTGTCTTGATGAAGTACAGTATACATGGAATAAAAGAGTGTCTAAATAGATCATGCTGGCCCAGAAAACTAAAATGCTCAGTCACCACCGAGGTGGTGACTTTTAGCAGGAAACTCAAGGGTAAAAGTGATTTAGACCTCAGCTGTTGATTCTTAGAGTGTTAATTTCCTGTAGCATTTCTTGCGGCATGTGAAATCCTTCTGGTTTTGTACTTACTTTCTGAAGTTTCTCAAAGGAAGAGATTAAAAAAAACCCCACGGGCTGGCCGTGTTTTTGACACATGTAGGGGTGGTGTCGTGTCTTGGATGGCATGACTTCTGATTTTTCCCAGGCTTTTATATCCATGGCTCCCTCCTGCTGGCAGGTCAACAGCGCTGATCAAATGCTGCTTGTTTCTGGTTAGCTGCTTTTTATCTCTGGCTCTGTGGTTCCTTAAAGCAAATGAAGAAAAAGAAAGATTTCCCAAGACAGTACTTTTCTTCTCTCTTTTGTTTGGTCTTATTTAATCCATTTTTTTTTTGCAAATTCAGTCTTGTCTTGAAAGGAAAGAAACAGGGACCCTAACCAGACTCCTTTACAGCAGGGTTTATGCTCGCATGAAGGGAAGAGGAGCCGATGTGCATTTCGAGGCTGCTAGGGGGAGGCTGCTTAATAGAATGGGAGTGGAGAAATGATTTGGCTCTTCATGCCGCACCTTTCTTGGCAATCACCTGCCCTGCAGACCTGCTGATGAGTGACTTGTCTTGCCCTGTAATGAATGTCAAATGTCCTGTTTAGTAAGGTAATGGCTGGCTCCCCTAAAGCTGCTCAAGTAATGGCTGAACCCACGCCAACTGTCTCCTCTTCCAGAAGACCAGACAGGGCGATTCTCTTAATTAATGTTCTTTGTGCTGAATATAGGATTCACCAGGACTCTAAATTCTCCCCTTTTTTTGGCTGGAAGCCCACTGTGTTCTGTCTTAGTCTCCACATGGCAAGAGGCAGGGGATCCAGAAGTGTTGCTCAGTCCTGCACCAGAGCAACACGTGAGTGTCAAGGCATCCTTTTAAGGATGCACAGAGCAGGTATCACAAATAGTCCAGCTCTGACCCCTGCACTGCTACTGAAATAGCTGGGATCGATGATTGGATGCCCATTCACCCTAGCTAAGAGGAGCCATAATGTAAAAAAGAATCAATTCTCTTGGCTTTTTGTTTTTTAACTGCACTTAGAGCCAACCCTACTTAAATGTTTGCCGGCTTCTCTGAAGGGTCATTGCTTTTTAGTTCCAACTATTAAATTAGAAAGAAAAAAAAAAAGAAAGAAAGAAAAAGAAAGCTGATTTGCAGCATTGCCCATTGCGATACTGACCTGCTAATCACTTGAACTGCTTTGCTAAACAAGGGAAAAGATTTCCTTAAAGCCTTATCATGTGGTTATTCAGGAGTTGCGGCTTTCAATGAAAAAGCAGGGAAAAGAAAAGGTAAGTCAGGTCCTTGGTATTGCAGAGAAGAGTTGGAAACTGTCAGCCTTAAAGAACCAAAAACTGGAAAGTTAAATGAACTGGAGCTAAGTTGCATGGTGCTTTAAGGTCCTTTAGCACTTAAATAAGTTGTATGAATTTGATGGAGTGGAAGCAATGATATGCCTGACTCGACGTTTTGGGAGGTTTTATGTGACTGTTACTGAAAGTATGATTTGATTAACAAAGTTTGCCGTTATTCAACTTTATTCAACGCTGTAGACAGTCTGATGGGGAGACCTGGTGGCACCTCATTGGGCACCGCATATTCTGGAAATAAAATTAAATTATTGGGGTGATATCCTGCTTTCATACGAAGTCTCTAGCCTGCTAAACATGACCAACCTAAAGAGCTCAGGTCCTCAAACTGTCCAGATCACCCCAGAGTTTTTTAGTGTGCTCCCTGACCTTGTTTTGTCCATGAAAGCCAGCACGGGATGGGACATTGCAGCAGAAGCTGTGGATTATTTCCTACAGTAGTTCTCCAGTTAGACAAACATGCGTGGGGGCAGTTTTGTCATGGGATGACTATAACTGGGTATGGTTGCCACATTAAGAGGGCATGTAGCACTCTTGTAGTTCTTCAGGACAACAAAAAAAATCAATGTGAATTGAAAACTTGCTCCAGTGATTCATGCATAGTCCAAGCATGAGGTCCTGGAGTTGTGGAAGTAGCTGAACACCAGGCAGAACCAGTATTTCATAGCATGGCAAGGATTTACCTTGCTTTTAATTCTACAAGTGAAGCAACTAGGCTGACCTAAATGTCTAGTTGCCAAGACAGAGACAGTCACCCTTTGAGACTAATTTCTCTCATCCTGGAAGGGTGATGGGATTTTTTCTGCTGAAAGCCTTCATCTTTTTCTACCGACTACAGAAGGATTCTGGCTTGTATCAGGTAGATGTAAGCCAGGTTCAACTTTTAGTTATCTCAAGCAAAATAAAATGAACCTGGACCCATCGGTGGAATTAATCTCCACTGTAACTGAATTACATTAGCTGTTACACAAGCTATGAGGTTGCTCTGTAGTGCTCTGTGAGCCGCAGGGGTGAAGGTGTTTTGATGAGGCTGGGATGTGGCAGTGGTGGAGGTAGGTCTCTGCAATGACCTAATTACACTGGAGAAGGGACCTAAATATGTGCCTCTGAACTGCTGAATTAAAATGAAAATGCAGCAGGAGCACGGTCTTGGTCCTGAGCTATTTGCGAGTAAAGAGTTTTATTGTTTTTCCTTGTAGCAGCTTCCTCCCAAAGGCGTGTTACCACACAGCAGAGCCCCTTCCTGTCCAGGGAATAATTAACACCAAGCTCAGGCCAATGTAAATTTCTGTCTATGATATATGAAGGATTAAACCTAACACGTAAGCTTGTAGGTAATGATCAGCTTGTAGTTTATTGCAGCTGTTTGTCAAATAGGCTGGACCTCGTATTTAGATTTAATTTCTCAGTGCAAAGGCAGGTGTTCAGTTTATGATGCCTGTGGTGTGCACTGTTCCAGGCTGCCTGCATTACCCAGAAACCCAGCTATGGATGCATTTCTTCTTGTTGCAGACTGCGTCATATCTGGTGGGTGCAATCAGTAGCAAGGGACAGCTCAGAAACCTAAGGAAAACTCTCATCTCTTCCTTGTCCCGCCTGTCCCCCTCTCTGTGGGCTGATGAGTCAGTGCTGATTGATTTGACTGATACAGCCCTTGGGATAATGCACTACCCTGCCCCTTGAAGAGGGTTTAATGGTGCTGCAGCCAAAGCTCTGCCTATTACTGTCACCCCAGGCTCATACCTCAGCCCACCCATGGTCCTACGTGAGAGGGAAGCTTGTAGCTCCAGACACCATCTGTCTGCTAGAAATGCTAACAAATTTGGATTTGTAGCTGCCTAAAATGTAACCTTAGCCCTATGGGTAAATCTGGGCTTCAGAAGAAGTGTGCATGGAGCAGGGCTTGGCTAGACCCTGCTATTAGAGATCATTTTGACAGCGGCTAGTGGCATGAATACAGATAAGAGTCAAGGAACTGAACGCAGCTGATGGCCAAGTCAAATCTAAGATGGGTTTTCTCCGTCATTTGTGTAGCTCAGGCCTCCTTGGGCTGCTAGCTTGTCTCTGGTTTTCTTTATTAGTTATTCTTGCAGTGGAAATGGACCATGTGGGCTTGGAGGCAACCCAAGAGGGCAATATTGGATAAGGCTTCCTCATAAGAATATACAGTTACATATTTTTCTTGTCAGACTGTGATTTAAGATCTTGCTTTGTTCAGTGACCAGGGTTATTTCAGACACATAATATAGTTAATCACTCACAAAGGGCATGATCCTATCCTGAGACAAGTGGTTGCAAGTCAAGCAGAAGTTCCTGAGCTAAACCTCACAAACGTGACCTCCTTCTGATGTTACAGGTGTTATCAGTCTTTTATCTTTTTTTTTTGTTTTGTTTTGTT
>VZRU01003255.1:37899-65251 GCA_013398155.1 Pedionomus torquatus | reverse complement strand
CTCACTACGTGGACCCCTTTCTTTTTTTTTTTTTTTTTTTTTTTTTTTTAAATTATTTTCATAATGGAACATTCATTAGAAAATTCAGCATTCCCAAAGTTGAGTATCAATGAAGATTCAGCTACAAGTTGTACAAAATGTTTTATTTGCTATGGGTTGCTTTTTTCCCCCCCTGTTTGAAAATACCCAGCCATCTGGTAAGCAAACAAATAAAATGCTGCATGATATTGGCAGCAAAGCATGCACTGAAAAATAACTAGTGGGAGAAAGGAACAGTTCACAGCCTCTCTGTAATCTGGTGGGTTTTGGGTTTGTATCTTTTTACCCTACTCAGGAAGACTCCTGAGTTCAGTTTGTATTTGCAAGTAGAATCTGGTCATGATTTTCATATAAGTAAATGCAGCTTTGGCAAAGCCTAAAAATAAAAATATTTCTATTTTTACTCTCCTGCCCCCCCAGATTAATTAGGCTTAGTGAAAGAACACCGCCATGACCTTCTCTTCATTATCAGACTTCATACTTTGCAATATTTTTTATAGTATTAATTGTACCAATTAAAGTCTCGATTATAAACATGTTGTCTGTTAATGTGACAGCTTTGGTTAAAATCCTGGACTGAAGAAATTAGGGAAGTTCAGGTTCTAGTACAAAACATTTGTATTGGCACAGAAGTGACTACTACCTGTAGCTCTTAACCCTCTCCTTTTGGGGACAACATGTATTTGGTAGTGGAGCTTTTATATTAGATTATTTGAACAGGCTGGAGAGTTGGGCAGAGAGGAACGATGAAATTCGACAAGGGCAAGTGTAGGGTGCTGCATCTGGAGAGAAATAATCCCCTGCACCAGTACAGGTTGGGGGCTCACCAGCCGGAGAGCAGCTCTGAAGAAAAAGCCTTGGGAGTCCTGGTGGACAACAGGATGACCATGAGCCACTAACGTGCACTTTGTGGCCAAGAAGGCCAATGGCATCCTGAGGTGCGTCAAGAAGAGCATGACCAACAGGTGGAGGGAGGTTACCCTGCCCCTCTACTCTGCCCTGGCGAGGCCCCATCTGGAGTACTGTGCCCAGTTCAGGGCTCCCCAGTTCAGGAAGGACAGGGAACTGATGGAGAGGGTACAGCAGAGGGCTACAAAGATGATTAGAAGCCTGGAGCATCTCTCTAATGAGGAAAGGCTGAGGGACTTGGATCTTGTTGTCTGGAGAAGAGAACACTGAGGGGGGAATCTGATCAGTGCCTATAAATACTTAATGGGTGGGTGTCACAAGGATGGGGCCAGTCTTTGAAAAAAGACTTTGTCACTGCCCAGTGACAAGATAATAGGAAATGGGTGCAAACTTGAACATAAGAAGTTCCATCTAATCATGAGGAGGAACTTCTTTACTTTGGGGGTGGCAGAGCGCTGGAACAGGTTGCCCAGAGAGGTGGTGGAGTCTCTGTCTCTGGAGACAATCAAAACCTGCCTGGACACATTCCTGTGCAATCTACTTTAGATGGACCTGCTTTGGCAGGGGGTTTGGACTAGATGATCTCCAGAGATTCCTTCCAACCTCATATCACTCTGTGACTCTGTGACTGTGACACTGAAGCTCCCTGGCTGTACCTGAAACTCGGCCTCTGAGGGTGTCAGGATCTGAAAGAGAAAAACTGAGCTCAGAAATGAGCCAGACTCATCATCCCCACAGCCTGGGTGAGGAACATGCCAAGAGCACGCAGATGTGGGTCACTGGTAATGAGGAAAGGAGGGCTGGGCTCTTCACTGCTCTATCCTGCTCCTGCCCTGTCCAAGCCAAAGAGCTAGTGGAGAACTTTTCATATAGTAAGATCCCTCTATAGAGAAAAAGAAACGTGGAGCAAACACATTTGGTAGGAAATTATAGAGGAGGTGACAGGGCAGAAAAATGATACAAGATCAGAAGGGCGAGCATCACCAAGACTTCCCTCTAATAACAGCGTTGTTCCTTTCCTAATATTTTTCTGCTGCCTGGTGCCATATGACAAGACACACACCTAATGGAAACTGATAGCCGACAGCAGAGGGGCAGGAGTGGAAGCTTTGCAAAATGCTTGTGCGTGTGCCTGGTTTTAAGCCTGTAAATTGTTCCACTGAAGTGTGAAAAGCAATGCCTTATTTAAGATGAAGTTTGTGCTTAAACAGTGTGCTGGATTAAGGTTAGGGAATTCTGTGAACTGCAGGGTCAATATTGTGATGTAAATGAGCTATATCATTGAATTGAAAGCTTTTACTTTCAGTAAACCGTTCCTTTAGGTGCAGTCTGAAAAAAAATGCATCAACTAGTGTTCTTTAAAGATACTTCAGTGTTAAATCATTTTGGTGCTCATTTCATGCTGTCTTTTATGGGTTTTCATAACAGTACTTCTTTTGTTCTGTGTGGGTTCTGCAGACTTTTTAAGACTAACTGATGATGTCCTTTTATATGCTTTTTAGAATTTAATTGATATAGCAGATTGGACAGGAAGAGGTGGTGGGACTTTGCTACTGGAGAGGAAATGCAATGAAATGGGCCACATTGATTCCTTAGATGATTAAATCTGGCCATAGTTCATGTCCTCACTGGATTAAAGTGGAAAACTGGTAAAATTGTATTACCTTTATACTGCTCCGCATGAACGCGCTGGGAGTCCTCTGAGGATGAGATGGATGGTTTGGTGATAGTTTGTGAACTGAATCCTTGAAGATGTATTTTCCCTATGGATACTGTAACTGCAGAAGTTAAATTTTATTCGGAGCAGTGTCTCAGTGAGGTAGTGGCCCTATGGAAGGAGATGCACAGGATCTGGGATGTTCTTGTACACACCAGAATTGTTTGTTGCGCTTAATGGTCCACTCAGATTAGATGAGCCTTGTAGATAAATATACTATAATATTTACCTTGACATTTGCTCTGTCTCACTTTTTTATAAGTTCATAGATATTTTTTTCCCATTGAAATTGTCATCTCAGTTTCTCATTGGAGGTAAATTTTTTTACCCTACTCAGCTGTTTTATGTCTAACGTAGTTCCAGTTTGTTGACTCTGCACCACCTCAGGAGCACCAGAAGTGAGGTTTTTGCTGCGTCCCTTGTTTTGGGAAAATAAAAAAGGACCCAAATTTAGCATCTTGTTTTACACCTGATAAAGAAAGAATGTGACAAGGCATGACAAGAAGTGGGGTCACTTGGCTGATGCTTAAGGAACTGCTGAAGTTAGGTGCAGCATTGGTGTAGGGGTTCAGGGGTGCAGGGGACGGAAATAAAAATGTAAAAGTTGTCTTGAAAGATGGAATACTAGAAAAAGTATTCTAGTAAATAGAATAGAGAAGAAAATCCTAGGGAAAGCTTGTACATCTGTTGAGCAGAGGCCACCTGGGGCCAAGATCTGCTCACTTGCCTCGAAGCAGTTGACTCGTCTGGTTGCTGTCCCTCTCAGGTCTGGAGGCTCCTGATGGCCTTGACTGTTTCACAAACAAAAGCTCAGCAAAAGCAATTTTCCTTCTGACTTTAATACATCTGTTGGAATGCTGCAGGTACCTTAGATAATTGCCTTCTTGGGATTTGCTTCTGGGCTATTAAATAGTTATAACCTGAACTCTTTTTGTGTAGATTGCCTACTGAATAGGCAACAGTCAGCATCATCTATACTCAAAAAAATAGAAGCTTCTCTTTTCATTTACGAGTCTTAAGCCTTGAATAGCTGGGAATAAATCATCAGGGTTGAAAAGGAGGAGGAATGAATAAAATCCAGCATCTTAAAAGTTATAATTAGAACTCTGATCAACTTCGATGCTGTCAGGCCTTCTCGACTGTAATAACTGTGTAGCTCTGAATAAAAAGCCTAACCATATTTGCAGTGAAACATGAATCTTGTTCTTGGAGAATGTTTTGGCTTATTACACAGTGCCAGCGTGTGTGAATTAAGAGAATGCTGTACTGAGATCCTGTGGGTGGCTTTATCTAGTATCCATATGCACCCAATGTTTGCATAAGATGTACCATATAGTTAATGTTTGTGAATAATAGGCACTGAAATTTACTTTCCTGAAAACAAAAGCTGGTTTGTGTGTATGGAAGTGACCCTGTGCAAACAGTTCCTTGCTGAAGTGTCCGAACGCTGCTGTTAGTGTGGTAGAGAGTAGAGGGACCCTCTGTCCTGGTGACACCATGGCACACAGGCTGTGTCTGAGCACCTGGTGTCTCTGAGCACTTCAGGAAACATCTTTCACTTCTACCCAAAGCTTTCCTTGCCATAGGGAAGACAGATGAGTGTCATCATGTGGGTGGTGTTGGAAAACCCATCGGTGGTCAGCATGGACATCACCTGCAGCTCTTGGCTAGAGCGGGATTTGAAAACTCCTCTCCAATGTGGCACGGGGTGTCAATGTGTCATCAGCTTCTCTGCAAGGCTGCTTATTTACTCCGTGCTCTGACAGTTGAATACCAAACAACAAAACATGAGGATTTAGGAAGTTTTCACCTTTATAGTTATGTAGGTAGAAATTTATGACAGCAGGGGAGGGAAAATGCTATCATATCAAAAGTGTGAGGCAATATGCCTCTTTTTACCTTTTTTTTTTTTTTTTTTTTTTTTTACTCATATAAAAGAATGAATAGGGAGTAGATCCCCAGTAGTTAACAAAGAGAGTACTTAAGGTATGGACAGGATGCTTAAATATTGATTGTTAAAAAGCTGTAGCCCATTAATTCTACTTTTGATGGGCCTGCATGGGATTGTGAATATTGGTATTAAACCTGACATTTTTTCCTGAAACCTTACATCCCTGTTAATGCTCCATCTTTCAAACTCAGTGGCTTCAATATTGCAGGTTTAAGCCCTGAGAGCCAACTTCAGTGAGGCATTTAAGGGATTGGTCTTTTTGGGTTGAGGTGAATATGTGCCCAGTACTACTGTGACCTTGTTCTCCGCCACAGACTTGCACATGCAGTGACCTGAAAAGCTCATGTCAAAAAGAATAACAAGTGAAAACTTCATTGTTTTGAAATACTGAATATTGAAATTGGGCTTTTTGCTTTGGAAGAGATAATCCTCTCAGAAAAAGGCACTGTCATTGAAAAGGCTGTGGTATCTGGTAACTCCTGGAAAAGTTGATTCTTGCTGTGCAGAAGCAAAGTGATATGAAGCAGTGGGGTAAATATTTGTGAGATAGCACAAAATAATCACAGATGTGCTGCCATAGGTAGCGAAAGTGTCACTGAAGTGATGTAGCAAGTGATGTGTGTGTTTAATAAACTTACAAGCATTTCAATGCAGATGTAATAATATTTTGAGTGAGACTCAGGAAAAAAAAACAACACAACCCCCGCCCTTTGTGGATAACCTGTAAGATTTTCTTGTCATGTATAGTAAAGAACAATTTTCATGTATAGACTGGTAGTAATAAAAGTAATTATCATTTTTACAGCCAAATAGATATAGTTTGTCAATATAAGAGGGAAATGATAAAACCTCATAGAAAGCTTATTGCAATTATTGGAAAAATAGTTCACTTTATGAAACTGGACCAAACCTGTCCAAATATTACTGCTTGATGACTAAAAGACTGGATGACTCAATAATGTTAGGACGACAAAGATAAATATATTTATAAACATCCTTTACCATCATATTCTTCAGTTTTTTTCTTTAATCTGACTGATTTTGTCAAAAAATTTAGGAGCTCATTGAAAAAACTATGGCTTCCTGATTTGCTTGTCTAAAATTTTTTTGAGAAAAAGGAGAGATCTGTAGGTGAATTTGTTAGGTTTTGAGACTGAAGTGTTAAAAACCTCACAACCCAACCTTGGTTCATTAGAAATGTCCTCTTGATTGCTGGGAGAGCTTGGCAGTCCTGCGGCATGCCTGAGTCAAAGTGGATTTCTCTGCCTTTCTGTTGACACTCGCCATGATTTAAATCTTAATTTGTTCTTATTAGCCTCTACTGTAGGCTGTGTAGGCAACTGGGCTGTCACAGGAGGGAACCACTGAGGAGTGGGGAATCCTCCCTCCAAGATGTAGAGCCCGGCTGGGTGGACATGCCTCACTGCAGCCCCTGGTTCTGAAGGCTGGGCTCAGGTCTGAACATGAACATAGTGTCGTGTTCAAGCTTCCCCACGCTCTGGGCTCTGTCCTAACTTGCTCTTTACTTTGTGAAGCTTTATACAGAGCAGCTCTTTAAGGTGGTCATGTGTTTCATTACCCCGTCCAGCAGTCTTGCACACCTCTGCCTCTTGTGAGAAAGGGACATGATGACAGGAATCAGTAGGATTTTTGCTTTGGTTGTGGAGTTGACTTCAGCCTGCATAAATGACACTAAAGAGGTTCCTGAGAAGAAAGATTGGTCAACTGAAACCACAAAGTTACAGGGTAATTAAGGTGTGAAGCAAGCTTTTAAAGCAGTGTTGGAAAGGGTCAACCACTTCAGCCTGCTCAGAATGCAATGGTCAGGTTTTCTGTTAAAGAAAAGCTCAGTCTGAATTAACATGTGTGAACAGCATGTTGGTTTAGAACCTGAATAGTCATGCTTCTTTTAGTCTGTGAAACGGACTGGGGTTTGTCTCACTGAGTGATGCTTCTTCAGTGGGCAACACTGCCATCCCACCCTGTCTTCTACTAAGTATCCTTCTTGTGCTCGTTGATCCCACAAGAAGTTCTTCCATGTAGATGGTTAAAATTGGACAAAGTGGATCCATCCCTCTTCTGCCACTGTTTGTCCAGCAATGATGGTGGATGGTGGTAGAGTTAGAGAGCTGGGGAACTCGTGTCTGAGAGGTGTATGAGAGGTGTGATGTGCGGACACTGTGAATACTTTGACTCCTGGAGAGCCAAAACTTAAACTTGGTGTGGTGTGAATGGACATCAGACTTGCTCTCTCTCTCTGTCCTCTCACTGGGTGCTGGAGTTGCTGTCCTGGGTTGAAGGATTTAATATTTGCTTTCCAAGAGCCCTGGTGCCAGTGAATCCCACTGACACACTCCTGGGAAGAAAACACAGAAGTGAGACGGACTTGGCCTCAGTGAATTCATTTTCATAGAGGTTAATTTTCAAGACAGAAGGCTCTGAACTCTCCTTTGGGCTTTTTTAATATTTGTAGAGCTTTATGAGGATGAAAGGCTGTGTGAGTTCTCAGTGTTACACTTCACAGAGACAGAAGATGGCATGCCGCTACACTGTAGTAAGCCAGTGTGCTACTGACACATCTATTATGAATAAGGTCTGTCTGTGGCTTATTGCATTCAGCATCTTTTTTACAGAGTCTAAAGAGTTTTAAAGAATTCTGTGGGAGAACTGTGACAAAACGATGACACCAATTTCCTTGCTTTGCACCAAAGATAGTGCTGGTGTCAAAGTAACTGACCTACTCCAAAGCAGTTGTTATTTAAGGTCAGAAATGGTAAAATCTGGTCTTACAATCAAATCCAGTGTAGTATTTTGACTGCAAACCCCTTTGAGATCCCTAGGGGGGTCAGAAGAGCAAGACCCCAAGTGGTTTAAGCGTTACAGCTGGATCAGTGTGTATTAGAAATACATAAAGTTGGTGAAGAGAATCCTGAAAGGCAAAAAGCAACACATAGCAATGTCAGCAAAGGCTAGCAAAATATTAGATGTGGTCCAGGGTTTGGAAAGAACAATAATTAAATGCTTGGTGAAGCACTGACATGTGAGAACTGGGTACCTCATGTCCTGGCAGGAGCAGGGGATTTTAGAGAACAGGGAAGTGGGGATGGGTAGTGCTGTCCATTGCAGCATTTGAACCGCTCCCTCATCCCGGAGAGTGTCTGGCCAGAGGTTGGCTGGGCTGGTTTTTGCACTAAAATTATACAAATGTATATTATAAACTAAATTATTTTGTATAATAGTACATACATTATCCTAACTGGGCAGCTCCTTGTGTTTTCCTGCTTGTAAACTTTCTCTGTATTCACGTGATGAATACTGTTGCATTCCAAGGTGCTAGTTATTGTCAAAGGGGTTGTGACAAGCTTAGGGCTTCATTGTGTTAAGAGGCAAAGTAGTTTTGGCAGAAAATAAACGCCCTTGAGTTCTAACACTCCTCACCAAGGTGGGAGACTAGCTGTGGCAAGGTTTAAATTCTGAGTGATGCCCAATTCCCCACTATCAGTCCAGTATATTAATATACAATATATTAAACTATTATGATTCTGGATACGCTAATAGTGGACTGCATCTTCAGTCTAGTCGTGCTCATGAGCTAGCATGGGCCATTATCAAGTCTTTGTTCGCTTTCAATGAGAAATGGAAACAACTAGCTACTTAAGCAGTGCAGTTTAACCTCTTGGTATAGTCTGAGTCTTACCCAAAAGTGTCCCTGTGTGTGGGGGGGAAGAAATGCTGAGCCCATCAACTGGTCCTGGAAGTCAAAGACAGTCTGTGATGGAGTCCTCCCTGACTTGTTAACAATGGTGATGGTCTTCCCTGATATCCACCTTTTCTTGGGCTATTTTTATGCTATGTTTTACCTTCAAGATGGAGTTTGAGTGACTTTAGTTTAAAACACCTTTATTATGATTGGTGTAAAATTCTCTCACCTTGTATTTAAAGGAATAGTTTACAAAAAATTCAGGGCTCAGACTCACTCAGGAGGAGTGGTCACACCTTGGAGGCGGGTAGCCTTTGGGATGAAGGTGTGTTTTGGTATTATAATGACATTATAATGGACAAAGTTTGCATGAAGGGTAGCATTTCATCAAAATTAGACAGACTGTTGGCTCAGGATAGCAAATACGCAGCTTATCAGTTTTATGTGACCATCTTGTTCCCATATCTGCTATATAATCACAGAGCTTGGCTGTAGAATCTCTACCCTACTCCATCCTCCCTGTTGCTTTGCAAGCAATATTGTTCAGGGAATCACAGATGGAGTGGATTCCTTGCATAACAGCTGCAGCTATATTCCACCCTAGAAACATTTTGGTTTTACATCTTTCCTTAATGTGTGAACAATGATGTATTTTTAATATAATTTCATTTTAGTAATTATTCCACAGGCTCGCTGGCTGCCATTGTACTTGCTGGAAATGTCATCTCCTTCTCTCTGGCAACCCCTTTCCAGGCTGACTTTAAAAGTGTTGGGGTGTGTTGGCTCCTCTTCAGTGATGGAGGTGAAGGAGGGATTACATGAGCTGGTCATGCTGTGGGTGGGAGAGGGGTGAAAGGGAAGGAGCCAGGGACAGTAGCAGGTAGGGTGAATATAAGTCTGTTCATTTGCCAAAGTGCAATCTGAAACCCAGTTTGTGATCAGAGTGTTCAAGAGCAGAAAGTCTTGGTCATTTATGCAAAAGAAGGATCTGTGTTACTGCTGCTGACCAATAGCCATTGTGTTGAATTCAAAATTTATTAAAAAAAAACAAAACAACAAAACCAGTGAATTTTGGTTCTACTGGAGAAAAAATCTTAAATGATTGTAGACTGTGTGGGAAATTAGTTCTAGATTATCTGTAGTACTGACACGGGGACATGATCCTGCAATATTCCAGTGCTTCACAGTAAGCTATAGGTACTTCCAGTGCCTCTGTAGCAGAGCAGGTACTTTAAGCCTTATTTTACAAATTAAATATAATGGCAGAAGTGAGTGGTTTATGTGTATCTAGTTGCAGTTTAGACAGGGTTGTTCCCATTTTGTTCTGAAAAATGGCCAACCATCAGCATAATGATATTCCCATGCTCCTGGGCTGAGCTGGTGCTATGGGGTACTACAGGGTTCCTGCTCGCAGCTGAGATCCCTGCCCATAAGATGGAGACCAGTACCAGCCTGAGATCTTCTCCTACCCCAGCCTGCAAAGCTGCATCTTCTCAGCATATTGTAAGAACAAGGTTTGGAGTTTCCTCAGGACCTTTTATTTGGCTTGATTATGGTGGATTTTTTAGTGATGGAAAAAACCCATAGAGTGGTTTGAGTTGGAAGGGATCTTAAAGATCATCTAGTTCCAACCCCCTGTCATGGACAGGGACACCTCCCACCACACCAGGTTGTTGAAAGCCCCATCCAGCCTGGCCTTGAACACCTCCAGGGATGGGGCATCCACAACTTCTCTGGGCAACCTGTTCCAGCGTCTCACCACCCTCACAGTGAAGAATTTCTTTCACATATCTAATTTAAATTTACCTTCTTTCATTTTAAATCTGACTTCTCATCTCATAAAACCTCTCATCCTATTGCTTCACTCCCTGATAGAGTCCCTCTCCAGCTTTTCTGTAGCCCTTTTAGGTACTGGAAGGGGCTTTAAAGTTTCCCCCAGACCTTCTCTTCCCCAGGTCGAACAACCCCAACTGTCTTGGCCTGTCCTCATAGCAGAGGACCAGTGACCTCCTCTGGACTTGCTCCAACAGATCCATGTCCATCTTACTATGGGGACCCCAAATCTGGAGGCAACAGTGCAGGTGGGGTCTCACCAGGGTGTGGCAGAGGGGCAGAATCCTCTCCCTCACTCTGCTGGCCACACAGCTGGGGATGAGCACACGTCACTGGTGAATGTTGAGCTTCTCATCCATCAACACCCCCAAGTCCTTCTCCTCAGGGCCGTTCTTAATCCATTCTCTGCCCAGCCTGTATTTGGCCTCACCCATGCCTTGGGTCCTGGCAGAATGGAGTAGGAAGAGTTTTATAGAGGATTTGATGCTGGTTTGGTTTAGTTTCCATTGAAATGGGTGGAATTTCTGCTGCTGATTGAAATGAAAGTGGACTTAGACTGGTCTCTGGCAGCATTAGCCTTGTTTTTTTCGGCTGTTGTTATGGCGTGTCCTTAAGGTTTCCAAAATTGTGGACTGAAAGTCTGCACCCAGGTGAGAGCCTGGGTTGGTGCTATATAACTGGGCCTTACGGATGGGGTTCTCTGGTGACAATGTGACTGAGCACTGCATTCCCCAGTGCACTGGAGCTGCCTGCGCTCAATAGGCAGATAGAAGCCAAGAGGTACAGGCAAAGATGGTCAACTTTTGGCTTGCGGGTCTGAAGCAGGCTTCTTAGGGCAAGTTTGCACTTTCACAAGAAGCTTGACTCCTGTTGAAACATGGCTGTGTTATCTTTTCATTTGGACACACCCCTGAACTTCTATCCTGATCCTGTCCATTTTAAAGACATTCTGAATTCTATCAGGGTTTATCTGTTTTCAATTCAGATAGATTTCCATTTTCACTTTCCAAATGAGGAAAATAAAGCCAAATGGAGTTGTTAGGAAGATCTTGAACAACTGAAGCTTCTTCAGCATTTCGGCCTTAGTTACATTTTCCTTCACAGTTGATTTTTAGCTTCAGCTGTGGAGGTATCCCCATGTCTAACATTGGCCCCAGTGCTGGACCCTGATGGGTGATGTCTCCTCACTGCTCTCCCCACCATCCTGGATGGTGTTCTGAGGTTGCTGCCTGTCCCAAGATCTGTTGTTCTGTGGAGGAACAGTTTTCTGCCAGCTTTCCCTGGTCCCCAAGGCTTGGGCAGTCCCATCACCGTACGGGAGATGGTTAAGCAAAGCACATGAGGGTTTGTGTGCTGAGGGCAACCTAAACATCTTGCTTGGATGGAAAATGTTTGGAATATCTGCCGTAAAATAATCCTAGTGTTCCCTGAGCCCTCCAGCTAAGAGAAGGGGTAACTTTGTACCTCACACATCCTCTTTGGGGAATTAATTAGCTGTGCTTTTAAAGATATGTCTTGAGGCCTTGATGCCTCTAATTATTATGATCTCACTGTTTTATACTGAATGTTTCACCTCTAGAATTGGGCAGCGTTTTGCTACCTTTGGGCAATTTCAGTGTCAAAACTGTTATTTTCACTCAATGCTGTGGCCTGATATAATTTCTTCCTCCAATTCTACAAAAGAAGAAAATTGGCATCTCAGTTTCTCAGCCTCCTACGCAGGGTAGCACAGTATTTGCCTTTTATTCCCAGAGTAGCAGAGTGAGTTAGCAGTGGTAAAATCTGGTCCTGTTCTCTGTTCCTGGAGAAGTAATAAAAACAAATGATAGAGGAAATTGTTTCCTCATTTGTTGTTATTTTGCCTTTAGGATAAAGTGATGTGCTACTGAAATTGCAGACTTAATGGTGGCTTGTTCTCTCTCCATTATTGGATGCTGCCTTTTCAATCAATCTCTAGGTCTTTGAGCTAATTATTTGGAGGAGATATGATGGTACCTAAGTGTTTTTTCCCTTAGCCCATGATGGCATGGCCTTCAAGGGAGGAAGGGATTTATATAAAGTCTGATATAAATGCTGACCCTGTCTGAGTAAGTAAAGAAGGAGTTGGAATTACTGAACTCCATAATCCGAACAAGAATTAACATTCAGATAAGAAGTGCTTTGGATACTTAGTGAATCCATTCACTATGAAACCATAGTGAAATTTTAATTATGCCCTTTTGTGACTAAGCCTAAATTGCTGCCTTAACAACTTTCCAATCAGTAAGGGTAGATGAAATGGTGATAAATAACTTTAGAGGTTTATTACTAACATTTTGTAGGAACAAGGCTTCTCTCAGTCTTCTGAGGGAAGCACACTGTCGTTTCCCACTTTGCTCCAGCTCCCTCTGATGCTGTTGGGGAGGTGCTCGCCCACCGGAGCGGGAGCTGTTGGCAGGAAGCTGCCGTCATGGTGGGCACCTGATTTCCAGAGCAACAGGGTCAGTTCAGGCCATCGGATGTCCAGCTCCCAGCACAAGCTCCCAACGTGATCAGGAGAGTTGGGGTCTGCATTGGAATGTTTTTAGATAGGTGCATGGTTTAGGTTTGGCAGCTATTCTCTGACTGTACAGGGTAATGGATGGGGATGAAACCTGTATCACTGGCTGGAAGTTAAGCAGCCTATAAATAATTGTGCCTTGTGTTGGAGTTTTCCATGTTTGCAACAGTGAGGCGTAGCACAGTATGCTGCAGCCCTTAACCAGAGGCATGCCCCATCCCTGGAAGTATTTAAGGCCAGGCTTGCTAGGGCTTTGAGCAACCTGGTCTAGTGGGAGGTGTCTCTGCCCATGGCAGGGGGGTTGGAACACGATGATCTTCAAGGTCTTTTTCAACTCTAACCATTCTATGATTCTATGATATCAGGATATTAACAAAGCCATGTGTGCACATAGACCTGTATCTTGTAATACCTGTGTCCTGTGAAAAAGGGCTTTAAAAGAATACGCTTTTAAAAGATGAGAGGCGCAGAGATTTTAGTGGGAGGCCTGGTGGTTCTCTCAAAGCCACACAACAGCTTAAGCTGGTGGCAGAGGGAGGATCATGAGCTGTAAGCCCTATTCCCAGTGCTTGCTCTAAACACTAATGGATGTGCCTTTTCCTAATGCAAAGTGGAAGCCTAAAGTCTGTGTTGTGAAATCTCTAGGAGAGTGAAACTCAGGATGTTTATAAGCCAGTTATCTTCAACCCTCCCAGACATCTAGTAGAGAGTCACAGTCCTCACTCTCTCTACTATACCGTTATGAGTAATCAAGCTGATGAAATGATAGAAATATCTCTGATTACTTACAGCAATTTTCTGTGTTCAGGGAAAACCATAAAACTAATGTATAACTTAAGGTGACTACCAAAACTACCTTCAGCCCAAAGAGCAACAACATTCATTCTTAGATGTATGAATTCATTGTACTTACTCATCACAGGAAGAAAAAGAAAAGCATACAATTAGGTGGGATATTGGAGAAAAGTGGGTGGAAAATGAGTCAGTGACTCTCTAGTTGTTATGGTACCCAGATGTGCATGTTTGGGACAGGTCTAGTAGTTTCCTTTGGATACATACTCATGAGTAATTCCTTATTCTCTTCTGCCATGCAGAAAAGAGCATCTGCACTCTCATTTATTATTTATCTATGAGCAACGCTTTTCATTTAATTAGAAATGTCAAGGTAAAATGATCTTTTCTGGGAATAGAAATGGCTCTTGTACATAAAGGGTAATGTGTGCTTGGAAAAAGTTAATATGTTGTAATTAGTGAAAAACATGTTAAAACCAGAACCAAACTTTGTAGAAATTATGTTTTGAAAGAGATGATAAAATTTGATAAAAACTCCATTATTTTTGATCAACCTAAGGGGTCGTGTATTGGTAACTGAAGCACATTCTTTTTATGTGTTATCGTATCATCCATGTGTGTTATAAAGTGCTCTAATTGTGGATGCACATGAAGTGCAATGTGTAGAAAGAGATGTGCTGCTACATAGTGCTTATGCTTTGCACTCATCCCCATCTCACATTCGATTTTATCCCAGTTTACTGCTTTGATTACTATCCATAATTAAATTGTCAGCAGCAAATTCAATTTCTGAATGGATGTGGGGTGGAACATTTTCTTCCTGCTTCTTCTTGGCGGTATTGCAGAGAAAAGCAAGGCAGCAAGCAAATGTGTCTAGTATGAGTCAAGGAGGGAAACAAAGGGTGGGTAAGGATTAGTCTTGCCAGTCCTAAAGACCTGAAGAAAAACTCTCCAGAATTCATGGAAAAGACATCTGTCTCTCTATCCATTCCCTTTCTCCAAGCAGCATGGCTCTGGGAGAGTGGATTCTGTGGATGCTGAATCTTCAGTTCCACAACGGAAGTACTGGAACAGGGCTCTAACGAAAGGGAAGCAACTTTTAGTGTTGAATGTCATCCTGGGACTGTATCTTATTAAGCTGGGGATGCTCAAACATACTTGTGCCAGAGAGAGACCTTACCACGGGGCTTCCTGTTCTTTTACATGGCCAAAGAGAAGTCCACAGCTTTGAGGCTGTCAATCTTTAGGAGAGAACTCTGTTAAATCTTTTAACAATTTTAAAAAGGGAGCAGCTGTAGTAAGATTAATATGTTTGAAAGCATCAGTTGATGAGAAATGGTGTTTTTCAGCAACTCTGGCTCACATGGGTGATTTCTCCAAAGTCAGTGGGATGACTTGCTTGATTAGAGTCCGTTAGTCATTGTGTCTGGCTCTGCACGTCCTTAATGAAGTGCGCGTTGCTAAAGGAAGGCTGCTGCTTCTAAGAGAAAGGCACAGATTCAGAGTTACTAAGTGGAGGGTGTTGTGGGCAGTCATTGCTGCTCAGTAATTTCATCATTTTAGAAAACATGACTCAAGAAATTGTTTCTGTTCAAAATTCCCATTATATTTTTATTTGGATTAGGTTAGATACTACTGGGTCAGCGGGAAGAGAGTCTCCAGTAGCCTAGAAGCTATGTGTGTTCTTGCCATGAATAATAATCTCTGCTGCATTCATTTGTAAAGCCAGTGGATTTGGTAGCCTAACTCCACTGCTTTCAGTGGTCGTAATTTCTTCAGCAGGCTAAAATAAAGCAGACAGACTGGGATGTAGTGAAACTGTTACCTACAGTCGCCTAGAAGGAAAATGAGGGCTAAAGAAGCCACCCATTTCAATAACCGTTGACGTTTTCAAATTTCCCCAGAGAGCTGCATGTGAATTTTCTTTAAGTTGCAGTGCATTTTCCATAGTGAAGTATGGGGTGGGAATGGCTGGAAAAGAGTCTGGAACCTGAGTTGTGATGCTTTTATCATTTAGCACTTCTTTTTTTCTGGTGATCTAATTCAATGGCCTTTTTTTTATGGGGGTTGCTTTCCTACAAGCTGTGTATGCAGCAAGACTTTGAAATTGCTCTTAAAAAAAAAAACCACAAAAAAATCCCAGTTAAGATTTACCAGAGCAAAACTGGACTGCAGAACCTGATCCACTGATAATCCTGGTCGTGATTGTGGTGGTCCTCTACAGCATACCTGTGTGCTTACTGGGACTACTGAGGAGTAGCTGAACAAATTCAGTGGTAGTAAAGGATGTAAGGGCTTTTTAACATAGTATGGACCAGCTAACGAGAAAAAGAAATAAAAGCAATGGTGTTACCAAAACAGTGGGGATAAAAATATCTGCACTGAGAAAAGTAAACAACCAGATGAAGATATAAAGAGGCATCTCTGACTAATACTGGAAAAATAGCAAACAAAAATGAGGAATTATACATATCATATAAAATAGGTGATGTTGGCCAAAAAATAACAAGGAAACGGAGAAAGCTTTTAGACTCCCAGAGAAGTGAGAAAAAGTTTGCTTTACACTAACTCCATTACTGATAATGTCATGAGTGTTTTATGATGAAGAGATACTTAGCTGTGAAATAACTTTATGGAAAACAATTAGAAAGTGGTGAAGAGCTTGTATGATAACTGGAAGGATAATTTGAATCTAGAAAACAAGGATTCAATTAAGATTACTAAGAGTTTGGTATGGTAATGAGTAATGGAAAATTCTGAAAAATGGAGAAAAAGAACGCTGTACTGTTTTTCAAAAAAAGTGAGTCTTGGCTGTTACTGGCTCATCTGTCTGACTAAAACAGTGTAACAAATTATGGAGGAGAGAAAATCGTTATCTAGCAAATAGCAAAATCATGGATTTCACTGGAACAAATGATGTCAGACAAATTTCATTGCTTTTTCTGATAGAGACAAATCAGTAGATGAGGCTGACTACGGCTCATGTTATTTATGCCTGTCCTGTGATAAAGCACTGCTATCGTATTGCATTGAAACCTGCTCATAAAACAAATTCAGCCTCTGCTTTGAACCCTGTTGCGTGGATTGATAAGTGGCCGAGGAGCTATAAACAAAACAATGACATGTCCAGGCAGAGATTTGTAACAGGGTAACTAGTTCACAGAGCAAAAAGCATTTCTATTTAACATTTCTTTTGTTAGGGGTAAGTTTCAACTAACCTCACAAACTGTGTAGATGGTGCTAAATGGGTAGGTAGAGGAAATTCTGAGGAAAAAGGAATGGTTTATGGCATGGAGACATTTGTTTACTAAATGTGTAACTTAGTGACAAAGCGTCCAATAAATTATTCTTACATTCTCAGTGTTAGCTTTATTTTTTGTTTAGTATTTTAGGTGTACACAAAGAAAAATGACAGGAAACTTCCCTGCTTCTATCCAAGAGAAAGGGTTGGCCATAAGTGGTGAATGGGCCTTAACTGAACGTGTCTTGACAGCAGAATTGTGTTGCTTTACTCAGAAGGAGACAACTGAGCCAATGTTGGCCAAGTTTGCAATGGAAATCCATTTTTTGTTTTCTTACATTCCTTTCAAAGGATGCTACAGGACATTTAGGCAGCTTTTTGTCCACATGCATGTTTTATAATTTCAATTTTAAAAATTCCATCTCTCCTGTAAAGCAGGTGATACAACCTGTCCCAGGCCAGGCAAATGGTGAGAGAGTATACAGATCCTAGCTCCTGATCCATCAGCCCCCTACAGTTACTTGCCTAAATCTGAAGTTGGGCTGGATCCTAGCAGAATATTTTGGGTTGGATTTAAATGTATTTTGGATTTAAATGGGGAACGGAGTTCTCTACAGTGTAACTGTGAGCAGGAACGCTCCCCAAATGACTCTGTTCCTGCATGCTAGCTAATGCCTACCAATAATAAAAAAATGACTTTCTAATGACTTGTTGGAGAAGAGAGGATTATATTAACCAGAAAAAAAATTACTTCCAGTGAATAATTCAAGTATCTGTTGTAAAAATAATCTAAAAGACATGTTCAGTGGAAAGCAGAAACCTGGCAGTAAGGAATGGCTAAAGAGAGATCCAGGGATACAGGGTGACAACATAACAAACTAAATTTGTTGAGTAGCCTAATGAAAAAGATCAATCTGGTGTCTTTTCCTGAAGAAATAATAAAAGATACCAGTGATGAAGGGTGTAAATAAATAGCTTAGGGAAAAAATAAATTAAAATGCAAATTTGATTTAAACTCAAATTAAATTCAAAAATTCAATTCAGAATTGAGGAGGAATTCAGAATGGAGGGGGAAAATGTGGCATCAGTTTTATTCTGAAGTTTATGGACCCCTGAGCACTGGGTTAAAGCTGAACCACCTCAAATGCAAGAGCAGGACATCTTACTGCTAACGATGACCCATTTGAGATGACTGGGCTGACTGGGACTGGCTCCTGAACTCCTGAGTACACCTCTGCATCCTGTGGTAACAGCAAAGGAGGCTTCCAAGGCTCTTCTTTTGCCCTGGGGAGGAAAGTATGTGGCTTTTGTAAAGTATTTTGTAAAAATGCTTTCCTGGGAAGCTGGGGTGGATTTAAACTTTCTAAATCAAATACGAGTATCGTGAGGGACAGTGCTGATGGAAACGGTGCCTTTTCAAACCCCTTGGGAGTGCAGGTAAGACAATCACTGAAACAAACCATTAGCAAGATGATCTCGACACAGCTTTTAACTCTTTTTCACCTTTCCTTATCAAAGCACCTGTGTGTGCTATGATGGATCCAGGGATCCAGCAGTCTGTCCTGGCTGGCATGAAGTGTGCATCTGTTTAGGTCCAGCCGTCACGGCACCCCCGTGTTGCTAAGACTGTTTGAGGGCTTTGTCCCCCCCTGACGTACAGCTCCTGCCAGTGTCTGAAGCCAGAAAGACTTTAATAAGTCTGCCTCTCACAACTGTGGAGACGAAGGCCCAATTATAGGTGGCATTTAGGTTTTGAGATCATTAAATTCATCAGGAAAATGCATCCTTAGTTCCACTGAGGATGTTGTGGTTTGCAGCCAAAGAGCATGTTTTACCTGCTGCCTTTGTCCAACGCCCAGAAACTGCGAGAAAAGCTGAAACAAGAAAAAAATCCTGTTGGAGGAAAAAACAATTCAATATAAAATTCATTATTGTTATATGAAGGCAGCCATAAATGTGAGCTGTTTTGTCGATTTCATATAACCATGCTGCAGTGTTATCTGCCTGCGCCTAGGTTACTCTGTAAATGTATATTATAATAGCTAATGTATTTCTCCTAATGTATTTCCTACAGTTAAAACAGCCCCTACCTCTTCTTCGGCAGTGAGGACTTTGCCTTTTTACCTCCATCTTAGTTCTTGTTTCTTCTTTCTCCTTCTAATCCTTCCATTAAGCTCCTTTCTCTATTAGCCCTGTGTTTTCTCCTCTGCTGTAGCACGGTTGGGCTTGGAAATGATTTTATGAACTGAACTTTACAGAGATAAAGAGCCAGCCCCTGCAAGTCATCTCTACATAAAAAGACCAATTAACCTTGAGAATCAATCCTGAAGGAAGCTGGGGAAGATTTCTGCTATTCATAAGCCTATGGTGTTTGTTTTTTTTTTCCCTCCTCTTTTCTTTGAAATGTGCCATCGGATCAAACTGCAAGGAAACTCCATTTACTTCAGTGGTGCAAATGAAATTGCATTTTGATACTGAGTTTGACTTGGTAGTTTCCTTTGAAGAATGTATGGTCTAGGACAAAAGCACTGTGACAAGTTGTAGCTTCAGTATAGATGTAGCAGGGTGACTTTGGACCAAAGAAATGCCTTTTAATCAAGAGAGCTGCAGAAATCCTTTTGATTTAACATTTTTCACTGCTTGCTCTTTGGAACAGAAATTTAGTTTTGTGAAGTTGAATGTAAATGCACCAGGGGTCATTTTACAGACCGTTACTGTAGATAGGAGCTATCAAATAGAGCAAGTCATTTGTTTAAAGAACAAGAACACAGGCAACAAAGATAGAGAAAGACAAATATTGGCAACCAGACTCTGTTCTGTTGAAGGATAACTTGGTGGTAATACCAAGGATTTAAATGAAATGTGGTTTCTTGATTTGAGGTGAAAGCTTTACATTTATACTCAAGCTGTGATATAGATTGGAAGCTCTCATTGTTTTCTTAGAGCATTACATTTACAGAGCATTTATGTTTGTTTGGTTTTTTTTTTAATGTAGAAATGTGCTATATAGAGACAGCCTTGGTTTCAGTAAGCAATTGACTCTTGTTTTAGAGAGGACTTTCACCAGTTTAAAGTAGATCTCAAGTCCGACATGCTACAAGTTGGGAATTGTATTGAATTTACAATTTGACCCGTCTTTATCTTTTACGAGACTTTTTGAAGTCTAGCTAAATGAACAGAATTATCATTTGCTTATTGAATCATACTTTGGAGTTTTACAAAAATCACATTAGGGAAATCTGAGGAAGGAAACTCTTACTACTAACAGGAAATTGATAAGAAACCGTAAGTGAAGCCAAGTTGGAGCCTGGAAACTCATAGATATTTGTAAATTGCAGTGTGGCAATCCTGAAAAGCATTGAAGTTGTCCTTGAAGTCAATAAGAAATGAGAAAGCTGTTCTCCTCAGCTGAACTCCAGGACAGTTTTGAGCTCTGAAGCAAACATTTTTAGGTTTTTATTTTAAATATTTTAAAAAAGCCTGAAATGCAAATCACCCTCAACTTATTACTGGAGGAGGATGGATTTGAAGTGTGCTGAATTCAGGGCAAGTTCTTCCACTGAATTCATGAGTTCCTTGGACTGCTCTGTGTCCTCCCCTCTCTCCATCTTTCACTTACAGCCCGTGCTCTCATTTCTGTAGCTGTGACGTAATTTCTTCACAATGAAAACAGAGCTGCTCTTTTTATAGTTGGCTTTGCCACAGTGTCGTAAGATGCTGTAAGACCAAAATACATTAAAATTATGAGGATGTGTGAGTAGTTCCAGGCTATAATAAACCATATCTTCGGTCTGTCCTTGTATGTCTAGTCATGCTGTGTATCCCCAGCCAGGCAAAGGAGTAAGGGTGGGTGATAGACCTCAAGACTTTTGTAATTTGGATGGCGTAAAATACTGTGAAAGCAATGAAGGTCATGGTGCTATTAAACCTTTTCACAAAGGCATTTCAGGAACAGTGAATGGGGATGGAGCCTTCTCTCCTCCTCTTAACCCTTCCTGCCCCGGTTGTGGGATTCCAGTTGGACCTGTTTCCAGAGGGATCTCTTCTTGTGGAGTGAGGCAGGGAGAAACAGATCCCACCTGTCCCTTTTCTCTTGCCCTCCAGGTGTGTGGACACCCCTGTCCCAGACACTGTAACGAGAATCTCTTGAGGCTCATGTTCCTCTTGTCCCTTACTGCTTCCACGTATACAAAGTCTTTGGTCCATGCTTCAGTGGGAAGGAGGTTGCTGTAGACTGTGGATTGCTGTGGTATTGGCAGGACTTCTGTTTTTTTGGTGAGTGCAGGGGATGCTCAGCATCACACAGTTACAGGTGATCCAGCCCATTTTCTTTTGCACCTGAAGATGTGGATGCGAGGACTGGGAATTGCTATAAATGTTTGGACAACCTTTCCCATACCAGCCACTTTACGGCTGATGATTATTGCAGCTACATCTTGGTCCCCATATGTTCACATAAACTCCTGTTGACATTAATAGCAATATATGCCAACCATGGGGCTTGTAAGGAATGACATTCTCATGCCATGTTAGTGGGCACAGTAGGTTTGAGCCCCGCCGATGGTGGGATGCTGTAACCTTTCTCTCCACTCTGGGTTGCTGGGATACAGAGCACCAAAGTGACAGACACAGGCGGCTATTAATTACTGATTTCCCCATCAGCAGACAATGACTGCTACTTTTCAGGGCATTCCACTCTGATTTCTTTGTGGTTCCAGCTCTGTCAAAAGCCCAGCTGAAATATGGGCTGGGAGGTTTTGTCCTTTTCAGATCTGCTTTTAAAATACTTCTTCTTTGTGGAGAACTTTAATTTTAAAAGAGATATTTTATTCTCTCATTTAATTTCTTTGTCCACACTAGATTTATAGGCTCACAGAGTGGGGTTACTGCTGTCAGCTTTGCTCTGTTCACTTCGGCTTTCTTAGAACTCTAGAAATGTGGCAAATGCGGTCAGACAGAAAATAGCAAAGCATGAGCTGCTTCTCCAGCGAAGCAGAGGACTCTTCCAGCCACTTCAGAAAGACGTAACACAGGCTTTACTAAACACTGTTTGTCTGTTGAGAGATCATATTACCTTTTTTTCCCGCTAATTGATGAGGCTGCCAAATTCCCACTGGCAGGAGGACCTGTGGATGAAATCCCAGGTGCCTTTTCAGAGCTTCAGCCTCTAAGGGTGCAGCTTTCTTACACCATGAAAATGAAGAGTTTGGTGCATTGTACGGTTGGTCCCAAGCGAGATAATTTTTGTTGGCCTGCTTGAAATTGGTTAAAAACATTGCTGCTGACCAAGTGAATTTGGATGGTGGCCTTTTTCTGAGCTAGAAAAGCTGAACTTCTCTGGACCCAGCTGTTTCCTTGCTCAGCAAAAGCACTGGAAGGTTAGAGGAAGCATTCTCAAATTCATTATGGAAGGTGAGCTGAATTTGTTACCTGAAAAGTGAAAAAGAAATCTGGAAAAGATAACACTTCAAGATGTTAAGAGTTTGTGTATTTGGAGATTAAAGTACCATTTGAGTGAAAAAGTGGTAAACTGTGCATAAAATGACTAATGAGGGCATGTGGACAATACTGACTTTCTGAAATGGTTCTATTTGAGAAGTTGACCAAAATGTGGTCATTTTCTACAAAATGTTTCAGGCAACTGATGTTTTTTTCCAAACAGCCATTTTTCATCAAGAAACTCCCAGACAGTTCCTGTCCATATGTACTGACCTTCCTGAGCCAGAGCTTCTGCTGTGGTGCAAGGCCAGATGAGGTCTTCCTGTAGGAGAAGCTTGCTCTGCTGTGCTCTGGAGCATCTTGACAGCAGAAGGAGCCTTGGGGGCTTCTGGGGCCATTGGACAGCATCTTCCCAAGTCCTGCCATCACTGTATTCCCTGTTTTGGTGGGAGGAAAGGAGAGGGTCTGTGCATCCTGAGACGTATTTATGGAGTAAGAAGATGTTCTTTGCAGGGTGATCGTTGTCTCTGGTAAATACTAAGCACCTCCACCCATATGTTTAAAACTCATTATTTTTCCTGTAGTTCTCCCCCTGCTCCTATTCCCAGAACAATTTATTTTTTGCCTTTTCATGTGTAGCCTCTCAGCATTAAGCTTACAAATGTGTTGTGTTTCTGCTGAATATAATCTGTTTAATAGGAAATGATTGCCTGAGGCTGTAGCTCTTAACCAAGCATTAGGCAGACCTAACTCAGCCTTGTTGCCCATTGGCCTGCAAAAGCCAGTTGTTTTGGGCTCTTTGGGTTTTTGGGTTGGTTTTTATTTCCTGGCTGCATGAATTTTCAGAGGATCCTTAGTCATGTGTTAAAGCTTGTTTGGCCTGAGGAGTTAATCCTTTCTAAGACAAGTCTTTTCTCTCTCACATGCATAGGTATTCATGAAAGCATAGCCTAAATCCAGGAGGGCTTTCTTCAGAAATGGATGGCTTTCTGCTAAGGAAAAGTCATTATTCCCCTAAAGAAGAGACCACCAAGGCTGCTGTCTTTAACATCTTCCTTATGTGCCATAACCTTAATTTAGAACTGTCTCTTTGGAAAATTAATTTGTTTAATTGCTGGAGATGTGATTCTCTTGGAAACAGGGAGCACAGACTCCCTTGCCTAATCTCCCCCATTTAGCCCCCACCCGACCTGAGCTCCAGTGGTTAAGAATTATTATGCATTCCCTGACTTTTAGTAGCATTTCATATGCCAATAAATCTGTGCCTCTCTCTCTTTCTTGCCTAAATTTGTGGTCATGAAAAGTAATTTTTAGGCTTACAGTCCTTTCCATAAATTCACCCTACTTCATCAGGACTTCAGGGAAAGGCTGGTTAAATGTGACTGAATGTGCTTATGAAAGAGCACTTTTTTTTTTCTTGGGATGAAAGGATTATGGTTATGTGAACTGCAATATTGAATAATGAGACCATTTGTAACAGGAAGAATTATATGTTAGATCCTTCTAGGTAAAAGGACAAACCTTCCTTGCATGCAAGTACTAGAAAACCTTTGTACTTTCATGATTACCCAATTAGATCAGAAATTTTCCTCTCTGAGCCACCCAGTTAGGGCTGCATTAAGGTGGTGAGCTCCAGACACAAGTAACTACATGGCAAGCAACTCAATTGCATGAACAAATGTATGCACACCCGTCCCCTACTGAGACTGTATAGCCCTACAGTCCTTTTTCTTACCCCAAATACAGCTCTGTGGGCAACTTCTTCCCCTTCAGCTCTGCGTACAGCCTCCTGATTCACCTTCCTCAGCCCCATGTGTGTCTGCCTCCAAGACTTCAAACCATCCTACTCCCTACATTGAGGCATAGCCCACAACATCAGTTTTGTCTGCTTTTCCCAAACATGTTGTGCTCTGTTTGTGCAGAGATTTAGGTGTTCAGCTGCTAAGTGAAGAATTCAAGGTCAGGCTGGATGGGGCTTTGAATAACCTGGTCTAGTGGGAGGCGGAGGTGTCCCTGCCTGTGGCACGGGGGTTGGAACTTGATAATCTTTAAGGCCCCTTCCAACCCAAAGCATTCTGTGATTCTATGATAGTTCACATTGTGCACTATATGGGGTATCTTTGGATGGTTTACCCCTGTGAGAGCCCTGTTACAGCTACAGCCCAGAGCTCAGGTGGGTGGAGCATCCGTGAGTGAAAACATCTTAAATCAGCTGGGTGGTCGGCTCTGCCGGACATGCTGTGGGTTTCTCATCACTGACCTGAAGGCAGGACCTTGTGCTAAGTGGTGAGTTTCCTACGGGTGAAGAAAAGCACTGAAAACCTGCTTTCTGCTTCTGTCTACCATGATCTAACATGATATAGCTTCTGATCTGTGTAGCATGTGGTTAGAGGAGAAAAAAAAAAAATCATTAGAGCTTGATTTTGCACTTGGGAGCATCATTCACAGCCTTTTTCCTTCCTTAAAAACCACGCCGAGTGTGTAAGCGCAATGGCCCTGGACAAACAGCTGTAAGTCAGCTTTATTGTTACTATTGCAAAACACAGAGGCTTGTCCTCTGCAGGATGTGGGAATAGCACTTCATGATCCAGTTATACCCACTCTGCCTACAAAATTTAGGTCCTGGCTCTTCAGAGTGTTTCCCTGATTGGGATCACTTACGGTGGAAGCCAGCTTGTGTGTGTCTCCTGGTAGCCAAGGGGCCGCAGGCAGGACCGAGCTACTGGTGCTTATAAATTGCTTGTGGGCAGGGGATTATGAGGATGGGAACTGTCTGTCTGTCTGTCTACAGCATGCTGGGTCTCCTTGCATAGCCACAGCTAATAGGGGAGAAGAAGAGAGGTCAGGATGTCCACCACTGTCCTCCAACATGCTCTTTTCACCACCCTTCGGCAACAAAGGACATTTTTTCTGAGTGGGACCAGGACATCTGGTGAGGCACCTCCCAAACCCACAAGAGAGGCAGTTTTGGTTGCACCTCCATAATGTGCTGTCAGGATGTGCCTCTTTACCAGGTACCTTCTGCAAAGCTTTAAAACCAAAGATAACCCTGTGATTGCACCTTATTCCTCCACTCTGCAGGGCATCCATCACCCACCGTTGCTATCATGTGGCCCCGTGGTCTCCATGAGGATGGTGTGGTCCTTGCCATGGACAGGACCAGGCTATTCCCAGGGGATGCTCATGCCTTGCCATGCCTGAATCCCTCTGCACCTCCTAGCGACTCTGCTCCCTGGCCATGGCTTTCATGCCAAGCAAACAGCCGTGTTGCTCTACCACTGTGGGAAAAACATCTTAACTCCTCCTCTGCTCTCCACTGGCCTGACTTCTGCACCGCCGCTGCTTGCTGATGGCCCTGCCATTCCTCATATGTGTTTTTATCTGTAAGGGTCAATTAAATCACTAATGCCATCATCTGTCTGCCTGGGATGACTCCCAAGCACCTAACATTTTGCTGCGTAATAACGCAGAGGCATTTATTTCTTTGAGGCTGTCTCTGTGAATCACTGTAATGGATTTGCACAGCGAAAGGGATTTGGAATTAATGCAGCCCGAAACATGGCTATTGATTTAGCCCTCCTTTCTGTTTGACACTGTTTATGTGGTTTAAGGAGGACACGTCAGCTGTGCTGCTCATAGTGCGCTGAGTCATCAGTCATAAATCATCAGGTCAGGTTGTTTTATTTTATTTTAATCTCCCGTTCCAGTGGAGTATGGATAGCGGTGCTCTGGGGACAGCTCAGCCCCAAAGGGATCAGTCACTCCTGGGTTTAATTTCATCATGATTTACTGCAGCATCACACAGTAAAAAGAAAAAAAAACAGCCAACCAACCAACCAACCAAAAAAAGCAAAGCAACCCCCCAAGCTTGGGCAGATGGCCTGCGCTGGTAATCCTTCATCGTAATGGCTCCTGACACAGCAGCTGTGCTTCACTGCTAATCAGGGCTTTCCATCAGAGGCAACAGTTTTCCTGGGATATGAAACTTGACTGTAGCAGTTTCCTTCACTTCCAGCATCTCTCATACAAAAGAGCAACGCAGAAGAGGGAATATCCCTTTTTGGAAATGGAAGCAACCTCATTCCCATCAAAAGACCCTGCCGGCAGGCAACTTTTGCTCTCTGCTTGTGCTTATGTAGGTTTAAAAATGTGTCTCAGACTTTATATTGTTGTGTTGGAAAACTTTTGTGGAAGCTGGAGGTGAAAGTCTGCAAAAGCAAAACTGCTTCACATGGCCACAGATCTTCATAAGAGACCAATACAGAGGCAGTAGTGAATCAGAAAGTCTGGGGGTGCTAATGGAGGATTTTATTTAGCACCTTATTCCTTCTATCTACGAATCCCATGGATGTTAAGCTATTTTTTTTTCTGCATAAAACCCCTGGGAGCTTTGCTGACTTTGTCATTTCTTGTGTTGGATTTTCCAGTCCTCTCTGAGGTGTCCAGCAGGTAGAAAGGCTGTAATTGAGATTTGCTGCATTTGGTTCTGTGCCTCTGTGTGTGTGTGTGCAAACTATTCAGCCAGTGGTGGAGGATTCATAATTATTTCTCTGTCTCTGTGCCTAGTGGTGCGTAGCTGTATATTGATTTGCTGTAGTCAAGATGAGCACACTAATTACGACGTTTCATTACGAACACTGAGTGATGGCATTAGGCAGACAGTTGTTTGGTGTGTGACAAATTGTGAATAAATAGGATAGGACATTGCACAGAGAAAGGCACGTGGAGGGTAGCAGGTTGGAAAGGCACAGAGTGGCTTTCTCTTGGCAGGGCTGCTCCAGCCCTGGAGTCTCCCTGAGTGCTGCAGGAGACCCTTAAGTCATTTTGATTTGGGTGTAGATGTGGCACTTCAGGGCATGCTCTAAGTGGCTGAGACTGTAGGGTGTGGGTTGTGGTTTTGTGTATGGTTGGACTCGGTGAGCTCAGAGGTCCTTTCCAACCATGGCAATTCTGTGATACTGTTTCTGCATTGGTTCTTAGGGTGAATTAGTAGTGGTGGTGTCTCCATCGCATATGACAAAGCTTTGGCTGGTTTCTCTCAGGCTCATGCGGAAGTGGAACTGCTGTACAGGTTGTGCTGTGGTTATATTCTGAGTCCTGGCAAAATTTTATGTCTGCAAGATTTTAAATGAGTGAAATGAGAGAAAATGTCCACATGCTTTGTTTTTGGTGGTCTTTTTTTTTTTTTTTTT
>VZRU01003255.1:0-37865 GCA_013398155.1 Pedionomus torquatus | reverse complement strand
TTTTTCCTTAGAAGAAAATGTTTTGGTGGTGGGTTTGGAGTCATCTGCGTTAAAAGGAATGTTGTCTAATCCATTTTGGCAGTCATGCAGTGTGCTTTTAACTGGAAAGCAAGCCATTTCCTGCTGAAATGATGTTTCAGAATTAAATATCTTTGCTTTTCAACTGAGAAAAGCCCACAAGTCAGTCCTGCCTCCTCTCCTCCCTCCTTCCAGCCTTCAGAGTGAATAACTTTGACATCCCGAGTGGTTTTATCTTAAAGACCCTCAAGGGGCAGAGATGCCATGTACAGTCCTTTGGAGGCCCTACCTATCTCCTTGGAGAGTGAAAGGAGACATTTAGGCTTGTTTCAATGAAGACAGCAAACTTCCAGATTCACAGCTCAGGGAAGATTTGATACTGTTGAAATAGTTTGTGGAGAAAAATGGAAATATAATCATACTATGCTTGTGCTTAGTTCTTATTTTCAGAGCCAATTTACGATGTATTTTGCTGCCCACTTGCACGGTATAAATATACTATGTGCATATGACATTTCTTAATTTCCACTTGCCCCTCCTTAAATTTTGAGCCCGACTTAAAACATCAGTACTTGCAAAGTGCAGCGTGGTCAGTGGTGGGAAGATGCTGAGGAAACCTCCCCATGCCAACGTTAGCCTGAGAAACGCAGAATTAACAGCATTTGGAAATCAGCTGCTTTATATGCATGTTGTCTTTCAGCATATTAGTACTTTTTTTATTATTTATTTTTTAAACCTAGGCCAAATTAACCTTGTGCTGGCTCTGTCATGCCTGCGGACAGAAGATGGATGATGTTGGTGGCCTGGCATAATGGCCCACTTGCCAAGTGCCTTTGGATGGCACCTGCTGCCTTCAAAGGGGAAAGCCTGTTTGCTCAATAAAAGCACGTTTAGCAGCACTATCTGCCTACTTGGCTAGAGAAGCCCATGCCCCTGATTTTAGGTGATGAGCTCTTCTTGGCAAGAAAACAGGTGGATTATCAGGAAAGCTTTGCAGAATGCTAGAAATGGGGCCAAATGTTCCTATTTTGCTGCTGCCTGGAGCTCTGCTGAGGCCATGGTAAGGGCTGCTAAAGGAGAATTCCTCCTGCTGTGAAAGCAACTCAGGCAGGATCAACACTACAGATTTATGAGGTATTAAGGAGGAGATTGATCTAGTCTTTAGACCCTCAAGAGACCTGCAATTGATTTTCTTGTGTGCCACTGTCACAGCACTTGGGGCATTCCCCAAAGCTAGTCAGGAGACCAGATGCTTTGTCACAAGTGCCTGGACAGGAGCAAAGCTTTTACATATGGACCTAAATATCTTGGTCCTGAGCTCCTGCACAGATTAAATTGGGGATAACAACACTCTTCTTCCATAAGAAGGTGCTATGCGGATAAGCACACCAAACCACCCAAGATGGGCTTTGATTGTCTTAAGACATCAGATGTAAGCTAAACAATGAATTATATACTTCTTTGTGGCCTCTCATTTCAGATCTCAGATCTAGAAGTTGAGCAGTACAGAGCAGGTAGGTCAGAGCTGTTCTCACCTGCTTCAAATTTTTGGGCACTACCTCAGAATTTTACATTTTCCAATGCAAATGTAACGTTGGTGTTTGTGGGAACACAAACCCCTGCAGACAGATCCTGCTTCAGACAGGAATTTGCAGTCAGCAGTTATGAAGGTCAACGTGTGTGTCGTGAGCTGGTTGAGAGCTCAGGATGCTGAATTTCCAGCACGCTCAGAAAACCTTCACTCAATAGAGACTGACTTCAGCATGCACTGTGGTCTTTCCTCGTACCTGTGCCTCAGGTGATGCTCCAGCTTTGGGAAGACACGTGGGTTTTCTCTGCTCTTGTAACTTCAGACTTGCTTTGAATTTCACTTTCGGTGCTTTTTTGGCAGGGCTGATTCCTGTATGTTTTAGTGGTATCTACAACTCCTTTCCCAGCTACGTGACCAAGACATGGGCCCCCTACCACAAGAAAGACATTGAGGTGCTGGAGCGGGTCCAGAGAAGGGCAACAAAGCTGGTGAGGAGTCTGGAACACAAATCTTATGAGGAGAGGCTGAGGGAGCTGGGGTTGTTCAGCCTGAGGAAGAGGAGACTGAGGGGAGACCTTATTGCTCTCTACAACTACCTGAAAGAGAGAGAGGTGGGGGCTGTAGAAAGGTGGGGGTTGGTCTCTTCTCCCAGGTTACAGATGATAGGACAAGGGGTAATGGCTTCAAGTTGCGCCAGGGGAAGTTCAGGTTAGATATTAGGAAATATTTCTTTACTGAAAGGGTTATCAGGTATTGGAATGGGCTGCCCAGGGAGGTGGTTGAGGCACCACCCCTGGAGGTATTCAAGAGAGAAGTTGACTTGGTGCTCAAGGATACAGCTTAGTGTTGGGTGGTTGGGTGGTGTGGTGTGTTGTTTATAGGTTTGTTTTTTTTTTTTTTTTTTTTTCCATTGGTTGGACTAGATGATCTTAAAAGGTCCCTTCCAACCTAGGTGATTCCGTGATTCTGTGACTGTCCGTTGCCGGTGACCATGGAGCAGCGCAGCGAGCCTGAGCCTTCAGCTCTATAAATTCCCATTGAGCAAGGAGTTTCTTCTGCTTTTGGATGAGAATCAATAATGCTCATTTACTTCCTTACGCAGGGGAAGCGCCTGATAAACTCAGAGAGAGTCATTTGCAAATTCTGCAGCGCCAGGAACGAGTATGACGCCTCTTTTAGCTCTGCACGCAATCAAGCCCGTGCAACCCTTTCTGCGCTTTGTTGTGATGCTTGGCACCGTCTTGTTTCTATTTCGAGCCTCGACTGGCTGAACTTTTGTTTGCTTGGTTTTGGCTCTGTTGCTCCCTGCTACCTGAGGAGGAACTGAGGGAGCAGGCAGCTTTCCTGAGCTATTGTTACCGCCGGGGCCAGATCCGAGCAGCTTGGCCACCCCACGCAGGCATGAGCAGCGATCAGAAGGGGTGGCCAAGGGGACAAGGAAAAGATGGGGACTCTGGCATCAGCTTTTTGATGCTGCTCTAGCTTGGCAAGGACATAAGGCTAGGACAATTCTTATCAGCATCTCCAGTGTCAAGAGAGAGAGGGAAGAGTTGTCACTGTCCCAGGAAAAGGGTTGTAAATCGTTTATTCTGCTCCGCTTGCTGAAGACTATCTCTGTCCAAATCTTTTGTGATCTTTTCCCATGAGAGTTTTGCACAGAAATAGGAAATAGAAATAATGAAAGGGGGAAAAGCGATTACGAGGAGCTTGTGGGGAAGCATTACTGCAGCTGTTTGAACTGGAGCTTTAGGTCTCATCTGGGAAAGGAAGGGGAAGAGCCTTTGTTTGCTCCTTGCTTCCTTCATTCCTGGTTTATCATGTGGGACTGAATACCTTTCTGCTTTGGTCTGCGTGATATTCCTGCCTTCCAGTATTTTTGGGGCATCTGTATCGCTCCAAAGACCGGCACTTGTCTCAGGCCAGGTTAAGGTGTCATTCTGCTGGCAGCTGCCTGAAATCAGAGTAGCACATGCTTCACTTGGAGTGTGATTTTTATCTTACTGGGGTCACAGGTTCCTCTGCATGTAGCTGTTTTGAAGCCCACGCTGAAGCACCCAGGTTGCTATAACTGGCCAGTTGCATTGCCCCCATGATGTATTTCCCTCTCAGTGTTTATCAGGATATTTTCTATCCAGCTCTATAGACCTTAGGAGCCCAGATACGTGTTTCTCTGCAGTTAATAATCCCCTGTCAAGCTGATCTGAATCCCTGTGCAGAGGTAATTGAAGTGAAATTTGTGTATCTGCGTATTTGTTGGGGTGCTACAGAGACGAGCTGCAAGAGAAAGCATGAGGCTGGGGTAGTGCAAGAGGAACAGGAGAGATTTGTAATCGACAGAAAGGAACAGATGGCTTCAGTTGTAATGCCTATAGTTATATTTAATGTTAATATTCCTCCTGGAGCAACAGCACTTCAGTGATATGTAACACAGCATAAAAGCATCTGGGGAGAGAGGGGATAAGGGAAATGGGTTTGTCAGATCCCAGGAGAAAATCCAGCCACGAATTTTGCCGTCGGGTTTCAGTGGGTGTGAGCATGCAGAGAAGGCAGAAGTGTTCCTTTGGAACACTGCAGGCATTACCTTGACGTGCCCACGCCGCAGACCCTGAGGAACTGCCATGGGACCCTGGAAGGGGGCAGCGTTGGTACCCAGTGCCCCCACTGCAGGGAGATGTTGCATCACAAAAGGAGTGCTTTCTCAGACCATTTATTTTTTTTTTTTATTCCAAGATAGGGAAAGGCATCAAGTTGCTTTCCTGTTGTCCTTGCCGTCCATGTCCTCACTAAGTCCCATCCTATCTGGTTCCTTACAGAGTCTCCTCATGCTGGTCCGTGGTGGGATTTACTGGCATGTTTGGAATTTCTTTCTCATTCTGTGAATGCAATTAGTCACCACCAGCACCACAGGTGGAAGATGAAAGTTAATTCTACAGTGTGTAATTAGCTGTCATTTCTGGAAGGGTTTGAAAGCAGAGACAAAAAGTTGCAGTTCTGGCTGCACGATCCCAGGGATGGAGGGGCTGTGTGTGTCTCGTGGAGCAGAGCTGAGATACACCACATTTCACCTGAGACCCACGTGTTACCTTTAATGACCTTTTGTCTTTCTCTTAAAATATAAACAAGAAGCTTGAGTCTCCGTGGCTGTGAATCAGTGTAACTCTGCTGGAGACAGTGGAGCTCTCTCAAATTTTATCAGCCGAGGAGAGATGGAGCCTGTGGGTTAAATGATGACAGAATTATCCTTGTGTGAATTTTTGCGTGAGCATATGAAAATGCACATGCAGGTGCGTACGTGCCTGCACACTAGTTAAAGGTGACTGCTTTTTTATTTGTTTGTGTTTAGTGCACCTTGGAGGTCTTACCTAGACAAGAGTCATAAATGAAATGTCATCAGATCGTTAACACGTCCTTGGCTTGTTAACAAAATACTCTCATGATTTGTAGTTAAAAAAGCCAATCGACAGACTCGCTGAGTAATATTCCTTCCAGCCTCCTGACATGTGCATATATTAGGAATCGATCTGATACAAACCATGGGACAAAAATGATCGATAGCAGGTTACAGTGCTCTTTATTACAATGAATTAATTGATCACGTCTAGCAGATTTTCCTCCCAGCGGAAGCTCTGGGTATTGAACGCGTCTCTCTCATTTCTCTTCTATCTTCGCTGTTGGAAACATGCCAGACAGTTTCATGCCATCATTTAAATTTATTTGTGACCTGAGACAGTCGTGTCATCCTTGAGACAGTTAACTTTCAACTAAAAAGTTTGGTGACATTGTAGGAGATATGGGGATGGATATTATACAAATGTTTTCTGATGAGAAGGTGGAACGCCTCAATCCAGTCCTGTGTCAGCAGGTCCTACCTGAGAGCTGTCTTGAAGTGTTTTTCCTCATCCTTGAACTACTCTTATTTGATTAGCATCTTGTCATGAACTTGGGCAGTGGAACCCAAAAGCAAATGATTGCAGGGAGCATCCCTTCAGCCTAGAGAGGAGACGTCTTGTATCTGATGATAACAGGGGTGTGGTGGTGGAGAAACAGAAGGGGAATTGTCTGCTGCTTTCTGTGCCATACTGTTTGACAGATTATGCCCTCTGTCTGGTGGGTATTTTGCTGGCTGATCTACCGGAGACACAGTGACATGTTAGTGGCCTACTGTTTCTACAAGTTTTGTCCTGACAGAGGTGTCCTCTTTGAGATACCTGTAACTGGTGTAGTGCAGAGACTTAAATGTAATGAAAACAAATACTCTTAAGTCTTTCATTCTTCTGAAGCTATGTAGACAGTGGGTGAAAGGCTGAACTACATTAGTTAGTTTAGGTCTGTTTTTTGGGTTTGCCTTTTGGCTGTAGAGTATGAAATACTATCTAAGGACTCAGCTTCTGGATTCCACTCCTGAATTTTTCATCATTTGACTTTAGGTAAGATGCTCAAAAATGGTCTGGGTCCCAAAATACCCAGCGGAGAAGTGACAGGCAATATGAGATTATACTTGTGGGGCAAATGAGTGGAGACTTCATTGAGACTCCACAGCAAGTCAGCATCTGACCAAGGAGTAGGACTTGCACCTCTAGTCCAAGCTAACCTGCCTACACTATAAAAGAGTCCTAATCCTCCTGTTTGGTGAAGGATTTGGGATCTCTTCCCATTTTTACGAGGTGACATTTACTATTTCTATCTCACATGCTTTATCTGAGATGTCTCTACAGCCCTCACCTGCATCTCCAGATTACCGAAGTCAAGCTGTGGGGAGTCAATGAAGCAGCAGGGAAGGGTTTAACTCCTACTTTCTCCTTTAGGAAAAAAAAGTATTTTAGGGCTTCATGCTACCATCTACTGTCAGGTTTGAATTTCTTGCTGATGGCTTTCCTGCCAGTTGCTTTGTATAAAGTGGAGCTGGGGGAGAAGTATTGAAACAGTAGTCAGCATGTCAGCAAAGACACAGTTAAAACACAAAGTTGATTCTTTACCTCTCTATTTTAATGGCTCGTTCGGTGTGATAACATCTCTTTTTGGTGAAGATTTGTAAGGTTTTGTTGCTATGATCCAGAACATGCATTTGGAAATTCTGTTGAGTGGCAGTGGAGATGTGAATCTCTAGAGACTGTTTTAATTTCCATATTCATTAAATTGTTTTGTGGTGCCTGAGAGAGACCCAAAGCTTTGAGTAATACAGCTGAGGAAGCTGGAAGAGGAGGCACCAGGATTAAGGCACACTTTTCACTGTCTAAGTCTGCACAGCCACTAGCTCAGTCCTGTTCCCTGCTTGTCTTCCTCTCTCCATCTTTCCACCTTGTCTACCTGTTGCCACTTTCTCCTCTGTGTCAACAGCAGCGCTCACACAGCATGCGATGAACTGGATCAGGTTGCTGTTCTGGCTGAAAACTAGTGAAAAAATCTGACTTTCTGATTGATCATGTTGTCTAAGCTGTAGTGCTGACACAAGGGAAGAAGAAAAATGTGGGTTGGGGCAGGCAAACTGCCCAATATCCCTTATTAAGCCATGGCTGGAGATGCCTCCACACATATAGTTTGTATGGCTGAAAATAATTTTACACCATCCTGTAGAATTCTGTATTTGGTATCTTTACCCATGAAATTCAATGGCTTGATCTTAAAAGGCAGAAAGGTCTTTGCTTTCTCTGGTTTTACTTGCAAGGATGGCAATGCCCATTGCCTGTTATTGAATACTTAGAGTGATGAGTACAAGAGCTGGTTGACTGTGGCTAACCCTGTTGTCCTTTGAAGCCGATAGATATCTTTTATTGACTTAACTGGGCAACAGATGAGGCCCTGGATGAAAGAGCTACTGTTTGACTAAAGACTACTTCTCTCTGTAGGTTGCAAAAATAAATAATCCCAGACACTTTCAAAGACAGCTGGGTTAAGGCTGCACACAGCTTGTTTGTGAAGTTGTATTTAAAAGAAAAATAAATTTCTCGCAGTGAAAGGGCTGCTGGCTGACCTGACCTTTTCAGACTGAAAATGGTCATTGAAAGGATAAATAAGATAATGGTAATAAAAACTCTCCTGATCATTACTGAACTGCTGCTGAAAGGGATTTGGCAAAGGCTGAAGAAATGTCAGAGTGAAAAAGCACACTATCTCTGCTGAAAGATGATTGTGTCTGACCCCGTCCGGTGCCCAGTGAGGCTGGTGAAATCTCCACTATTTTCAGCCAGAGTGAGGGTGGCTGAAGGCCAAGAGAAGACACTGCACAGAGCACAACCCTGACGTTTCATGCAGGTGATGTTGTGTTACATGGGACTGTACTGTCCTTAACAAACCATATAGTAAATGTATCATACAGAAAATGTGATTTCTTGCAAGAAGACAGCCAGCCTTTGGTGGCAGCTTGCCCTCTGAATCCGTTTATGTGTTGCAATGGGCTGTGCTCTTCAGCAAATTAACCCTTTACCCCCACGTATTTCTCCTAGCTCTTGTGCTTAGCTTCCTTGATGATGATAACTGCTTCATTATCTGCCTGATGAATGGCCCACACACATTAGCATCATTTTATATAGCTGATAACTATAAGCTTTACCTTGGGAAGTTACGGAACATCCATCAGTGGGGATTTTCTAAGAGGTTAGAGAAACTTCTGTCACAAATGGTTTAGGCATGAGGGATAAGAAGGTGGACTAAAGGGCTTCTGAAATGCCCTTCTAGTCCTGCTATCTCTTTCTTTCAAGCTCTGTCATAGTGTCGTGGTTTAACCTCAGCCAGCAATCACTCCCTGGAGGGACAGGGGAGAGAATCAGAAGACTAAAAGTGAGAAAACTCGTGGGATGAGATTAAGATAGATTAACAGCTAAAGCAAAAGCCTCCCAGGCAACAAAACAAAACAAGGAATTCATTCACTGCTTCCCATGGGCAGGCAGGTGTTCAGCCATCTCCAGGAAAGCAGGGCTCCATCACGTGTAACAGTTACTCGGGAAGACAAACAACATCACTCCAGATATTGCTGCCTGCTCCCCCTTCCTTTTTCTTCCCCCAGTTTTATATGCTGAGCACGGTATCACACAGTATAGAATATCCCCACGGTCAGTTGGGGTCAGCTGTCCTGGCTGTGTCTCCTTAGAACATCTTGTTCACCCCCAGCCTGCTCACTGTTGGGGGGGTATGAAGAACAGAAAAGTCCTTGGCCGCCTGGCGACAACTGAAAACAACCAGTGCACTATCAACACTATTCCCATCCCAAATCCAAAACATAGCACTATCCCACCCAAAACCGTGCCAAATAGTAATAACACATTTCTATGACAGTGTTCTCTGGGAGGCTCAGTTGAGAGGTGAGGGCCTCTTGGACTAGGAGCTGTTCAGAGCCTGCACCAACACATTCCACATTGAATGGCAGCCCAGCGTGTCACGGCTGGGTGAAGAAGGACTTGTCCCAGCTAGCCTCAGATGCTTGCATGGAAACACATGTGTCCAAGCCAGGCTAGCTAGCTTCTCCAGCTCTGGAGGGAGAAATGGGTACAGTTCACATGCCCTGCTCTGAATATTTGAAGTGTGCTGGGAACCCCTCCCCTCTCTGTTGACCATCATCCCGGACTGCAATATGCTGACCAAGGGCAAATGAAGTCCTTTGACCTGGTTGGTGTGAGACCTCAGTACCTTTCTCATTTCCACTGGCACACAATATTCATCCAAACACTTTTCTATCAGCAGTTTGTTTCTAAACTTTGATAAGGGTTGTCTCTGTCCTTCTCTTGCTGATGGAGCTGCTCACGATTCTCTGAACTTACTCCATAGTTCTGCAGAGATCCGTCCACTGCAGGTCACTCCGCTCACTGGCCTAGGACTACACGTTTAATTAACACATTTGGGTTAGAATCATGGGCATTATGTTTAAACATGTTATATAAAAACTTGCCTAAAATGTCATTTATTCTGATTCCTCACAAATATTGATGATATATTTTTGCTGAATTTTGGCTTTCCTTCAGTAAACCTCTTCAGTTCGTCTTTAATTTGCAGATGGCTTTGGCAGTGTTTCAACCTCAGCTTCTGCTGGTTGAAACCTGGTGTGTGAATTAGGCTCAAGATGAAAATAGCCTGATTTTGAGAAAGTCTGAATACATGCAGCTGCTTTGTGGGTTCGAAGTAATGCAATTAGGGCTGGGTTTCTCCGTGCCAAAAAAGCCACAAATGAATTAGGAGTCTGGAAAGAGAAATGTGACAGAATACACATAAATGTCTTTAGGAATTTGGGGATTTAGGAATAAGCATGGAAATAATTGAAGGCTTGGCTGAAGATTTCAGCTGAGAAGCACTAATATAAGTAGTTTCAAAGGAGATTAGAGAGGAACGTGTTCATGTTCAGGAGAAGCCTAGAGCTGGTCATTTAGTCTGAAGGAGCGATGTGACAGAGCCCTGCTGATGGATAGGGGTGCTGCTTACTCATGGGCTGGAGATGACAGAAGCACAGAGGAGAAGCAGGAGTATTTACTGATGCCAGAGGATATAATTAGAAATAACAAATGCAGTAAGAGAGGAGGGAGGGCTAGAAGCCCCAAACTAATAAGAAATGGGAACTCGCGTCTCCTTTTGCAAAGCCTGAATTCAGAGAAGTGACTGATAGGCAGCCCTTGGAAGCACTGGAGTAGTCTCAATGTGTTGGAAATTCGGTCTCTGAGTGTGCTACTGCTTCAGAGACCAGACATGGGGGAAGCACAGCCCCGCAGAGAGACTGCCGTGTTTCTTCGACTGCCGTCTCTTGGGCTATCGCATCTGGATATACCAGGGAAGTGAAAACGTCTCCTTTTCACTTAGATTAGTCTGGGAGGTCACAAGAGTGCTCAGTGGCACTGGAATCCCTTCTTATCTCCTCCTCCTGTATTCCTCCTGTATTCATTCTTTCCTTAAAGGGGCTTTTATTTGTGGGGGGGTCTTTTTTTTTTTTTTTTTTTTCCTTTCTTTTCTAGATAAATACACAGCTAATCCCTGTTGTCCATGTAAATATAGATAGCACATGAGTCCGCAAAGATTATGGATGCCCCTTTTGGCAAACAATATCTTTTAATAGCATTGTGTGCAGTTAATCGGGTTAGGCAAAAGTATCGGGGGAACAGGCAGTGCAAGTTCAGGGAAGGAGTAAGTGACAAACCTCTTGAGAGCTGTTTAGTAAGCTGTTTATAGCAGGTAGGGTAGAAGCATTTTTTTTTTCCCTTTTTTTTTGGCTCAACAGTGTCTTGTGGTTGAAAAACAACACGAGTAGAGCAAGCTGTTAAATTCCAAGAGACTCTTGCTATTGTATTTTGTAAGAGATAATGTAAATGTTTATTGCTGCTGGGCTTCATCAATGGTTTTCTGCCCAGGTCAAGTGTTCAGTGCAGGGGGAACTGGTTGTAAGGCCTTGTGACCTCTTTGCCATTCTAGTTCTAGTTTAGTAGGCAGGGCTACGGGCATCTCCCATCTAGGTGAAAGGAGGAAATAAAAATATTGGTGCAGAGAATAGGAAAGGCATTTAGGTAGGTGTTGCACTTTGTCATGGAGAAAGCTCAGTTCTACTGGGGTTTGCCTGGGAGAAAGCTCTCCAGTCAATGGAGAAGAAACTGATACTTCTAGAGTTTCAGAAATGCTCTCAAATAGGCATTTACTTTAAGATGAGAGGAGCTGTGCCCTGGAAATGCCTGTGTCTGTCAGGTGTTCTAAAGGACCGTGAGCTGTTTAGCTCAGTACGTTGAGATCTTCACTGGAGACATCTAACACTACATGCACTGGGTCTGGGGTCCTGGGCAAGGAGGTGCCACTTGAAGTCAAGCCAAGGATTGTGTGCGAAGAGGGCCAGTGGAGCTGCAGCAGATGCTGGGGGGACATGCCTCGCTGAAGCGTTGATCAGTCACCTCATGGTGGGCCACAGCAGGAGGTGCAGGTGCCCCCACAGAGCTAGGAGATGCCTGCTGGAGTTTTGCCCAGGGCATGTGCAAGGCCCACACCACTGATCCCATATCGATACTTTTTGAACACAGGACATTGGACAAATTCTGTCGTTTTTTTCTCCCCCTGGCAGAGCTGTGACCGATGCATCATCTCTTTGACGTCACGTGCACGCACGAGGGCATCTTTTTTGTACACGATGTCCTTCAAAGAGAAGAGCATGTACGTCAAAGAGTTTCTTACAACAGCTTTGCGTAGTGGTGTTGGTGTGATTTCACTCATTCTCCAAGAACAATAAAGCAAAATTCAACATAAGGTAAAGTAAATGCACTTGCCTATTTTTGGCGGCATTTTTCAGGTTGCTATTAACCTTTAATTTGAAATTTAATGCTGAGGGCTACACATTGATTCTGAGCAGCTTCTTGGAACAGCACCAATTTTCCATTTAGAAAATTGCTTTTTTTAAAGATTAACCCTATATAGGGTATTGTTGCTTTTTTTTTTTTTTTTTCCTGAGAGACACTTTCCCATGGAATTCTACTCTTTGGGCCTGAAATTAAAACCAATTTTGTCAGAGCCTAGGAATTATGAGCAATAAAACAGGAAATGTTATAGGAAATAACAGCTGAACTGGGGGAGGGACATGTTTAGAACATTAAAGCCAAGCCCAGAAAAGTAATAAAACAGAGTCAAAATTATAGTTAAAACAGGCCCATAGCCAAATTTAAAGATACTATATGTCTGGATGATAGTGGGGAAAAACATTGAAAGTGAAAACAGAGTAATAGCTGGCAACAGATAACATCTGGCAATGGGTTTGCCATGAAATTAATTTCAGAACCCTGGTGGGTGAAGAAATTTCTCTGTTGGGGAGGAGGAGATATCTCAGCATAGCAGAATGGCATGTTTCAGTGAGATGCAAAGGTGTTGTAAGCATCCTGTGGTGCTCAGGAGGCTCCTCTCTCAGCCTTCTATATTTGGAAGTTCAAGTTGCTGAGGCAGATTAGGAGCGCTGAGCCCAGTAAGCCAGCGTTAGTGGGGCCATTTCCAGTGCTGGTGTATATCACATGTGCGCCGAGGGTGTCAGTGCTGCATTCAAGACGGGCTTCCAGCTCCTAGGGATGGACCTGAGCTACACCGGGTGCTGGGGACAGCCTCACCACGGCTGGTAAATCAGCTTGAGATGCTGGATCATTTATCTCAACCAGTGTTCCATGCAGTTATATTCACCCACTGTAAGTAGCCAAGCTGGTTAATTTAAAGCTGGCCAGTGGTGAAGCTGGAGTTGGGAGCTGCTGTCATGCCTGTGATGCAATGCAGATATATTCTGGTTTTCAAAGACAGGTGCAACTGGACCCTCAGCAGTTGTTTCTTGTAAAACTATAGTATAGGGGAGAAGAGGGTAGCAATGGTAGCTGGAAGAGATTTTGGATGTGTGACCAAGGGAAGAAATTAATTTGCAGAGTCTTCATTATAATCAATTACCAGAGGAACAACCAAGTCTGCGGAGTGGTTTTCAGACTTCAAGTTGAATTGAAAGTCAGACAGGAAACAACACACACACAAAAGAGTATGTCCCTGTTCCATAAGGGAACTGATCACAGTAGAGGAAAAAAGTAACAAAAAGAGCTCATGTAAGAACTTAGTTCTCCTGTGCAACCTTCCTAACGAGTCTTGAGATTCCCTGGTGGACACAATTAGCTGCATACAGGGATAGAACAGTCAGAGGGAAGGACATCTGTTGGGTTCATCTCCCCTGGAAACTCCTGGGGAGATTTCTACAGAGGGGTGGAAGATGGAGACGGAGACTCTTCTACCTGAATTTGGAAGGAAAGCAGAAACCCTTTTTTCTTTACAATTTTAGTTATTGTCCTGAGTTTTGAATCTCTGGGGATAATTGGCAGTCACACTCCATTAGAAGGAATGTTTCTGCACTGCATGGTGTGTCCCTCCCAGCTTCACCACTTCTGAGACCCCCCCTGGCTCCTTCTTGGCTGCAGAGGAATTGCTGGCTAGAAGTCCCTGAAGTGTATTTTGAGACAATGGCTATGAGAACAACTTGGATTGCTGATCTGTTGACACCAAACCGCTCTCCATAATTCTTTTGATATGCAATAGAAAAAAGGTCTGAACATAAGTCAGATTTAGAGGGTTTCAAGATCCTTTTCTTTGCTTCACTTTAGTCTTGCATATTTAATAGATCATTTTTTTCTTATGTGATATGAACTATGAGATGGATCTATTACAGACAGCTTATTTATAAATTCTGGTTGCCTCATAGGCAGATTTCATACCAAGATGTCTAAAGACTGTTGTGTTTTTTTTCTGTTCCTTGAAGATTGTATAATAAAATGAAAGGGGGGAAAATGCACATTTTAATTGACTATATTTATAGAGTTGAGAGTGTAGTATATCATATTTCATGTGTAGCTCTGTGTTTGATAGTATCTTCTTATGCTTTGATTTATTTTTGAGATAAACAGTATTCCTGTCCTCTGTGCTGTTAGGTTTGTAAACCATAGGCTGAACCACAAAGACATTTATTGAACCATGAAAATACTAATTCCAGAGAAACTGGAATATTATTTGCACTTAGATGCAACTACCAAAGGCTTGAATGATGTTTAGGTAGAACTTTATTAACATTTGCATATCTCTGGAGAGCTATGGTAACAGTAGGGAAAGTATTAAACACAGTATTGTTTGCTTCTCTATAAGTAAATGAGGAGAATTGCAAGTCTTGTGAATCAGCTGAACGTTTGCAGCATTTAACTAATCTATACTAGAGCCAGCATGGACCAACCCTTATCCACCTGACTGTTCTGCTCCATCATGAGGGTTGTCAGCACTGCAAGGGGTCATAGAAAGAGCAGGAAAAAATTGCCCCCAAAACAATCCTTGTGTGCACAGAGTACCTGCTCCTAGGATGCCATAGCTTAGGGACCGATGTCTGCAGTCATGGTGACACAGATCTTTAGGAAGGCAGATTTATGCTGCCTCATTGGTGGGTTTTGCCAGCTAAGGAGCTCTTCTGCTTGTGCCTTGGGCTGCAGATATGACCATTGCTTTCCCTCTCTTTGGTTCATGGCCAGTCCTGCAAGGAGAAGTTATCTAAATTGAAACAAACCAGCACATCTTATGGATCCGCCACACCAGGTTACCATAAAGCTGCATAAACCTTAAGCCTGTGACTAAAGCTCTGATAAAATTTTCCTCAGTCCCATGATTTTGTGTGTTGTTTTTATGGGCCGTGTAGAGCCATGCAGTGTCGGAGATGGGTTTCCCTGGTGGAAATGGAAGCCTCCATCCAAATCAAGTTGCTGGTCTCTATGTAACCAGTGGAGAGAAAGATGTGTGTTATCTCCTCATCCCCTGTGCAGCAGGTGTCTAACATAGGCATGTGGCCAAAGCTTTCCCTCTACTGACCGCAAAGGGAGCTGCAAGTGGCCTTGCCCATCTGGAGACATCTCATGGAGCTTGCCAGTATGTGTCATTTTAATATAGGTCTGTTCCCTCTGAAGAAACTTATACACCAACTCTGCCAGCTTTACCAATACTCTCTCGATACCAAACCAATTCAAGAATGAGGTGTTACTGAGCTTTATTTCAATGGTAAAATTCTGGGCTATGAATTTGGAAACAAAGATACAAAGACAAAACTTAAGATGTAAGTGAGATGTGAGTCTAGCTTGCAGTCTAGGATCTGCATAAATACTATTAATAAGAAAAATAGCTAATATTCTTTCTGAGTTAATGCTAGGAAGTTTCTTACTGCTTTTTGTTTAGACTGCTGTAGTGGGTTGACCCTGCTGAATGCCAGGTGCCCACCAAAACCTCTCTATCACTCCCCCTCCTCAGATGGACAGGGGATATAACAAAATATAATAATATAATAAAATATAACAAAAGGCTCATGGGCCAAGATAAAGACAGGGAGATCACTCTGGAGTTACCATCACAGGCAAAACAGGCTTGACTTGGGGAAAATTAATTTAATTTATTACCAATTAAATCAGCGGAGGGCAATGACAAATAAAACCAAATCTTAATACCCCTTCACTTCACACCTCCTTTCTNCAGCTTCACCACTTCTGAGACCCCCCCTGGCTCCTTCTTGGCTGCAGAGGAATTGCTGGCTAGAAGTCCCTGAAGTGTATTTTGAGACAATGGCTATGAGAACAACTTGGATTGCTGATCTGTTGACACCAAACCGCTCTCCATAATTCTTTTGATATGCAATAGAAAAAAGGTCTGAACATAAGTCAGATTTAGAGGGTTTCAAGATCCTTTTCTTTGCTTCACTTTAGTCTTGCATATTTAATAGATCATTTTTTTCTTATGTGATATGAACTATGAGATGGATCTATTACAGACAGCTTATTTATAAATTCTGGTTGCCTCATAGGCAGATTTCATACCAAGATGTCTAAAGACTGTTGTGTTTTTTTTCTGTTCCTTGAAGATTGTATAATAAAATGAAAGGGGGGAAAATGCACATTTTAATTGACTATATTTATAGAGTTGAGAGTGTAGTATATCATATTTCATGTGTAGCTCTGTGTTTGATAGTATCTTCTTATGCTTTGATTTATTTTTGAGATAAACAGTATTTCTGTCCTCTGTGCTGTTAGGTTTGTAAACCATAGGCTGAACCACAAAGACATTTATTGAACCATGAAAATACTAATTCCAGAGAAACTGGAATATTATTTGCACTTAGATGCAACTACCAAAGGCTTGAATGATGTTTAGGTAGAACTTTATTAACATTTGCATATCTCTGGAGAGCTATGGTAACAGTAGGGAAAGTATTAAACACAGTATTGTTTGCTTCTCTATAAGTAAATGAGGAGAATTGCAAGTCTTGTGAATCAGCTGAACGTTTGCAGCATTTAACTAATCTATACTAGAGCCAGCATGGACCAACCCTTATCCACCTGACTGTTCTGCTCCATCATGAGGGTTGTCAGCACTGCAAGGGGTCATAGAAAGAGCAGGAAAAAATTGCCCCCAAAACAATCCTTGTGTGCACAGAGTACCTGCTCCTAGGATGCCATAGCTTAGGGACCGATGTCTGCAGTCATGGTGACACAGATCTTTAGGAAGGCAGATTTATGCTGCCTCATTGGTGGGTTTTGCCAGCTAAGGAGCTCTTCTGCTTGTGCCTTGGGCTGCAGATATGACCATTGCTTTCCCTCTCTTTGGTTCATGGCCAGTCCTGCAAGGAGAAGTTATCTAAATTGAAACAAACCAGCACATCTTATGGATCCGCCACACCAGGTTACCATAAAGCTGCATAAACCTTAAGCCTGTGACTAAAGCTCTGATAAAATTTTCCTCAGTCCCATGATTTTGTGTGTTGTTTTTATGGGCCGTGTAGAGCCATGCAGTGTCGGAGATGGGTTTCCCTGGTGGAAATGGAAGCCTCCATCCAAATCAAGTTGCTGGTCTCTATGTAACCAGTGGAGAGAAAGATGTGTGTTATCTCCTCATCCCCTGTGCAGCAGGTGTCTAACATAGGCATGTGGCCAAAGCTTTCCCTCTACTGACCGCAAAGGGAGCTGCAAGTGGCCTTGCCCATCTGGAGACATCTCATGGAGCTTGACAGTATGTGTCATTTTAATATAGGTCTGTTCCCTCTGAAGAAACTTATACACCAACTCTGCCAGCTTTACCAATACTCTCTCGATACCAAACCAATTCAAGAATGAGGTGTTACTGAGCTTTATTTCAATGGTAAAATTCTGGGCTATGAATTTGGAAACAAAGATACAAAGACAAAACTTAAGATGTAAGTGAGATGTGAGTCTAGCTTGCAGTCTAGGATCTGCATAAATACTATTAATAAGAAAAATAGCTAATATTCTTTCTGAGTTAATGCTAGGAAGTTTCTTACTGCTTTTTGTTTAGACTGCTGTAGTGGGTTGACCCTGCTGAATGCCAGGTGCCCACCAAAACCTCTCTATCACTCCCCCTCCTCAGATGGACAGGGGATATAACAAAATATAATAATATAATAAAATATAACAAAAGGCTCATGGGCCAAGATAAAGACAGGGAGATCACTCTGGNTCCAGCGGGAATCTCCCACCTTTCACAAGTCCTGTCAGGAGCCTTTTCCAGCAGGGGCTTCCCACAAGGTCACAGCCTCCTTCAGGCATCCACCTGGTTTGGAGTAGGGTCCTCTATGGGCTGCAGGTAGATATCTGCTCCACCATGGACCTTCATGGGCTACAGGGAAACAGCCTGCCTCACCATGGTCTTCACCATGTGCTGCCAGGGNGCTTAACTTCACTCCCCATTTCTCTACCTCCTCCCTCTGAGTGGCACAGGGATACAGGGAATGGGGGTTGCCATCAGTTCCTCACATACTATCTCTACTGTTCCTTCCTCTTCAGGAGGAGGACTCCTCACGCTCTTCCTCTGTTCCAGCCTGGGGTTCCTCCCATGGGAGACAGTCCTCCATGAACTTCTCCAATGTGAGTCCTTCCCATNCAAGTCTTGTGAATCAGCTGAACGTTTGCAGCATTTAACTAATCTATACTAGAGCCAGCATGGACCAACCCTTATCCACCTGACTGTTCTGCTCCATCATGAGGGTTGTCAGCACTGCAAGGGGTCATAGAAAGAGCAGGAAAAAATTGCCCCCAAAACAATCCTTGTGTGCACAGAGTACCTGCTCCTAGGATGCCATAGCTTAGGGACCGATGTCTGCAGTCATGGTGACACAGATCTTTAGGAAGGCAGATTTATGCTGCCTCATTGGTGGGTTTTGCCAGCTAAGGAGCTCTTCTGCTTGTGCCTTGGGCTGCAGATATGACCATTGCTTTCCCTCTCTTTGGTTCATGGCCAGTCCTGCAAGGAGAAGTTATCTAAATTGAAACAAACCAGCACATCTTATGGATCCGCCACACCAGGTTACCATAAAGCTGCATAAACCTTAAGCCTGTGACTAAAGCTCTGATAAAATTTTCCTCAGTCCCATGATTTTGTGTGTTGTTTTTATGGGCCGTGTAGAGCCATGCAGTGTCGGAGATGGGTTTCCCTGGTGGAAATGGAAGCCTCCATCCAAATCAAGTTGCTGGTCTCTATGTAACCAGTGGAGAGAAAGATGTGTGTTATCTCCTCATCCCCTGTGCAGCAGGTGTCTAACATAGGCATGTGGCCAAAGCTTTCCCTCTACTGACCGCAAAGGGAGCTGCAAGTGGCCTTGCCCATCTGGAGACATCTCATGGAGCTTGCCAGTATGTGTCATTTTAATATAGGTCTGTTCCCTCTGAAGAAACTTATACACCAACTCTGCCAGCTTTACCAATACTCTCTCGATACCAAACCAATTCAAGAATGAGGTGTTACTGAGCTTTATTTCAATGGTAAAATTCTGGGCTATGAATTTGGAAACAAAGATACAAAGACAAAACTTAAGATGTAAGTGAGATGTGAGTCTAGCTTGCAGTCTAGGATCTGCATAAATACTATTAATAAGAAAAATAGCTAATATTCTTTCTGAGTTAATGCTAGGAAGTTTCTTACTGCTTTTTGTTTAGACTGCTGTAGTGGGTTGACCCTGCTGAATGCCAGGTGCCCACCAAAACCTCTCTATCACTCCCCCTCCTCAGATGGACAGGGGATATAACAAAATATAATAATATAATAAAATATAACAAAAGGCTCATGGGCCAAGATAAAGACAGGGAGATCACTCTGGAGTTACCATCACAGGCAAAACAGGCTTGACTTGGGGAAAATTAATTTAATTTATTACCAATTAAATCAGCGGAGGGCAATGACAAATAAAACCAAATCTTAATACCCCTTCACTTCACACCTCCTTTCTTCCTAGGCTTAACTTCACTCCCCATTTCTCTACCTCCTCCCTCTGAGCGGCACAGGGATACAGGGAATGGGGGTTGCCATCAGTTCCTCACATACTATCTCTACTGTTCCTTCCTCTTCAGGAGGAGGACTCCTCACGCTCTTCCTCTGTTCCAGCCTGGGGTTCCTCCCATGGGAGACAGTCCTCCATGAACTTCTCCAATGTGAGTCCTTCCCATGGGCTGTAGTTCTTCACAAACTGCTCCAGTGTGGGTTCTTTCCATGGGGTGCATGGAACAGAATGCTCCAGCGGGAATCTCCCACCTTTCACAAGTCCTGTCAGGAGCCTTTTCCAGCAGGGGCTTCCCACAGGGCCACAGCCTCCTTCAGGCATCCACCTGGTTTGGAGTAGGGTCCTCTATGGGCTGCAGGTAGATATCTGCTCCACCATGGACCTTCATGGGCTACAGGGAAACAGCCTGCCTCACCATGGTCTTCACCATGTGCTGCCAGGGAATCTCTGCTCTGGTGCCTGGAGCACCTCCTCCCCTCCTTCTTCACTGACCTTTGTGTCTGTGGAGTTCTTGCTTTCACATATTCTCCCTCCTCTCTCCTGTGTGTTTGCTGCACAGTATTTTCCCCGCCCTGCTTCTTAAATATCCTAGAGGATATTTAAGTCCCAGAGGCACTACCACCATTGCTGATGGCCTTGGCCTTGGCCAGCAGTGAGTCTGTCTTGGGGCTGACTNTCTATAAGTAAATGAGGAGAATTGCAAGTCTTGTGAATCAGCTGAACGTTTGCAGCATTTAACTAATCTATACTAGAGCCAGCATGGACCAACCCTTATCCACCTGACTGTTCTGCTCCATCATGAGGGTTGTCAGCACTGCAAGGGGTCATAGAAAGAGCAGGAAAAAATTGCCCCCAAAACAATCCTTGTGTGCACAGAGTACCTGCTCCTAGGATGCCATAGCTTAGGGACCGATGTCTGCAGTCATGGTGACACAGATCTTTAGGAAGGCAGATTTATGCTGCCTCATTGGTGGGTTTTGCCAGCTAAGGAGCTCTTCTGCTTGTGCCTTGGGCTGCAGATATGACCATTGCTTTCCCTCTCTTTGGTTCATGGCCAGTCCTGCAAGGAGAAGTTATCTAAATTGAAACAAACCAGCACATCTTATGGATCCGCCACACCAGGTTACCATAAAGCTGCATAAACCTTAAGCCTGTGACTAAAGCTCTGATAAAATTTTCCTCAGTCCCATGATTTTGTGTGTTGTTTTTATGGGCCGTGTAGAGCCATGCAGTGTCGGAGATGGGTTTCCCTGGTGGAAATGGAAGCCTCCATCCAAATCAAGTTGCTGGTCTCTATGTAACCAGTGGAGAGAAAGATGTGTGTTATCTCCTCATCCCCTGTGCAGCAGGTGTCTAACATAGGCATGTGGCCAAAGCTTTCCCTCTACTGACCGCAAAGGGAGCTGCAAGTGGCCTTGCCCATCTGGAGACATCTCATGGAGCTTGCCAGTATGTGTCATTTTAATATAGGTCTGTTCCCTCTGAAGAAACTTATACACCAACTCTGCCAGCTTTACCAATACTCTCTCGATACCAAACCAATTCAAGAATGAGGTGTTACTGAGCTTTATTTCAATGGTAAAATTCTGGGCTATGAATTTGGAAACAAAGATACAAAGACAAAACTTAAGATGTAAGTGAGATGTGAGTCTAGCTTGCAGTCTAGGATCTGCATAAATACTATTAATAAGAAAAATAGCTAATATTCTTTCTGAGTTAATGCTAGGAAGTTTCTTACTGCTTTTTGTTTAGACTGCTGTAGTGGGTTGACCCTGCTGAATGCCAGGTGCCCACCAAAACCTCTCTATCACTCCCCCTCCTCAGATGGACAGGGGATATAACAAAATATAATAATATAATAAAATATAACAAAAGGCTCATGGGCCAAGATAAAGACAGGGAGATCACTCTGGAGTTACCATCACAGGCAAAACAGGCTTGACTTGGGGAAAATTAATTTAATTTATTACCAATTAAATCAGCGGAGGGCAATGACAAATAAAACCAAATCTTAATACCCCTTCACTTCACACCTCCTTTCTTCCTAGGCTTAACTTCACTCCCCATTTCTCTACCTCCTCCCTCTGAGTGGCACAGGGATACAGGGAATGGGGGTTGCCATCAGTTCCTCACATACTATCTCTACTGTTCCTTCCTCTTCAGGAGGAGGACTCCTCACGCTCTTCCTCTGTTCCAGCCTGGGGTTCCTCCCATGGGAGACAGTCCTCCATGAACTTCTCCAATGTGAGTCCTTCCCATGGGCTGTAGTTCTTCACAAACTGCTCCAGTGTGGGTTCTTTCCATGGGGTGCATGGAACAGAATGCTCCAGCGGGAATCTCCCACCTTTCACAAGTCCTGTCAGGAGCCTTTTCCAGCAGGGGCTTCCCACAGGGTCACAGCCTCCTTCAGGCATCCACCTGGTTTGGAGTAGGGTCCTCTATGGGCTGCAGGTAGATATCTGCTCCACCATGGACCTTCATGGGCTACAGGGAAACAGCCTGCCTCACCATGGTCTTCACCATGTGCTGCCAGGGAATCTCTGCTCTGGTGCCTGGAGCACCTCCTCCCCTCCTTCTTCACTGACCTTTGTGTCTGTGGAGTTCTTGCTTTCACATATTCTCACTCCTCTCTTCTGTCTGTTTGCTGCACAGTATTTTCCCCGCCCTGCTTCTTAAATATCCTAGAGGATATTTAAGTCCCAGAGGCACTACCACCATTGCTGATGGCCTTGGCCTTGGCCAGCAGTGAGTCTGTCTTGGGGCTGACTGGCATAGGCTCTACCAGACATGGGGAAAGCTTCTAGCAGCTTCTCACAGAGGCCACCCCTGTAATCTTCCCACTTCTAAAACCTTGCCACGCAAACCCAATACAACTGCTCAGGGCTTATCTCAGTCAGAGACCACGGGGATGGTCTTCATATTCCCTCATCATTCTACCTTGATGTAGTCCTCAGAGCTGACTTTGGATATCATTTTCAGAGGTATCCCAATACCAGGTTTATTTGTTAGTTAGAGCTTCCTCTGAAGTCAATGAAGAAGGAAAGACACCCACAGGTGATTCACCCTATCTGTCTTAGTCTAACACAGGTTGACTTTGGGTATGGGTTGCTCTGCTGACCAAAGTTTGGCTACTGCAGATCAGATACCATGAAGCTTGGGATTAATCCTGATCTAAGAGACTGAGAAAAAAAAATTCTAGTGGCATCTGTGTCCTGTCTCTCGAGTGTTTCTGCAAATCCCACACCCTGCCTTAACATTTGTGCTGCACAGCATCTGATGTGCTTTGTGCTTGCTCTGTGATGATACACGGTGATCATCAAAGCAGTGAGAGTGCTGCACAGCATGTTCCACGCCAGCTACTTCCTTTCTGGTGTAATTATAACTGAGTTTGCTAATCCCAGTCTTGATTAATGAGCTTAATATGCAAATGTTATGATGAAACTGAAACTCTTTGTAATTGCTTGCAGACAGATTACCACTTCGAGTACACAGAATGCGACAGCAGTGGCTCCAGATGGAGGGTGGCTGTCCCGAATCCGTCGGTGGAGTGCTCTGGACTACCTGACCCGGTGAAAGGGAAGGAATGCAGTATGTCAGCACTTTTCATTTTACAGACCCGTTACTAGCTGTTTGTGTTACTTACCCTTACGTAGCTTCTTAGTTCTGTTATTCATGTCCTGAGTGCCCCTGAGCTAGTCCTTCCCCTCCAATCCGTCTGGTCTCTTGGAGCCATGGAGCAGGGATTGTCTTCGCAGTGTAGTTGTGTAACTCAATATCTGCTACAGGTACCCTTGTGTGCCAATTCACAGACAAGCCACATCTATTACAACACCCTTTGAAGAGATATGGTTGCTTGTCTTGAACCACCATACCCTGGAGTTCTGCAGCTCTCCAGTTCATATATAGCTGTATTGACCAAAATAGTGATGAGGACTGGCCAAATTATATTTGCATAGTGTCCTCATTCTCATTACCTGCATTATTTAGCTACTTAATAAGGTGAATGCATAAGTAATGGTAAATGTCTTATTTGCTTGAGTTATTTCCATTATGGAGCTTTTGCATTTTATTTATCTATATATTTGTTTTTAACAGCTTGGAGTGTTCTCATATCAGTTGGTGCTGCAATTTTTTTATGCTCTCTGCATCTCAGGACATAAGCGAACTGTTACTTTGCAAACACATTTGAACTATTCCCTGACTGTTCTGTAGCTTCCTAAGCTGAATTCTCTTTCCCATCACACTTCCTTGCTCTAACAATTCCCTTCACAAAAGATCCCAGCAGTGATTTATTTCCTTATTAATTTGTACCAGGGGGTATAAATTATTGTATCTGACAAGCGGGGTGAACAATGGCAACATCCTTTCAGTTCTAGGGTAGGAGAGATGAGATTTTCTTTTCTTCTAACTCTTTTCCTGTAAGGGTTTATTATAAATTCCTTTACAGCATATGTTCCAGCGTAAGGCACATAAATGTTTTCTCTAGCAGTATTGACCAATGGAAGATATTTAGCTGCTTGCAAGCCTGTTGTCATTCCTGGTATTTGGGTTTAGTTTCTGAGGTTTTAAATGTGGAATCTCTGTGTATCCTTAGGATGTGTTTTTCAATTACAGAAGTATAGAGCTGGGAAGCACCTCAGGTGATCCTATAATTAATCCCCCAGCCCAAATCGCAATAGTAGCAATGACTTTGTCCTTACGACTAATGTTTGGCTGGACTGTTTTCAAGGATGTTTCATGACAAAGAGCCCACAAGCTCCCCAGATATTTGCTCATCTATTTTGTTCTATTTGTTTTCCCTCCTGTTACAGCTTTTTCTGCTCTTGAATCCCCGTTGTTGTACTCAAGCCTGTTACTTTCTGCTGTCTGCACTTTAAGGGAGCAAACAGTATTATCCCTTCTGCTGCACAACCACTTTTGGTACACTCTGGAGTACAGAGATATAGCTCATTTTTTTTCTGATATACACCATTTGTATATAAATGGTGATAGATGTTTTAAGGTCTGGCAACATTACACTGTCCTTAACTTTCTGCTACAGATTTCTAAAAATGGTCCGCTTCCCTCTTCATCTCCTCTTCTCTGTGTGTTTTTCTGGTCTTAAATCAGTGTCAATGAAAATTCAACTGGTTTATAACATTTGATGAGTCTCTGGCTTCTCTGTATCTGGCCTTCTGCTAGACAAACAGAAAACTTTGCCCAGTAGATTGGCTGTGATATTAGACTCCAAAGTACAGGATTCTGTTAAATACACTGGAAAACTCATCTCAGTCGATGCCTCTCCTCCTGGTTGTGTTGCTGTATAGTCTCATGGCAATTCAGCTGGTTTGAGAAGCAATTGGATATTTGACTTCTTTTACTGAACCCTTCACTCATCTCTCTGGGCTCTTAGGAGTGCAGCAGTGTTAATGTAGTTCTGTCTTTTTTCTGTCTGCAGTAGATCATTTGGCTTTGGGAGATGTCTGGCAGTATTGTGATGGCAAACGTCATTTTAAGGTTCCTCATCTCTTAGTCTTTCACCTTTTTCTTTGAGAACAACCAGTGTTTTAGGCTGAAAACATGAATCTGTCAACAGCAGTCAATCACTGCTGGAATGTGAAGGGGAACACCCCTCCCATTCGGCTTGGCTAACATGGTGGGTTTTACTGCAAAATATTTGAAGCAGTGAGGAGTTTGGCTGACAGTCCTTTTTTCAGTGAGTGGGATGTAGTGGGAGAGGCAGCTTTTGAAAATTATGTGCCCTCCAGATCTTCAGAGTTTGCACATGGGGGTCTGTTGTGGATGATGAGTTGAGCTGAAAATGTTGGCAGATAAGACACCTCCTTACTGATCTGTTGTGTTCTCTGATCTGATGCCTTCTGTCTCATCTGACAACACAGAAGCTGGACCAAGGATGTCTTACCCTAAAGGCACAAGTTGCTATTGACTCAGGAAAAGGAAAGATTCTATATTTGGGGCTGCTACAATGCACATTTTCAGTGGATCATGTACAGAGTGAGCTTTGTCCTAAAGACTTGACCAGGGGTTGCATACACATCTCACCAAGTACTTAATGACTCCATGGGATGCCTTCCTTTTCTTATAGGTCTAGAGTTATTTTATCCTGAGGACTACCAAGAAATACTCTATGGCATATTCTTTAAGATATGTCTTTCTGCTCATTCTACAAACTTATTCAGATTCTGCTACATCTTGTAGATTCTACCCTACACCAGAGCATCCTGACACTGGGGCTCATCCTGGCCCAGATGAGCCAGGAGTCCTGGAGTCCATTAGGTATCTCTTTCAGTCTGCAGGTATCTCTTTCAAGCTGTTGAGCTGGGGACCACAGAGTAATAAGCACAGGAAGGATGATTTCCAGCTTTGGAGATCTGTAATCTTCAGAAGTTTCTGTTGGTATCTGCTAGTCCTGAGACACAGCTGAGTCAACTATGTCTCTGCCCTTAAAAAAGAGTTTTTTATGTATAGCAGCATGAATTTAGGGATTTTTTTTTTTTTTGCCTCCTTGAGGTTGGCAGAACACTCTGTGGCCCTTGGTTGCAGTTAGGACACTGGATGTGGAGGAATCTGGGTGAAAATATGGATTTTTTGGAACACATCTGCCACTGCTGCTGACTTCATGATCTACTGTTTGCAGTTGTTTTCATCTATTCAGAAATGCCTGCTGCTTGAGAATATCTGCTATTGATCTTTACTGCTCCCTGAAAGCAGAATTGACTTGCCGGCTGTCATTAATTTTGGATCCTGAAGATATTGTGCCAATCTCTCCCACTTCCAAATGCTCAGCAGTCATTCTCTTTAAATTGTCCCTGAACTAGGAATTCCAAAGACAGTGTAACAATATGTTAAATGTCTTCAATCATCTCTGTAAATATGTCTAGACTATGGTCTCCAGTGGAGTGGAAAGACACTTGAGGCTGCCAAAAATAGATTCGCTCAGGTGCTTCACATATCTGGAGCAATCTATCTGTGGCACTGGAGCTCAGTTGCTGTTTCGAGATGTCCTCATTTTCAGGGTGTTGTGTTTTACTGCTTTTCATTCGAATGAACCCATTTAAAATTAGGCTGAGTGCCTGTGTGCTCTGCATTTCAAAGCACACACCGACCTGCAAATCACAGTTGACTGTGACCTGCTGGGACCATTCTCTGGAATGGCTGTGTCTCTGAAACATGCCAGGATTTATCCCTTTTGGGTCTTCAAAAACTTAATCGGCAAAGTTTACCTGCAGACAGGGTCCTCTGACAATTAGTGATAGGGTTGAGGGTAGAAAAGATTGTCCTGTTCACTGTTCTATAACCTAGCTATAAAATTAAGGTGTTTGTTTTGTTTTGTTTTTTACTTTATCTTGCCCTGAGCACAGAGCAGAGTGGTGAAACCACTTTCCCCTCCTGCCAGCTTCTCCACAACATCTTTACCATCCAGGTGGGCAGTGGGAAGAAAGAAGGAACCTCCCATGGCCGATGTTTCTGATGTTGTAGGAAGTCCTGCAATGCAGTGACCCCAGATACGGGAAGGAAGGTGCAGAAGCAGTTGTGCAGCACAGTGGCTTGCTTGCAACGCACTGGGACAACATATTTCTTCATTTCTATATTTTACCCTCCTTTTTCCTGATCTACTTGCCATGTGAGGCTGCGGCCACTTTCAGTCCCCACATCAGGGTGTCAGCTTGCATTTTGTCATGGGGTGCAATGCGGGACCTCAACGCTGCTGCTGGGCAGGCCATGGCATGGATATTCCCCACAGCTTGGCTACTTCTCTCGTGCTTGTGTTTGCTCAGAGACAAGTCATATTTTTGACACTGTTACATCACCTTTGCAAGGTATCCTGCAAAGAGTGACATTAAAAGTGCAGCGAGGAATTTGGCTAGAAGAAAGGCAAATATTTATTACCCCTCAAGCTACAATGTGTGGCTCTCCTCTGTTTCATGCTTGAGATGGACCCTCCAGGCACCTTCTCTGTATGGTTTTGGAGACAGGGTGCATACCTGAAGGCTGGTAGTTGTTGTGCTGGGGTGGGGTTGGGGGTGGCAGACAGAGAAATCCAGACCTCTGCATCCCTCCATTGCAACTTGAATGTGCTTAACTAATTTGGTCTCATTCATTTTTAATTACCACAGACCTCACTGTGATCTCCTCGTGAGTCTGGTAACAGGAAGGGGATTTGGCTGATAAGGATCACTGCCATCAGGGCAGTCTGCTTGGCTTTTTAAATGGAAAATGTTTATGGCGGTCAGTGGGAGCAGTTTGCTTTCAGGGCTGAGCCTTTGCCTGCCCCATACGGCTGATATCTCTGGAAACCCTTCAACTTGGGCGTGGGGACGGTTTGCGGTGTCTAACGGGAACCTTTCAGGGCCTGGTGATGGGAGCAAGACTTGGCATCACGCTCCTGCTGATGCTATGCTGCAGTCTGCTTTGGTGGCCACCGTCAGGCTTTTCTGCCAGCTCGACCATATGCTGTGTGTTTTACACTCAAATTAAAAGTCTGAATTTGGAGCCTGCCTTCCTTCCGTGTCTCCTCTCCTTCCTCTGTTCTTCCTCTCCCTCCACTCAAGTACAACCCAAATATCTGGCTCACAGTGTGCCCATACTGTGCCCAGATGCACTGATGCCCTCCTCCCAGCAGAGTTTGTGACCAAAAAGGGCTTAAAAGGTTCAGATTTTAACCTCAAATTATTTTTCAATATTAACTCTCTTACTCCACTGAATGTGACGTACTTTTTGCCACCCTAAACAAGAATCGGTTGCATCAGTACCTCTCAGTTTTAACGGCACTGTGTCCTTAAGGAAGAAACTGTAGTGAGAGTAGTAAGAGTCATTTCAAAATGAGTTGAATTTGCTGTGTTCAAGGGGAAAAAGTGCTGGTGGGGTCACTGTTGGAGCCAGCATCCAAATGCCGGTTATGATTAGCAAGATTTCCTAAGAAAGGGGACACAAAGAGTCTTGATAATGTGGAATAACTTGACCAGGTGGGGTGCCATGGAGTTATTAATGGCTCTGCTTAGCAAACTCCACTTTTCCCTGGTGCCACTGAGGCGGGAGCGACTTATTTGAGATCAGAAATGCCCTTGAGTCTTGAGGCGAGGCCTGTGAGCCCGTGCCAACAGGGAGGCCTGCGCAAAGCTCCGCTGACTTCAGAGAATAGACTGTCCTGAATTACAATGGACTTCACTGAGAGCAAAATTTGCCCTGACATATTGCTACTGAGCTGTGTGTGTTGGGTTTATTCTAACTTGTGTGACCTGCTCCTAGGATACCACAGGAGGAGATATGGATCTTCCTGCTAACTGCAGGCACAATTAGGGCAAATGACCTTTTTAAGGCTTGTAGGTTTTATAACTCTTTAGGGCAATTTAAGTGATCTGCAGGAGTTTTAACATTCTGCTTTCATAACAGAAAACTTAAACAGAAGGCTTTCAGTTCGATATTCTCTCGGTCTCTGTTAAGGTTGGATTTCCCAGCAGGTAAGAAGTGGGTCTGCTCCTAATTCCCTTCAAGTCAGTGTGCATCTGCAAATTTTATAGCATATGGTGTATGCACATAAGTATCTATGTAGGTGGATGATATAAAATGAATGTTATACATCTGGCAAAACCTGTGTGCTTGTGTTACAGCCTTCTGACATAAAGCTTACATCTGTTCACTGTCAACTAGATCCATATTCAGGCAAATTCTGTGTAGTCTTTGTGCTAAAGAATTGGATCTTCCGGGGTTTTATTTAGAATTTTGAAACTTGGCTGGTGAAGACTTGAAAATAGCAATGATAAATTTTAGTAGTTTCTTTAATGTGTCCTTTATTGCACATGTGGATGTGAATGTACATACAAATACTCCCATGAAAATGGTGCTATATATCACACAGTCACATTTATTTATGTTCTCTCAAAATAGTTTGTTATGTAATAATAATAAAAAAATATTATCAGTGTCATTTTCTTCATATATGAATGCATGTAAGAACTAATTTTCATAGGGCTTAAATAGGTCCAGAGTTAGGGCTTCTTGAAGCAAGCATGTGAATCCTAACAAATTATCAGAGATGCCTTTCCCCTTTTTTAATTTGACATTTACTGAGGTTTATTTTCTGGTCTTGTTAATGGGCTTTGAAATGGTTGGGATTTCTTTGTTTCAACTGAAGAGAGGAAATACATTGAAATCAGTGTAGCTCTGAGGACTAGGCATGTATCTGTTCTCATTTTTTCTCATGGCTTGAAAGTACTGGATCTTGTCTTCATCAACCTTGATGTACTTACATTTTTTTAGTTTCTGATGTCATTCATACAGTGCTGCTTTGGGTATTCACCTTGGAAGAAACAATGAGGTCAAGCTATTAATGGCTGCTGGTGTTTAATCATGTCATTTAGATATGACATATGCACATAGATATGCTTACATAAGGTGACAGATGCTGTTGGGTATCCTGAGCTGTAGAAAAGTACTATTTTGTTAAAAAATTGTATTCAGAAGATCTCTTTCAGTCCTCTATTCCTGAGATTGCTCACTCAAATGGTATATGTTGAGGAGAAAGACTTGGGAGTGCTTGTGGATGAGAAGCTTGACGTGAGCCAGCAGTGAGCCAGCTCACTGGCAGCCCAGAAAGCCATCCGTATCCTGGGCTGCATCAAAAGAAGTGTGGCCAGCAGGTCACAGGAGGTGATTCTCCCCGTCTAGTCAGTGCTCCTGAGACCCCACCTGGAGTCCTGTGTCCAGCTCTGGAGTCCTCAACATAGAAAAGACGTGGAACTGTTGGAACAAGCCCAACAGAGGGCCACGAAGATGATTAGAGGAATGGAGCACCTCTCCTATGAGAACCTGGACTAGTGAGTCGTATCCTTGCCCATGGCAGGGGGGTTGAAACTCAATGATCTTTAAGGTCCCTTCCAACTCTATCCATTCTATGATTCTATGATTGTCTGATTCAATGCTGATCTCCTTCCTCATTTTGACTATCATCTTCCCTTCTCCACTCTCTTTTGATCAGTCATGGGGCTCCCATGAAGCTGCCTGTCAAAATATGAAAGTCCCATATGGAAGGTCACTCTCTCAAACCTAAGTACTAAAAATAGTGGTTTCTTAGAGGACATGAAATGCAGGGTATCTGAGAATTTCTTGATGTGCTATAGATTTAGCGCTTGGCCTGTCATGTATTACCTAGCAATTAAGGATGTTTGATAGAGAAAAGCATAATGTAATGGTTCTGGAGTCATTTCTGACATTAAGAGCAAGGTGTGGAAGAAGTAGATTTCAAAGTCATGATCTTTATAGGGACACTTTTGTGTGTACGCCTTGCAGAACTGGGCAACTCAATTTTACCTGACTCTCTTTTATATCTCTAGGAATTTTTTTATGTCTTTTCTGAAAGCATAAGGAGGGGCTTTCTCACTAGAGCACACTGGAGAGGGGACTAGCACTCAGCAGAAGAGGCTGCTCTGAGGACTGTGAAACTGAAGAATTAATGCAGGTCTGTCATGTAGCAAAGGTGTTTAGTCTGCAGTGGTGTGCACGGCACTGTTTGAGAGTCACTACAAAAAGGCTGGGATTTAGCAAAGCACTATGGTAGTTGTTTGTTCCTGTTCCTCTCAGAACGTCTGCTCATGTTCCTAGCTGAAGTCAGGTAGGTGAGACCTGTTGATGGCATTAGATTTCTCAGCTGGGCTGACTCTTGAGGCTACATTTTGCCATGGCGTTTCCACCTGGATCTTTTCCTAATGCTTATTGTTACCCCAAGGGATACCCCCACTTTACAAGTAATTTTTCCGGATTTTTTCCTCAGTGCATGAGCAATACGCTGTTTGCAGAAAAGTCCCATTGCTGGCTTTTTGAAACACAGATTCTTTTAAGTAAATAGTTAAAAAAGCAGAAGAGTTTGCACTGAATCCACAGAGTCTAATTCCTGGAGAAGGGTTACAGGGAGCTGCATGTTGGTGTGTGGATTGAAACTTCCAAGAGAAAGGTTGGCCTTAGTGGTTTTGCTGGTTTCTTCACACTAGTTGTGTACACGATGCAATTACGTAAGTTAAACACACCTTCCTCTGAATCACTGATTTCTCTTTCAACAGGAAAGCAGCTGGCAAGACTTTGAGATTTACTATGGCTTGGTTTGCCAAGGATGAGAGGCAAGCACTCTGTGTATGTGTGTATGCAGAAGACATCTCAAATGGCATTAGAATCCATTTGCACCAACCACTTTGGTTGGTGAGCGATCAAAATAAGCCTGATGGAGTCAGTGGGACTTGGGGAGCTACTCACTCCCCTCGAGGCACGTTCCCTGCCATCTCCGGTGCTGAGCCATTAGGATGGTTATTGCAACCCTGGCAGCAAATGTGCTTGCTAACCTCTTGGTGGTGACTGCCTTCCTCCACTCTGTGCTGCAATTTCACGGGTTTATTGAGTATTCCCATTCCAAAACCATACCTTTCAGTGTTCAAATGATGAAATAAAAGTGATAATGAAAAAGTGATAGTATGTGCCAGGCCAGCTGGGGAAAATGATACTGTTCTGTCAAAGAGATGAACTGGAAAAAGCATTGCACTATTTTGTAATTTCTTGGATAAAAGGAAAAATTATTTACTTTTAAGAAAAGGAAGGATCTCTTCCACAGAAGGTAATCTTCCCCAGGTTACATCAGCTTTTAGTGTGATCACATTGCAAGCCTAAGCAGGCTTGACAGACTTTTTTTTCTTAAATTAAGATTCAGTCTAGTTCCTGGTAACACATTGGGATATAATGACTGAAGAAAACGAGCATCAATTATTCACAGTCTGTTGGAGAAGCTGCCTATAAATTATTCACGGGAGACATTCTAAAGCTGGCTGAGATTATAGGAAACATTAATAATGAAGCAATGATTTCCTCTCGTCCTTTGGCTTTTTTTATTATTTTTCTCCTCATCTCATATTTTGGTTGGTCCTTGCTTCCATGTTGTGTGGACCCTCATGTCCCAGGGTATCACTGAACAGATGCCTCTATATACTTGTCCTTGGCCACATCTTCTCCTGCAGCTTTGTGGCATGTGTCTGCTGAACCCCGGCAGCTGTTCAGAGGGACAACTGCAGGATACTGCCAACCTCATATTTCCTTTCTGAGGTACATTTTCCACCTCTGCCCACAGGAGGTGGAGATAATTCGTCCCAGATTTCACCTGGGGGACATGGCAGCATCTCACCTGAATCCCAAGCAGTGGGGATTTGGATGAACAACACAGGAATGGAGAGGGAAGAAATGGAAAGCCAGTGTTTGAGATAATTTTTCCTATGTGTTTTTTCTTGTTTGGGTAGATTTGCTACATTGCTACCCCCTTCTTATGTTGTTATAATCTGGCGAAATCCCGTCCTTTGCCTTATTTTTAATTTATAATTTATTGAGAAACAGGGGGACACAGAAGGACACAGACAACCATGCACATACTCAGGGGCAACAGAGTAAACAGAAAAGCTGAAATAGTTTTAGTATCATAAGTGAGAAATATTTGGAGAAACATGTCTGCTGAGAAGATTGATAGAGGGTCAGAGTTATAGGTCCAAGAAATAGTGGGTCCCAGTGGTGTGGGATGGAAAGGTAGCTGAGGAAAAGTGAAGACTGCGTGGCAGTGGTGCTTAACGGAGGAAAGCAATTGGATATATTCTAGGTTTGGTCTAGGAAGATGTAGGGCATCAAAGCAGCTTTGATTTGTCTTTTGGTGAAATCACAAATGTTCTGATCCCTGTCGCAGCATGGCCATATCGGGAGATATTTGACGTGAAAAAAAGACTCCAGAAAGGTTTCAGACCTCAGAAGATGTTGTGTAGTCATACCTCGCCTGATCCTGAGCGTCAGAAAGTTAAGCAACATGAGATTGTTAGGGTCAGTTACTAGAAGAGAAATGTGCCAACTAATGTCAATCCTACTTCACCAAAAGTCACTGGGAGGGCCACAGCTGTACTAAAATCGTGATCCTAGAGCCTTGCAGTCAAAGGGCAATGAGGCAAGCCTGTATACGGTCTGTTTTTTCCCCTTGGGGAGCTGTTTCCATGTCTGCAACGTGATTGTAAAGTGCCATTAGATCTGCAAAGTAATATATTGCAAGTGCTCCTTGGAAGTGGTTACACAGCGGGCAGGGCTCCTGCTTCAGGAAGCCCCACATTGGTGGTGTGTCCCAGGAGGGAGGTAACATACCATTGCTATGAACTCAAAGTGTTTAAGAGGAGAAGGATTAATTAGATTTGTGATTTTGACCTCTCAGACCATTCAAATGCATCCAGTTGGGCTGATGCTGGAGCTGATATTTTGTGTCTGGCATGAGGTTTCCTTCCATATGGTGTGCAGTTATGGTCCAAAGCACTTGAGAGACAAAGGGTCCATCACGCGCCATGATAGATTGTTGCAGCAATCAGTCATTCTTCCCGTTAAAAATGTGTGTGTTATTTCCAATTTGAAGTTGTCTGGGCTTACCTTCCAGAAGGTAGTTCTTATGCAGTTCTCTGCTTGATTAAAGAGTCTGGTGAGATCTTGTGTTTTCTTCCCCTGGAGATGCTTGACTCTTAATATTCTTTTGATAAACTAAAGAGACTAAACACTTCGGATCTCTCAGTGCAAGACATTATCCCTAATTTTAAAAGCATTTTAAATCCTTTTGTTTTGCACTGACCTCTTAAAATTGCTGCATCACAACTACGTTCAGTGTTAGACCAATCTTGCCTGCAGTACGCTTGCTACACATCTCTACTTCCATCTCTAAATATACACCCACATCTCACTAGTGCCTTGTTGCACGTCTTGACAGAGGAAGCTCTTGATGGATGGTGGGTCCACTCAGGCTTGCTGCTCTCCAGGATACATTTCTGCCTTCTGCAGGCTTTGAGCAGGCTCGAGCTTGCCAACAGAGTCACTTGTGTTACTTCAGGGTTTATCACTCTGTCAGTCTCTCACCCAGCAATTTTAATACTGTTCCTTTTCTATTTGCCTGCAGATCATTGATAACAATGTGGACAGCCATCAGACTCAGTCCCAGGGCAGGCAGAACTGCTCCCTTCCACCCTGCTCAGTGATGGTTTCCCATCAATATCCCTGTCTGAGAGCTGTTACTCAGGCAGTTCTTAATCTGTTTAAGATGTTCCTTACTGGTATCGTGTGGTACTACCTTCTTCATCAGAATGACATTCAAAACTAAGCTAACTGCATTAGAAACCCTAAGTCTATTACACCCTCTCAGCCACCTTTATCAAGCGGCTTGTAATCCTTTTAAAGAATGAAATGAGGTCTGTTTGACAAGACTTCTACAATGCTTTTGGTGGGTATTAGTACTGTAGCCCTTGTTAATGTTTTATGAAGTGAATCTGGAGTCAGATTAATTGCGTGCACGTATGAATGTGTGTGGCTGCCTGTGGTAGTGTCGATCTAACAGTACTTCACAGCATCTTTCATGACCAAGGCTGGTCACCTGTACAAACCACAATATTATTATTATTTTTCTTCTGTATTTATTTTAAGAAAGCTGCAAATCACCCATAATTGCATCAGCTTCACTGGAGCTACTGAAGGCATTTGTATATCCAGCAGCGCTGTATGTCATACTGTTCCTAACTGCCTCTGAAAATGTTCTCCTTGTTTTAAAAATGTCCATGATGGGGCATAGAATCTTTTAATGCATTTTACAGATTTTTTTTCACGGAAAGAAAGATCAAATTCAATTTTCACAGTGTGTGTTGCTCCATGGAAGTTGATGTGTAGCACCCAACCTGACATTTGAAAGGTGAAATAGGAAAATTTGCAGTTGCAAGGGAGAGGAATAGTGATGTCCAAACAGGACCAGTAGTGTTGATTCTGGAAAAGATTCTCAGAATTGCCTAAGTGACTTAGCACCCTTACTTCTGTTTTTTGAAACAGGGTAGACATGTAAGGAGTTATTCAAGAGAGGTATTTTCTCTGAAAGTTAATTGTCAAATCGTTAAACAAATGGGCTCTGGGGTCAAGAGCTGAGAGTGTTCAGAAAGGCTACCACTAAACCAGGAGACTAATTTTCCCTCTAGAGTCTGAAGGAAGAGGGAAAGTTTAGTGGAGGACAATATCAGAGCATGCACCTAAAATATGTTTTAGATTCCTGAAACTTCACATTGCACCTTAATCTGCTATGTGGTGATGCTGTCCTTCCTTTTGACAGCATCTTAGAATCACAGAATAGTTAGAGTTGGAAAGGACCTTAAAGAACATTAAGTTCCAACCCCTCTGGCCATGTGCAGGGACACTTCCCACTAGACCAGGTCGCTCAAATCTTGTGAGTCACCCCCTGAATCACAGTGGTGCTGTGGTAATGTCAACTGTTTCTGTGGACAAGTGGTCATGGGACAGGTCCTGGGTCTGGATCTGGATCTGAGGTCCGAGGGCTGGATCTGTGCTCAGCTGTGTCTTAGTGAGATGGAGCAGTCACAAACAAGGCAAAGCACCAGTGTCCTGGGATGGATCATCTGTCTGTGCCCTGTCCTCACCTTAGGCAAATGCCTTCTGGCCCATGGCAGGGGACACCTGCTGTGCAGGTCCCTCTGGACACAGCCACAGCCTGCCCATTTCCAGCTAGGATGGACTTCTGAATTGGTGCTGCTTTGATTAAAGAGTCTTTTGGCCTGGCTCTTGGTCTCCACCCTCTACTGGAAGAGCAAGTTATGTGTGTGACAGCATGAGAGGAGACCATCTCCATGCTCATCACATGCTGGGTTTCCTCCCCATCCCCCTCCAGCCGCTCCTGACTGCCTGGAATGAGACCAAACGGTGCATCTGTTCCAATGTTGAAAGTGGTTTGAGTTGCCATTAGCCACGTTCAGCCGCAAATTGAACCTGGCAAGCAGCTGGCATGCTCGGAGCTGGTTTGCTTGCAGATGTATGTGTTTTGACGGGAAATACTGTTGCCTTTGAAATAAGGTTCTTAGAAAAGGGAAAGAAGGTAATTTCCCTTTTAAATAAAACTCCCTAAATTCCCCACCTTCTCCTGAAAGGTGAGCATGGTTGGCAGTGTCCTGTGTGGCAGCCTGCCTGATCTCTTGCACCCTTTGTTTTTTTCTCTAAGATGATCAGGTTGCAAGGAGTTAAAAGATATTAGTTCAGTTAAAGCAATAATCTCCCCTTTACCTGACTGCAATGGAAGAGGAGGTTCTGCTGCCTTCACTGTCTTCATTGTGGAAGCAAATTGCTCACAGTTACCGACTCCTTATTTGAAATTCATAATTCTGGAACCTGTGGTTAAGCAACTCAGAAACTCTATATACCTTGCTATTTAACTTTCTTAAAAAAAAACAAAAACAAAAACAAAAAATCCCAACAAAACGTTGAAACTGTTAAAGCTGTTAAAGGATTCAAATACGTCCTGAAAGGGCTACCCTTTTTACATTCATTCCTGATGACTTCTCTCTGCACCCTTAAAAACTAAAAAAGAAAAACAAAGCAGAATTAATTAATAGGTGGGTTTGTTGCCTGTCTGCCATTCTTTCACAGAAATCCATTGTGGCAGGATTTACTTGCTTATACCTACCCCAGCACCCATCTCTGCTTGGCTTCTGCCCACTTTCCTTCTTGGTCCATCACCAGCAAGCAATGGGGTTACAAAACCAGATTTGTTGACTTGAAGTCCACTGGTTCAAATTCAGAGTATGCTGATATGACCAAGAGAGAAAAATGATCCTTTGGCAGATCTTTCCATCAAAACGGACCTTTTATCTGCATTCCAGTGTCTGCCCATCAAGGACAACACAAAGAAATTATGAGGGATCTGGCACAGAAATGGGAGCCTGAACTGCAGTTGGATTCAGATGGAAGTTGGTGTTACACAGCTGTATCTGTACCAACATTCTCAGTCACACAGGTTTTTCTGCACTCAGATAAACATCAGTATGTCTATAAAACTACATATGCTGGGACTTCAGCTGGTATGAGCTCTTTTGAGCCAGATACCCCAATTTGGCTTGTAGTCTGGTCTCATCTTACATTTTCTCAGACTAGTGAGTTTTTGTCTCTCAAAGTGACTGTATGAAATATCTGTCACTGCACAACATGGCACACATGAAACCGTAAAAAAATCCCACTGCTTCTTGGGGTACGAGTTGTGTGCATCGCTCTGAAACCTGCTTTGGCTGGACTGGCACCATCACTTTTAACAGTTTGCAAGCAAAGTAGGAAATATTATGTTCTACAGAAATGTTCATTTGTTTTCCATCCAGAATGTCCAGTCTCAGAGAGGATGTGGTGCAGCATGGAGCTGGGGGAAAGTGGGATGGTCTGCTGTTGAAATGAACACCTGAACAGGATTTAGGATTCCCAGCATGGACATGGGACTCTGTGGGCATTCAGGACTTCAGCTGCCATCCAGGTTTCCTCAGTAGAATGAGGTTATTCTCTTAGACATGTGATCAGGCTGGAACAAGGAACATACAGTTACTTGGAGTATGCGATTTTAGTGACATCAGTAGAGAAAGCACTTTGTAAACATTCCTATTAAATTATACATCTCCTACTTACATATGTTGTGCTGGCAACTGGTGTTTATTTTCTCAGCATGCTAGTGTGTTGTTCTCCCCC
>VZRU01003253.1:13640-48340 GCA_013398155.1 Pedionomus torquatus | reverse complement strand
GTGCCTCACCACCCTCACAGGAATGAATTTCGTCCTAGTATCTAATATCTCTTTCAGTTTAAAACCATTATCCTTCATCCTAATATGACACTCCCTGGTAGAGTCCCTCCCCATCTTTCTTGTAGGCCCCTTTTAGGTACTGGAAGGCTGCTTGTAAGGTCTCCCACTTATCACATCGCTTCTTGTATCATACCTCCAGCCCTCAGATCAGCTTTGTGGTCATCTTCTAGACCCACTCCAGCTGGCCCACATTTTTCTTAGAGTGGGGACTCCAGAGCTGGACACAGTATTCTGAGTAAGATCTCAAGAGAGCAGAGTAAACGGGCAGAGTCACCTCCCTCAAGGTGATTTTAGAGAGGAGTGAAACAGATAAATTAACAAGCAAGGCCTTCGGGTCACCTTAATTCCTACACCAAATCAAATGTGAAATACGTTTTACTTCTTAAACAGCTGATTTTTGTCCACTATTTAGGAGATAGTAGAGAATGTCTTTTCGTGGACGAGGAGGTGGAGGAGGAAGAGGAGGTGGCTTCAATCGTGGAGGAGGTGGCGGTGGTGACAGAGGTGGCTTTAATCGTGGTGGACGAGGTGGCTTTGGACGGGGAGGTGGACGAGGAGGCTTCAACAGAGGCGGATATGACCAGGGGCCTCCAGAAAGGGTAGTTTGTAAGTTACATTAAATGACTATATTTATTTAATTTAGAAGGCTACTCAAAATCTTTAGCTTGTTTCCCTTTTGTTTCAGTATTGGGAGAGTTCATGCATCCCTGTGAAGATGACATTGTTTGCAAATGTAAAACAGAAGAAAACAAGGTGCCTTATTTCAATGCCCCAGTGTACTTGGATAATAAGGAACAGATTGGCAAAGTGGATGAAATCTTTGGACAGCTGAGAGATTTTGTATCCTTTAAAAAAAATGTGTGATGTACAGTATTGTTTTCTGAAGGCTGATTGTCAGTACCACACGCCTTTTGTACCCATGGTGGTTCGAGATGTTACTTTTTCTAGCTACCTGACCTATTACAGAGTTGGATCAAGGGAGCAGGGTTTTTCTGGGTTTTTTTTTGGTGCACTTGGTGATCTTGCTCATGCTGCAGCTTATTACTTATAAAGGTGAGTTTCTACTAGGAAGTCCTATTGCTTGTTGTCCAGCTTAATCTGCCAAAACCAAACAGTGGGTATGTGCTAGGATTTCCTCTTGCAAAGCAACCTTGTTGAGACAGAGGCACTGGGTCCATTCCATTGTCATTGACAGAATCCATAACAAAAGTGGAACAACTGGGTGAGTAACCCTGTAACACGCAGGAAGACTCAGCCTGTGTTGGTTGGTTGAGCATCAGTAACTAGCTGCATGTGTTTTTTTCTCCCCTATTAAATGTGAACCGTATACCGAAGCTCTTGTGTACTGGAGATCCAAAGTATTCATAAAAGACTGCGTGTGGGGTTACAGAGAGTGTCTGCCACTTGAGGCTGGGCGTGTGATTGCTTCAGGAGTCCCTGTTGGCTCTTATCTTTCCACAGCCAGGCAGTTGTACCATCCAGCAGCAGCAGCACAAACAGAGCCCCTGCAGTGTCTAAATTGTTCCAGACGCACCTTGTGGTCACCCTGGAGCTAGAGGGGTTGTCACTTGCTATACAAATTAGCTTCTTTACAATTATGTTTTTATGTACTTTTTCCACTGGAATGTTCTTTCTTATGCCGTAGCTTGTGGAAGAAAAAAAATATTTTGCCACATAAGGCTATATTTGTAACTATGAAAAAACCCTGAGAAAAAATGAAAATAGTTTCTCCTGATCTTTTAATTGTAACTTTCATTTGCAGTGATGTTCAGCTTCATTTATAAAATACTATTTTAGAAAATGTCTGAATGTGCCTTTTCATGTAATAATCAAAATCACTATTTGTTATGTTTTATTCCTGCTGTGTTCCTTAAAGAAACTAACAGTATTTTTCAGTGAAACTGTCTGAGAACATGAAAGCCTCTTCATTTAAAAAAATGCAAAAGGTTAGTTCATTTCAATAACAGAATTTTACTGTATGTCATCAGTTAGATAAATCTGCTCTATATTATTAGATAATAAAGGCTTTATTAACCATAAAAGCTAGTTGTCTTTTGTAAATATAAGCGTTCATTTCCTCTTCCTTTTTTGTGTCTGCCATATTCTTCCTTTTTGCTCCACAAAAATGTAACAAATGAAACTCCTGCAAATATAATCTATATTTTAATAACTTTATAATACTGTAATTTCTTTCTTACTTGCTTTCTTTGGCTTTTTGGAGAGGACAGTTTGATATTTGGTTAAGACCAAATTGTGGATATTTGTAAAGCAAGCTATTAATATAAACAAGTATTTTCAAAGCCTAATGGAACATGGAACTCTCTTTCTGCAGTTTTACATTGATCCAGCAAAGCTGCTACCCCTTCAGAGATTTTTGCCAAGGCCTCCTGGAGAAAAAGGAGCTCCCAGAGGAGGTGGTAGAGGAGGACGTGGTGGTGGACGTGGAGGAGGAAGAGGTGGTGGTAGAGGTAAGATCCCAAGAAAGAAAGCTGCAGAATGTTGAAATATTTTGGTGTGGTCTGTATTGTTGGGGTTTTGGTTTGTGGTTTTTTTTTTTTTTTTTTTAAGGGGGGGGGGTTTGTTTTTTTTCTTATTTGTTTTTTGGGTAATGCTGCAGTTGAACACTTGACTATCAACAGTCGTATTGGAAAGAAAAATGCTATGCTTATTTGTGTTTGATGACTGTCATGGTTTAACCCAGACAGCAACATAGCTGCTCGCTTGCAGCTCCCCTATCCCCTCCCAGTAGGTTAGAGAGAAAAAGAGAGGGGGGAAAAAGACCCATGGATTGAGATAAAGACAGTTTAATGGAACAGTAATGGAAGAGGAAGCTAGTAATGATGGTAAGAGAATATACAAAATAAAGTGAAGATTGATTGCCCATCACATCCCAAGTGGCAGTCGTCGATCCCTGCCCCACAGACAACCCCCATTTATATCATACTGAGTATGATTGTCTGTGGTACAGAATATTCCTTTGGCCAGCTTGTCCTCTATATGCTCCCTCTCAGCTTCCATGGGAAGCTGAAAATATCCTTAATTAATGTAAACATTACTTATCAACAACTAAACCAATATGTGTTATCAACTAGGACCTACTAGGAAGAAAATTAATTCTATCCCAGCTGAAGCCAAGACAAAGACTTAATGGAAGAGACCGGTATCTTTCTAGTGGCAAGACCTAGGCTTCTGTAGCTAGCTAAAGAACAGTTTCAAAGCACAGGGAGGAGAGTATAACAAAGACAGAAAGCACGACTACTCATCAAACTTGTGGTAGAAGGTTGTAGATAATACATGCTTAAAAATGTCAGTGAAAGCTGTATTTTTAGTATGTTCTAAAAGTATAGTTTGGACAGAGTATTTGAAATGCAGAGTTAGAGAGGGGCAAATGACCTAGTAGATCTCATCTTCTTTTGCTTTTAAACATCACCCTCTCTATGACTACCTGAAAGGAGGTTGTAGAGAGTGGGGGTCGGTCTCCCAAGTCACAGGCAAGAGGAAATGACCTCAAATTGCACCAGGAGAGGTTTAGATTGGACATTAGGAAAAATTTCTTCACTGAAAGGGATGTCAAGCATTGGAACAGGCTGCCCAAGGAAGTGGTTGAGTTGCCATCCCTGGAGGTGTTTAAAAGATTTGTGGATGTGGCACTTAGGGACATGGTTTAGTGGTAGACTTGGCAGTGTTAAGTTGATGGTTGGATTCGATTATTTTAAAGGACTCTTCCAGCCAAAACGATTCTGTGATTTTAGGATGTACCACTCAATTAAAGCTAAGGTTATTTTTTTCTTACGTTGCAGTTTCTTTCATTTTCTCCCTACCTTGTCCCTTCGTGTGTAGAGAGGCACAAGTGTTTAAAAGTTTTTTGTTTGTTTTAATGTTCTGTTGCATTGCAGTTATTAAATAATTATTAATATTAGTGGTAATTACTTATTTTTCTCTCATGAAAGAAAGTTATTGTGGAGTTTTGTTAGTGTCTTTAGTTATTTTTGGACCTTGTATATCAGATATTAAATAATACCTAAAATGTGCAAATGGTCCCTAGAAGAGACAAGGTACAAGTAATTAACTTAGTAACTGCCCAGCAATTGGAAGTTTGTGGTTTTTTGTTCTTTTCCTTTCAGAGTCTGTCCATGAAATAAGTTGTTAAGCATAACAAAGAATTCTCCTTATAGTGTTAATTTCTTTCCTATGCTCAGGAGGATTTGGAGGAGGAAGAGGTGGAGGAAGAGGAGGAGGAGGATTCAGAGGAGGAAGAGGTGGAGGAGGAGGATTTAGAGGAAGAGGTGGTGGAGGAGGCTTTCGGGGTGAGTCTGCAGTTTTTACATTTCAGTAATAAGAGCAGCTCCTGATTTCTAAAGCTTTTCAATGCTAAACAGAAAGTTGTATTTTTAATTTTTTAGCTTATGCTAAAAGTTTCTGTGCATCACAGTAGTTAGCTTAAAGTGAAGCACAGTATTCTGCATTTTTTTGGTGCTTGTGCAAGACCATGCTAGGTTTTTGCATTCAAAAAGGACTGAAAACAGATAACGATGATAAATTATTTTAAGTCATTTAGTGTTATGTTTATAATTTATGTGCTTTAAATCCATCTAAGATGTGGGGGGGGTTGGTGTATTTTTCTTCCCTCTTAAAATAGGTAAAGGATATTGAAAATGGAGCCAGAAGTATCTCCCAGCTGTCTTACTGTGTCACCTGAAGAAGTGAAGAACAAGGACCAATTTTTATAAAGGATCCTGAAAAAGTGCTTTTTATAAAGAACTTGAAGCTGTAAGATGACAATTATTGTTACACTTAATAACTGTTGATCAACACATGAGGAGAGCGTAGCTCCAGGCGAAGAATTGACGACTGCTCTGAATATACTTGAACTTTTTAAATTAAGCCAGGATTCAACTTTATTCTTAAACTGTTTGTTTCTGACAAGTGACATAGTCAATACTTGACTTCATGTTGGAGTTTGGAGTAAACAATCAATTGAAATGTTTGTTTTTTTAAAAAACCCTACGGGTTCACTACATACACATTTGTCAGTATGAACCTGTTACTTACGTGTGACTGATCCCCAGTTCTCGTCCTCTTTTTATATTGAGTTTTCTGCATTGCTCTAAAAGTGGACATGCTGTTCAAGCAACCTTTGTGAACCTTTTTTTACAACCTAAACTCCAGAATTTTATGTTGATAGGATATTTTTTTTATACATAGTAATGTATAAAAGGAAAGGAAGATAACAAAGGATATTTTGTGAATTGATTTTTGTGGATTTCTCTGTATAAATCTCAATCAAAGCCAAGTGCGTTAAGACGTGTTCTTCTTATAAGCTGCTGTCTAATGAATAAGACAATACTATTTGTAGGTCACCTAATTGTATATAATTATACTGATATTAAAATTGCTAAAGGTTTTTAACTGCTCCCACCCCTCCTTCTTTGCTTGTTTCTCTTGAGGTTTTGATGTCCTGGCATGGTACCTCTGTGGCGCTCTGAGTAAGTGTAGGGCTATGATTAGTGAGCCCATCATTGAGCTCCTCTGCAGACAATGTTTTCAGTTAAGTATTGCTTAAAAAAGGCATGAAAAAAGCTGCAAATGTCTTTGGGTGCTTTAATTGGATACATGATAAGGATTGTTGAAAAGCTAGTAACTGCCTCTAAGGATGGAGAAGAACAGGGTGCCTCTATATCCTTCAACTGGGGAAATAAAATAAGACTAGAAAAGTATAGTCTCCTTGGATTTCATCCAGAGCTGGGAGTCCAGTCACAGACTCTCATACCAAGCAGTTTTGAAAGGGATATGTAGAATAATCTGCATGAATTCGAACATCTTGTTCGATGTAGAAAGAAATACATTTCAAAATTGATCATACTCTTAACACTTTTTAGTTAATGAATGCAATAGCAGGCAAATGCGTTTTATTAGCCTTCTACTTAACAAAAAGAAAGAGGTAATTTTCAGTGCTGGGATGGGACAGTTACTGGCCATATTAACAGATGCGACTGCTAGTTTGAATAGTCTCTGGAACAAAATTTGAAACAAGGGAGCAAAAGAAGTGTTAGAAAATTCAATGAAGACTGAACAGATGCTGCATAAGCTAACGGAGGAAAATGTTCTTCAGTTTAAAAGTACAAACCACTGGAATTTCTACTAGATCTGCATTTGTGAGAAGAAACTGAGTCCCCTGTTCAACTTCAGCGCAATCAGGAACTGAAGGATGCAGATTATTTTTCTGGTATTGCTACAGACTTAGCTTTAACTAGGTCAGTTAACAACTGCAGAGGTTTGCATTTTAGACTTTTGTTGCTGTGTATTGCTAGGCCTAAGTGACTCAGGGCTCCAGCCTGAGGCACTGTAGAATTGCCCTTTATCTAGACAATCCTAAGCAAGATGTTGGATCTCTGCCATGTCACATGGCAGTTGAACAATACCAACCTGCAGTGACGCTGGAGCTGTCATTACTTTTGTTATATTTGTAATTGCACCCTTTGCTGTGTTGTATTTCTTCACTGATGCTTCAGAGGCTGGATCTGGGTAGCTGAGTTAGATCTTTCCTTATGCTTCCGGTTTTGGAAGACTAGTATAACACAGACCCCAGTCATACACCTGGATTCACACCCTGCTTTGCTGTTCATACCACACACTTTAGGGACTTACTTTCTCCCAGGATATCAGAAGACTGTACTGCCATCACTGTTGTGACGTGACAGCTGTTGTTTCCATTCCATGAAGTACCGTCTTTCAGCCTAGGATGAGAAGCGTATGCTTTGAATCTCACAGCAGATGGAGCAGTGAGTCAGCCTAAAGCAGTTGCAAGGTCAAAGCAAAGACTTTTACGTTTGTGTGCAGAGGAGTTTAAGAACAATATCCGTTGCAGCTTTAGAGGGAAGCTTGGCCTCTTGATTGTAATCCCAGCTGAGAAATGTGTGAGGAGTATTATGGCATGCTGTATGGGTACAAGCAACGTTGGATGAGATTAACACAAATGTTCAAATAAATGTATAATCTTAGATCTTTGTGGAGGTTGTAGGATGTTCAGATGCTGATGGAAGAACATCCTAGTGATTAGGTGTGGAATGAGCTGCCATATAAGGAATCAGTATCTGGACATGTGGTGATGTCTTTCCCCCCCTGCCCCGCTGCTGCCTCCTTCTTCCCCATTCTGGAGAATAATGGTGTTTGGTTTCGGCAGGACCTGTGCAGTTCCTGTTCTGTCTTCTCTGTGCCATGGCAGGACCCTGCCCTTCTAATGCAAGTGCTTGCTAACTGTAGTAGATGAAAATTCAGCATTTTAAAAAAATTAAGACAACATGTCTTGTCTGCAGTGTAATGCTGCAATGAACTAAAATACAGCTTCCCTAATTTTATATGACACCTCCCTATCTTGAACTTCTTATTCAAATCCTACCTGCGATTCTGTGATCGTGCTCCTGGTCCCAGTAAGTAAAATGTTCAAGTTTTATATATGACCTTACAGATGTCCTGAGCTTTTTCTTCAGAGAATAGGAAAGATGGGCTCACCAGCACCCTGGCAGAAATAGGTGTCTTGGCAGAAATAGGAAGTTTCAAGTAGCTGTAGTGGCTGGGGAAAAAAGTCAGTAAAGTCAGAAGTGAGGGAGGGGCTGGGAGTGGAAGGTGTTAGTGGCAGTGTAGGCTCAATGACACTGGTGCTCTCTGGGTTGCCTCTCACTGATTGCTTTTGGGGCAGATGGCTGAGTCGCCTAAAGAACGTGTTTCCTGCCACCTGCTCCAGCAGTGTGAAGAAGGTTGCTGTCCTGCAGTGTTCCTCTGAAGCTCAAGAAGAAGGTAGGCTTCAGTTCACCCTGCACAGCAGTAGTGGTGTCACCTCCCTGCCTTCTTGTCCACTGGTCAGTGCTGCCTGTGCTCTCTCTTCAATTCTCTCATGGTCTCATTCAACCACTAAGTCCCGTTTTCAAAATCTGACCACGAGTGAATGTGTTAGCACCACAACATTCAACCTGGGGTCAGACCAGAGTCAGACTTTCAGCCAATTTTGAAAATGGCAGCTGGTAAATGACTAGAATCAGATTGCTTAAAGGTATTTAGAAGACCTAGAACCTTTTGTCCTTCCACACTAAAATTCTGATTTTATATTTTTTTCTATGTGGGATCTAGTTGTATTGTAAAGGTTAAATTGTTACCCATTGAGAATGGTTTATTGCCCCTGCATTTCTTATTGGAGGGGTATTTATCGTGTTTTCTGCAATTGTTGGAATAGAATGGTTCAGTACAGTTTGTAGATTTGGTATATTACTTCGATAGAAATTTGGTGGAGAAAATAGTTGGGCTATTTTAATGTGTGTCTGCAGCACCAGCTGTTGAAGAACAGAAAGGATTCTCTCTAGTACCGACACAGTTAACACTACATAGCTACGACATGAAGTCTGGCAAGTTAAAAAGCTTTATTGATTCATATATTTTTCAGGGTGTTTTCTTCAGTCAGCTGAAAATCTCTTTAGCTCAGAGTAAAACTTTTCTAATCAACAGTTTAAATATAGTAAAAGTTTCTGTGAGGGGGAGAAAGTAATTGATTAATTTGTTTGCCATTGGGTATGAACCATTTGCGTATCTGAAAAGATTAAAGTTCTGCGTTATAGAGCCCTCTAGTGGTGATGTGCTTAATAAACGCGGAAGGGTTTGGTTCTGTTTTTTAGTGATTACCACAGAAAATAGGAAAGAGGCTTGCTTTGGTTTGTTCGTTTGGGGATTTTTTAAAAATATTTTTAAATTCAGATGGTAAGTTTCTCCACTCTTATCACTTGTGGATTAAAGTATGCTTCACACACAACTGGAAGCAACTTGCTAAACCCTGTAATGAGTTTTGCATTGCCCTGGATCTGTACAGCCACTTACAAACCGAATAATGGACTTAAATAGAAATTACATTTTGTTGTTCAAGTGGGAAGGAAAAACATCACTTGAGGTTATAAAGTGCCCCATTGACAGGAGTAATACTGTCAGTTACTGGAGGTTAAAAACAGCCTGAGGTTTTGGATTATTTTTTTTCTTATGCCAGTCTTAAAAAGCAATGTGGTAAGCTGTGTTTTATCTGCTTTAGGAACTGTGATTCCACCTTTCTGAATTATTTGTATGCTTTAATATTTAAATCTTTGCTTTGTTGGCTTTGTTTTATGAACTGCAGTGTTCTAGAAAAAATTACTTTTAGGTTAATAAGTAATCTCTGCCTTTAATTTTGACTTTTTTCTCTCAACTCCTGTTGCTGTAGAATTAGCTGAATTTAAGAGAAGAGCAGATGGAGACAGTGTGATGGTACATAGGGTGGACTCTGCAAATTAGAAACTTGTGTTTGACCAATGAGTATGTATAAAGTGTATATGGTCTCATTAATTGCTACTCTAAGTCTGGAATCCCATCTGAATTTATTACTGTCTGAATAAATATAGTAATGCTTTGCTTTTCTGAGACATTCAGCATTTCAAACTCTGGCTTCTGTGGAAGCTGCAAGATCTGAGGTGCTTTTGAAAATCTTGCCAAAGTTTCAGGGGAGGAAAGCAAAGAGATCAGATTATCACTATGCTTTTATCTTCTGAAGCAGTGTTCTCAGGCACTAGGGAAGTGGCTTCATTGCCAAACAGATCATCTTTCCTTTCAGAACCCTCCCACCCTGTTCCTGCCTAATCCTCTTCTGACAGGAAAAATACCGTAATAACGCAAATACCCTTGGAACTCTTAAGAGTGAGTGTAGATCTGTGGCATTAAAGAAAATGTTTGCCAGTAGAACTGTGACACATGATCATCTGTAGTAATAATGACTAAATGTCATGACTGCACAAGTTCCATATCAAAATCTTCTTACCTTTAGATTCAAATGGGGGAAAGATGCAGGATACCTTGGGGTGTGGGGAGGAATGCTCTGTGAATGTTTCACAGGTTAGAGAAGGGAGAGCTGTTCAGGTATCCTTCCTTTCTATGGGATGGGTATATTCCTCAATACTGCCTGTGTCACTACACCCTTATTGCTGATCAGAAGACACAGCCCTAGCCTGGGAGCCTGCTTGAGCTGCCTGTGTACCACATACAGCCAAAGAACCACTGGCTGCTCATCCTCCTCTCTTTTATATCCAGTGTGAGTACAAAAGTGGAAGCAGAAACTGTACCAAGACCTGGTGGGAAACAGCTTTGACATACTTCAAAGTATGTATCAGGTATACTAGTCTATATCAATATATCAGCTAATACCGACAGTGTATAAAAGCTCTTTGGGCAAGAGTTTATTGCAGCTACTGTTCATGCAGGATTTCTGTAAAAGATGTTTACTTTGGTGTGTTGGTACCTCATCATTGAAGAGAAGAAAACGTGAGCTTCTGCTTCTTAAGATTTTGGAAAATGCCCAATACTTTTCTGTCCAGTAACATGCTTAGGAAAAATTGGCCAAAATAAGCTTATGTGTGTGTTTGGGAGAGGGAGGGTGTTCAGACTTGTAAGGCATATTCAACAACCATTTTCTGCAGACCGGTCTATTTTTAAAAATGTATCCGTTGAGTTTTCTGAGAGTTGTGTTGCACTTCAGAAAACGCTGGACTGTGTTATTTTTGTGTCTGTGTCAGCTTCAGACTTTAAATGAAACTAAGAATCTTGAAGAAGCAGACTGTTAAGGATTTGAGGAGATGGACTTTAGATTAAGCGTAGCCTGCTTTTTTAAAGAAATTTCCATTGGCGTCTTTACATTGTGCTGCAGTTTTGTGTGTTCACTGTGATGATGGGAATTACTTCCAAACCGGGCTGATGACCAACTGACCCGAGGCAACTTTTGTTGAGGTTTCTGAAGCATTGCACAAGAGGTTTGCAGGAGAAAGTTTGTGGGCATGTGACAGTTAATCTCTTTAGCTGTAAGAATGAAGTTTAAGCATACTTTTGGAAATGTACTCAGTTCTGTGCTGCTCTTTGTTTCAGTTAACAATCTCCTGCATAGATTGGGAGTGTAAACTTCTTTGCACTTTAGTCCAGTTAAATCGTGCTTGGAGGCTGTCAGTGGCGGTGGGAATTCACCCCACCTCCCTTTTTTTTTAATTGTTCAGTGAGTCTGTTGAATAATGAAAGAATTTGCCTGACAGGGTTTTGTAGTGTTTCGTCGTCTTGATGAATTATTGCAGAAGAGAGAGGACAGTCTCTTTTGTCCAAAATGCATTGGAATGATTCATCCAATTCCTCAGAAAGTGACAACGAAGCTCATTCAGCCTTTACACAGACCGAGCACAACATAGTTGCAGCTTACTTAATAACAGCAGGTATGGGCATTGGCAAACTGTTGTGTAACTTTTAAAGATAGTCCTGTAGATCTGAATGCTCATTTTTGTACAGTAACAGTCATGGTATTTCATTTTGTATTACGCAAATGTCTGATGGATTTTCTCCATAGTTTACTGACAAGTTGGCAATCCGCAGAGTGGCTGAAATGTGCGGAAACATCTGAAGTGTGGAGTAACATCTAAGTTTTCTGCCCTATATTTGAAAGCAGTGTTGTGTCTCGAAAAGATATGTTTTGTTGATATGTAATTATAGAGGAGAGTGAGAATTAATTTCTGCCAGCTTGCAAAGGAGCTAAAAATAGGGCATAGCTGTCACATCTTGCATTTTTCTGTGATGTGCTCGAAGCTATCTTGAGGTTTCTCCTGGGCCACACGTTTGTAGTAATATATGTGTAGTCTGAGCATGCGAGCTGGTGTCTGTTAGGGGGATGTAAGGGGAAGGGTTGGAATGTGACTTAGAGGGAGGGAGCTGGTCATTAATCAAAGAGCAGACTCCAGTTGCAGCTGTATTTTTCACCGATGACATGTTAGAAAAAGCACGCTGGAAGGCTTGACATCGTGTTCATTCCCTGTGACTGCAATGGCTTTTGACTAAAATTGAATGATTATGAAATTATTCTTTTTTTCTCCTTGAAAACTTTCTCATTGTTATAACCACAACTTGAGGCAGTGGTATTTTTCTGAAGCATTGAGTGCTATAGCAATGAAATATCAGCTTGACCAAAACCTGAAACATACCGTGTTTAAAAATAGGCCTTCTATGTCTTTATGATGGAAAATTAAATCTATTTACAAATCATTTATTCATAAAGTTTACCACACATTTTCTATGTTATAATAAGCTCTTAAAATACTTTAAAATATAAATGTACCTCAGGTTTATATGAAATAGTATAGCTCATAGTCACATTTTATTTAGCGTATCTGTTTGAAGTGGTATCAAATTGCTGTTCTGGTATAAAGGGCATTTTTGAATGCAAAGGCAATAATTTATTTCAGGTTTTTAGAAAAATTGGTAGAAGAGCGACACAGATCAATAGACTTATTAAGAATCAGTAGAAATGGATGATGGTCACGTACTGTAAGGCTAGATACGCTGTGCAGGACTACCACACTATTTGAAGGTAGCTGGGTCTACTAAGTGCTACAAATATGCATGATACTTATTATATTTTAATTAAAATTGATTGCATTTTATGTAACAAGATGGTCTTTTCAGGTAGTTTGACCACCTGGTATTAGGGATCAAAGTTAATATAGGTAATCAATGGGATTAACCATTAATCAACCCAGCTCTTCTTTGTTAATCTTGCATGGAAATTAAATGTCTTTGGGGAAAAAAAAGTTGGATTACTTAGTGGTGACTTTTTTCTTTTTTTCTTTTTTCCTTATTATAATTGAGGGAGTCTAGTAAATCTTTCACCTGTAGCTTGGACTTTACTTTCTTAATGAGGAAAGTTTTTGACAGTAAGGTCTATTAACATCTTTGAAAGTATAATTGATTGCTTTGCAAGCTTGAGACTTACCCAGCAAGTCTCAAAACTGGAAAATTTTAGCTGTGTTAATAAGCAGATGTCTGAGAAGAATGAAGCACAAGTACAGCACTTACCATTATGCTTCTTTTTTAAAGGTTTGAATGCTTTTCCCCTTTGAGAAAGAGGAAATTGTTAAGTATTGCAGTCTACAGTGGTCAGTATATTAATTTTAGTGATGACAACAGGGATATTCCTGCTGCAGGGAGCAATACTGCATCCTGGATATCCTTCATCTTATAATAGTGGGATGCTGGTGTATCATTTAAAAATGCTAACTGGAAAAGTAAATTCTGTGTTACACATAGACCTAACCTGTATTGTTTTGATGCCACTACCCATGTGTTTTGCTTGACTCTGTTAGGGCTTGTATTTGCATTTGGTCTGCCTTTAGTTTTCATTGCTTCCCTGTGAAGAAGGAAAATAAGAAATTCTTCTGCACTTTCTCATGTCATAAAGTTTTTATCTTCATCTTCACAAAACTACAGAGTTTAATTAAAGAAATATGCGAATAGACATCTAAACCTATGATGTTTCACAGGCCAAGGGGCAACATCCATGGACTTTTTCTGAATCACGAGTTCACCCCAGCTGACAATTTCATGTTACTGAAAGTCTTGGGCTTGGGCTGTACTCACTACCCTCTAAATCATAGAATCATTTAGGTTGGAAGAGACCTTTAAGATGATCAAATCCAACCATAAACCTACCCCTGCCAAGTCCACCACTAAACTGTGTCCCTAAGTGCCACATCTACAAATCTTTTACATGCCTCCAGGGATGGTGACTCAGCCACTTCCTTGGGCAGCCTTTTCCAATACTTGACATCTCTTTTGGTGAAGAGGTTTTTCCGAGTGTCCAATCTGAACCTCCCCTGGTGCAAATTGAGGCCATTTCTTCTTGTCCTATTGCTTGTGACTTGGGAGAAGAAACCAACCCTCACCTCTCTACAGCCTCCTTTCAGGTAGCTGTACAAAGCGATAAGGTCTCCCCTCAGCCTCCTTTATCTCCAGGATAAACAACCCCATCTCCCTAAGACATTTCTCATAGGCCTTGTTCACCAGCGTCCTTGCTCTTCTAATGGGCACTGCTAAACTGCTGCTGCCTGGAAAGATTGTCCTTTTACTTGACCTAATTCTCAGAAATTGAGAAGACAGCGTTTCTTGAATCAACATGGCTTTTTCTCACTCTGTTCAAGGTGGAGTCCATCTTCTTTCTTTCATTTTGCTCCCAGGAACATTTTTGTTGGTTCTACTATTAATTTCTTTTAGTTGTGCTAAAAATTTCAATGAATATTGGCTTAGCAATTTCTACTTTCTCTTCCCTGTTTTGGTTTAGTTTGGTTCCTTGCTTCCTTCCCTTCTTCATATTAAGATTGGTCTCTGAGGCACGGAATTCAAGTGTGTCTATCAGAATCCCTCCTTCACCCTGAGGATATGAGTTTACAATCCTGTTGTTATTTCTGATTTCATCTTGGTAGCTGTAATATCTGTTAGAACATGCCTCATAAGAAGCCTGTATTGTTTTGTAATTTTGTAATTCTGTTTTGCTTCCTCTCTCCTGAGAGATGACATTACCTGTCAACAGGAGAGCTGACAGAGCTTTGGTGTGGGTTTCAGATCAGATCCCCAGCTTCCTGCTTTTGTTCATTTCAGGGGCTCATAGCATCACAGTGTCATTTCTGAAATGTGTGAATATATGAATATGATAGCTGATTGCGTTGATGTGGTTATGCACTTCCAACATCATCTGTAATGTAATTTTAGGTACTAAGCAGGAGACTTGAACTTGAGGACAAACATGCTTAGTGGTTTTAGAAAGAGGATGGAGAGATAGCTAGGAATTATTAATTCTAATTTTGGCTCATTGGATTCTAAAATTACTGAATTTGTTAAGAGAGTTTCTTTAATGTGGGAGTAATAAATAAAATGTTGCCATGAAACTCCTTATGTGAGTTTCAAGTATAACTAAAAAGGTACCTATTTCCATACTTGAAATGGAGGAACACCATTTAAGAGCTGAAAAATTGGTGTTGTCCCTAGTGTCTGTTATTGTTAAGTATCATGTCTGTTATATTTTATGTAAGTTACTATGATTGCACTGGCTTTTCTTCTGCCCTTTTTCATATCTGTCATGCTATTAAGGCAGCTTTTGCTGAGCTATGGTTCAGATGGTGCTTCTGGTGTATATTTGACACTAGAAATGTCTGCCTCAGTTTGAGGCACTGGGGTGTGTGCTTGTATTTATAAATCTATGGATTGTGTTCCTGCAGACTGCCAATAACAGATTCTACAGGTCTTTCCATGATTTGAAGGAATTTCCATATTGATGCCAGCTGAAGTCTTCAAAATTCAATTGTAGAGTTGAAGGGCTTGAAACTGACTCTGGCCCTTAGATTTTCTAACTCTGCTGATTGGAGGTTATTGTTTGAACTGCAGCATGTTTGTAGGCTGACCATAAACTGACCTTAGAGATTTTTAACTGTGCTGCAGCATTGACACTGACAGAGATGGAAGAACATTGTACAATACTTGAAAACCTTATTGCCCTTTCCACAGAGGCACATCAGCAAAAGCTAAGCTGCGTGTGTCAGGTATTTGGTGGAGCCAATAGAGGAGCAGAAATCCCATCAGTAGGGGATGATGGACTGCCAGAGGACTGGAGCAGGATGGGCAGTGTCTGTGAAAGAAGATGGGTCTGCTTTTGGAAGTTCACATTCAGTATAACAACTATTCACTCAAGCTCCTTACAGAATTATGCTTAAGAGCTGTGATGATAGAAACTATAGGGTTTTTAAATTCATAAACAAATACATAAAGAAATTCTAGGGAGTATTTCAATGGATAATGGGTTGTTAGACTTCTACCAAAACAACCTCCCACTATGCACTTGTAATTTAAGGTGCCCAGGCTATACAAGTGTTTGTAAGTTTAGGATTGGTTCAGTGGTACCACAACAGCTGTGCCAGATTGAGGAATCTATGAATAACCCAGAAATTCCTGTTACTACTTACAGGTTATTTTTTTAATGACTATGTTTGCTTGAACGTGTTGGAATTCTCCATTTTGTTGAAAAGAACTGTAAGTCTCTCTGATAATGTTCTAAGGGATGTGCGTGTTAACCTTATTAGCTGTTTATTAATAGTGGGTTAGTAAAGGTCTAGAGGATGGGACTTCACTCTGGATGTCTCTGTAACATATAACATTCTGAAGAGAATAAAACCACAACAGATAAATCCCATGCAGTGGGATTTAGCTAGGAAGGAGGAATAGAAGGAGAAAAGGAAGATTTGGTGGTTTTAGTATAGGCCATCAGGATCAGGAAAAGTTCGCTGATGCACAGGGTCCTGAGGAGTGTCCTGGGCACCTTGAGGAGCATTAAGTCCAAAGCAAATTTCAGAGGAATCGGACATGAAGAGAGGTGTATGTACGTTTTAAATTTATTACTGTATTTCTTTATTACAACTCTTCGTCTACTGCCTATTTCTTGTGTTGACTAACAATAGACTTCAGACACAGCTTGAGTCAAGCCAGACCAGAGAGGTTTAAAAACACACAAGTCAGTGAGGCGGGACCAAGTTCAGGGCAGAGCTGAACTTTTACCATGAATTTTACAGAGCCCTAGAGCTTGTCAGGTGGAGGAGAGCTTGTCAGGTGGTGCAGGTCAAGTCATGCCACTGGATCAGGCTGTGTGGATCATCCAAGTCTGCTTGACAATGCTTAGAAAATACAATTTGCAGCAACCTGAGCCAGCTCTGATGCTTGCAAAGAATTGGGACATCATGAGCAGAGCGGGGAGTTAGCCTGGCTGAGGTAGTGGTAGCAAAGTCAAAGCTTCTATATTCTTCTTGTCCAGGATTATTGCCTGCATGCAGGTGAATCATAGGCCCTGCCTTTTTTTGCCTGTGACCAGCCTCTGTTCTTTTTTACCATGGAAGACAGCACTGTATTGGGTGGCTTGTGTTTGAACTGAAGTCTTAGATGTTTTGGAATTTGTGCTGCTTATCGTCATTGTGTTAGAAGTCCCAGGTTCAGAAAACACTCCACTTCTGGCCCTTACTGAAGTTATCTAACTGGAAAAAATTTCTTGCCTTTTCAGGTGTCTATCCTCTTTGCAAAATTGCATTTGACCGAAAATAGAACTTGTTTAGGACTTAGATATTACAATAGGGTGCATTTTCTTCTCCATGTATATTACTGGCTGGTGTGCATCTTTTGTAAAATTTCCCTTTTTCTGTTTCTACAGGAGTGATAAGTATTTTCAGTAACATTGTTGTGTTAGGCATCTTCGTTAAGTACAAAGAACTTCGGACAGCAACCAACGCAATTATTATCAACTTGGCTTTTACTGACATTGGTGTTAGTGGCATTGGGTACCCCATGTCTGCTGCCTCAGACCTGCATGGAAGCTGGAAATTTGGACATACTGGATGCCAGGTATTGCAATTTAGTTGCAGAGAAAGTTTTACAGAAAGTAGCTCTACTTGATATTAGTATTTTAAGTAATACAGAGATGTAAAACTTGATGCTAGGCCTGAAGCTGATGTTCTGTAATGTCAGCAATTTCTGGATATAGGGTTTTGTGTGACTTTCATTCCAAATTTGTATTTATAATCTGAAAATATTAACATGTAACCTTATATTTATCAACTAGAGTTTTTAAAATACCTTTAAGAAGGCTTAGGAAATGAAATCCCCAAATGAAAAAGGTTATAGTATCACATGCAGATTTGATGTTTTATTGGTAGTTAAAAGACTCTGGATCTGGGTGCTGTTTTGATGATGACCTTTACAGATCTTAATGAGCTCTGCTTGGAAAATACATGTTCTTTTTGATGGGACTACTAGGTTATCCAAAATGAAGGCCTGCAAGGCTATCGGTCTCTATTAAAGATTTAGCCTAGCTTTAGTAGCTGTTTTTAAAATCAGACTGACTGAAAAAGTATGCTTCCATAGCAACGAGATGGTGCCTTTCACTCTCTGTGTACTGTGATTTAAATCTACTTTTTTTAAAAGAGTGCTGGGCTTAAGTGCCCAGGAAAATGAGTAGTAATGTAAAAGCATATTCTGGAAATGTGACTCAAGGAAAATATTAGCAATGTTGTGGACCTTTACATACACTGTTATTTCAAACTCAAAATTCAGTCACAGTTTGGCAGGAAGCATCACTTTTCACATCTTCGGATTTAGACCGACTTGTAGCAGGTTGAAGTAGATACAAAATCTCACTACGAGTGCTTTGGGAGTAAAGATCACTTGAAGCACAACTCATGTTAACCTAAACCAAATGAATCCTGTGAACTGAGATGGTTGAACATCATGTGGTTCTATTATAACCAGTGGAGGCATGTGGACTGGCACTGGGCTCTAGATTTCTGGGGTGCTAGTGGTAGCACAGCCCTCTCAGCCATCTTTCCTGGTCAGGCTGCCCGTGGGATGACTGGGCAGTTGCTTTTGGATCATAGGTGGATTGCAGCATATGTCATGCTGTACAGTAGATCTGACACATGTAAAAATGGCCAAGGGGGAAAATCAACGTACCATAACTATAAAATAAGTGTAGTGATACAACAGAGGAAAGAGTGACAATTCAGGACCTCACATTTGCTAAAACCATAAATTTTTTTATGAATTAAATGCTCTTCAGGTCTTTTTAATGTATTTTGAAAACATGAATTGAACCTTCCCCAAACTCCAAACTGTTTATCTCTGAATCTCAAAACTTACTCATTGAGTTATTTTGTTTGTATGCTTTTTATGCAACTGTCTTTAGAATTTTTGATGTGTATACAATCAGGTTGCTTTTGAAATGTTTAACTTTAAATGAGCCAGCTCCAAATTGCCTGCATTGAATTAGATCCTTTAGTACCTTGCTTATGGAAGAGAACACTGGCTGACTATAATGTATTGTAGTGCCTTCATTTCAGTCCACAAATTTGTGCTTGTACCTGTGAAAGATTTCTCAGAAAGGATTTTTTTGTCTCTTCGTTTTAATTTCAGATCTATGCTGCCTTAAATATATTTTTTGGGATGGCGAGTATTGGTTTGCTTACTGTTGTTGCACTTGACCGTTATCTGACAATCTGCAGGCCTGATATAGGTACTGTACTTATGGTTGGAAATTGTTCAGTGTTGTGCTTCTGTGAAATATGAGTCTAATTGTAAATGATATTGTTTTCTCATGAATGATCCCATAATTACAGTGCTGAGCATAATTTGAATTTAGGGCATGATCCTGCAGTACTTAGTTAAGTAAGCTATCTGGCTGGCATGGATGGTACCACTTGTGAAAGTAAAAATTTCAGAATTAGGCAGTTATTCTGTTTAGAATCACAGAACAGTTAGAGTTGGAAGGGACCTTAAAGATCATTGAGTTCCAACCCCCCTGCCTTGGGCAGGGACACCTCCCACAAGACCAGGTTGTCAAAGCCCCATCCAGCCTGGCCTTGAACGCTTCCAGGGAAGGGGCAGCTACAACGTCTCTGAGCAACCTGTTCCAGTGCCTCACCACCCTCACAGGAAAGATATCTATTCCAAATCTCCCCTCTTCCAATTTAAAACTGTTACTCCTTGTCCTATCACTACATTTCCTGACAAAGAGTCCCTCTCCTGCTCTCCTGTAGGCTCCCTTCAGATACTGGAAGGCTGTGATAAGGTCTTCCCAGAGCCTTCTCTTCTCCAGGCTGAACAGCCCCAACTGTTTCAGCCTGTCTTCAGTGCTCCATCCCTCCAGTCATCTTCGTGGCCTTCTGCTGGGCCCATTCCAACAGTTCTGTGTCCTTTCTATGTTGAGGACTCCAGAACTGGACACAGTACTCCAGGTGGGGTCTCATGAGCGCAGAGTAGAGGGGGTTTATAAGGTGTATATTTTGCTGCCTGTTTCCAGTCCTGTAGAGTGTCACATCCATATACAAAAACACATGAAAAGCCTCTAGCTGTGGGAGATTTTGACCAGTGTCAAGCTGGTGTGTGCTTCTAGTGCTGTGTTAACACTGTACTGGACATTTTTCTCTCTTTGTTGCAGCTGCATTGTAACAGTTAATTCCTTCCCCTGCAGTCATGCAAAGATGGACATGAATGCAGTGTTGTATAATAAGCTTTTTGGCATGAGGTTAGAATAAGATATTGCTTGAATGCTGTGAGTTGGAACAGGTGATGGTATTTAAGTGGTGTTTAAGGCTGGAAAGCTTGAGTTGTTCAGTGATATGAAAGAGAAATGCTACATTGTTTGGGAGTGTAGGCCTTTAAAACAATCATTATTAACCTGGTGTGTGCTTGCTGGAAGCCTCTTGTCATTCAAGTTCAATACTGGAAAGAAGGAAAAGGTGTCAACCAATTGTGATTGTATGTGCTTGGCCACAGGGAGAAGAATGACTACCCGAAGCTATGCCACTCTAATCCTTGCTGCTTGGATAAATGCTGTCTTTTGGGCTTCCATGCCTACTGTAGGCTGGGCTAGCTATGCTCCGGATCCGACTGGAGCAACTTGCACAGTAAATTGGAGGAAAAATGATGTGTAAGATTCCCCTTCACTCTTTGTTTTAAAATTTCTGTTTCATTGAAGGCTAAGATTGTTTATTCACCATTATATAACTTCTTCCTGAAGTATGAAGCCTAATCTATAAAAAGAAAATTTATAAAGAAATACAGAGCAAGTCTAGGAAAAAACATAGGAATTGAGCCATACTTGAAAATTATGAGACTTATAGTTGCTAATAAGAAAATGAAGGCTAAAGAAAAATTTTGTAATTCATTAAAAGCTTGTTTTAAAATTTCATAATCAAATCACAATATCAAATTCTTTAGTAACTTTTCCTGGATGGCTATCTGTAAGTTACTGTGTTTTGTTTTTCTGTCTTATCAGGTCATTTGTTTCCTACACAATGAGTGTAATTGCTGTTAATTTTGTTGTACCTTTAACAGTCATGTTTTACTGTTATTACAATGTTTCCCGGACAATGAAACAATATGCCAGCAGTAAATGCCTGGAGAGCATCAACGTAGATTGGTCTGACCAAGTAGACGTGACAAAGGTATGGTAAATGACGGCTTTTTTTTTTTTTAAATCACATTCTTTTGTGTTAAAGTCTTGGGGGCGAAGCACAGGTGCAGCCTTTTACGCATTTCTGTTTCTTATATTCCCTTTTTTCATTTTGTACTAAATATTAACTGAAATTTAGCCACAGTGAAAACTCTTGGCTGACTTAAACACTGAATTTTTTGCTTTTGCCCTAAGACTCTTTCCAGATGAGCTGCTAGTTTGAAGGCTGGGAACAATGTGAATTTTCCTTGCCTCTGCCCTCTGTCACTACATAGAAATGTACCTCAGAGATGTAGTAGGAGGACTTGGACGCTTTGTGTCTGTGGAGTCTAGGTTCGCTAGCTTCTCAAATCTGGTCTGAAATGGATTGGTCAGCTCTAATTTAAACCAATGGCCTAGAAATGAAAGAGCATTTCCAAGCTTCTGAGCTGTGCGATTCTGATCCCTTGTTCTTTTCAGTCTGTTGAGCTTACCTCTTTCTTACATAAACAGTAGCAAATGTGAGTTACAGCATAAGATGATATATCTTGCCTGGAAGGTTGACATCCTTTTAATGTATAAAAGTCCTTGAGGAAGCATAAAGTTCACTAATTCCTTTGATTCTGTGTAAAGATACGGTTGGTCATGATAAAAGAGTGGGAGAGAACTGGACAGAAGAGGCTGTACCTATGCTTGTGAGTTACTCGTCAATGCAAACTTAACACTACTTGGAAAACTTTCACATTGCTAGACTTTGAAAATGTTATTTTTACCTAAAAATAATAATTTGAGCATTTTGCTCTTCTGAGGGACTTTCAGAATGCTTGGAACTGCAGATTAGATTATAAATTTGAGCTCACGTTTGTGGAGAAAAGGCATTTTTTCCTGTTTTGCAATTGAAGACACTGAGTTATATGTATAAAAGAAAAACAAAAAAACGCCAACCAAGATTGAATTTTTGGAGTTAAGCGGTATCCTTTAGAACTGGACTGCTTGCTTTTTCAGAAATTAGCACATTGTAAGCCTTCTACACACCAAACTAACCTCTAAATGGAAGGGTTCTTTCTTTACATTATTGTCAATAGGTCTTCTGTTTGTATTTAAATAGGAATCTTCTGTGGAGACAGTCACCACTTGTATATTGGTTATGCTCTAGAACAGCTCATACAAAGTAGTTGTTTACTTCTTGTTTATCATTTTGTTCATGTTGAAAGACTGGTTAAGGGTAGAGGTAAACAACACTGGGAATCATGTACATACAAAGAGCCCTGCAGTTTTGTTCAGTTTCTTAGTGATTTGTTTTCTTCTCTTGATTAATTTCAGATTTCCATTCCAGATTCACATCCCAGAAAACTGACTAGTTGATTCCTCTCCTGCTCTCCCACTACCCCCAGATTGTCGCTGTTCATTTCTAGCTGTGATGTGGTGTGTTCTAGGGTGTGAGCCCCAGTGTATCCAGATTGTTCTCTCTGACAGGCAGGAAGAGAAGACACAGCTGCTCAGATATCTCCTCAGTATAATGTTTGAAAATTGCTATCATGCCTCAATAAACCAAGCAGACACTTCTGTGTTCTTTAAGTATATGCACTGAGCCTTTGTGTCCTGGAACATTTACTTCCATTTATTTAACTATACCATAGTTAAGCCTTATGAAATGTTTTTATTAGGTTGGTTGATTTTTTTCTCTGTTCATATTTATTGTCTGTAATAGCAGCCCAGTGTGACTTATTTGCTGGAATCCTTCTAGTTGGGCTGTCCAGGATGGCAAAAAGAGGTTACACTGAAACTTCTTTTTCTTGATGTGTGTCTCAAGTGTATTTTGAAAGGGGATATGTCATTCTGAAAGTGCATTTTATTTTTGGGAAGTGGTTTATCATAGGTTCTCTAGGAAGGTCAGAAAGTAGATTTCAGATTGTTTACACCTGAACAGAAAACAGAGGAAGTAGCTAGGAAGCAGTTAAACTGGGGTGGTTTATGTAAAAGTTGGTACCTTCTATGGCTTAGATTATGTTGATTACCTGATCATTTCTATATGTAGCATTTTCTTATAATATCTAATCTGAACCTCCCCTGATGCAACTTCAGACCATTTCCTCTGGTCCTGTCATTATTCCCTTGGAAGAAGAGGCCAACATCCACTTCTCTACAACCTCCTTTCAGGTAGCTGTAGAGGGCAATGAGGTCTTTCCTCAGCCTCCTCTTCTCCAAACTAAACATGCCTAGGTCCCTCAGCCTCTTCTCAGATGACTTGTTCTCCAAGACCCCTCACCAGCTTGATGGCTCTCCTCTGGACATGCTCCAGCACTTCAATGTCCTTCTTGCAGTGAGGGGCCCAGAACTGAACACAGCACTCGAGGTGAGGCCTCACCAGTGCCCAGTACAGAGGCACCATCACTTCCCTGTTCCTGCTGGCAATGCTATTCCTGATACAAGCCAGGATGCTGTTAGCCTTCTTGGCCATCTGGGCACACTGCTGGCTCATGTTAAGCCACCTGTCCACCAGCACCCCCAGGTCCTTTTCTGCTGGGCAGCTTTCCAGCCACTCTTCCCAAGCCTGCAGCACTGCCTGGGGTTGTTGTGACCGAAATGCAGGACCTGGCACTTGGCCCTACTGAACCTCATACAATTGGCCTTGGCCCATTGATCCAGCCTGTCCAGATCCCTCTGTAGAGTCTTCCTACCATGAGACAAATCAACACTCCCACATAATTTGGTGTTGTCCCCAAACTTACTGAGGGTGCACTCAATCTTATTAAACATGACTGACCCCAAAACTGAGCCCCGAGGGACACCACTGGTGACCAGCCGCCAACAAGATTTGACCCCATTAATCACAACTCTCTGGACACGGCCATTCAGCCAGTTTTTTACCCAGTGCAGAGTACGCTTGTCTGTGCCATGATTCGCTAGCTCCTCCAGGAGAATGCTGTGGGGCACGGTGTTAAAGGCCTTACCAAAGCCCAGGTAGACAATATTCAAATAAATGGTAGTGTGATGTACTATTAAGTCTCTAGAGTGAGATTTCCTTATAACATATCAAAATTTGTCAAGTGTGCTTGTTTATATCTTGTTATTTAGTTCTAGATATTTTCACACAGGTGCTTGTGCTTTCGAGGTTGAGTTATGAGGTCTTAATCTTCAGGTAATACTGGTTCTGTTTCTGTTCTTCTTGTTTTACAGATGTCTATTGTGATGATTGTAATGTTCTTGGTGGCGTGGTCTCCATATTCTATTGTATGTTTATGGTCTTCCTTTGGAGACCCAAAGAAAATTTCTCCTGCAATGGCCATCATAGCTCCTCTGTTTGCAAAATCTTCCACATTTTATAATCCTTGCATTTATGTAATTGCAAACAAAAAGTAAGTGCTCTTAGTTCAATACCAGTCTACTTCATGATTTTAGCATGTCATGTATCTGTAGAATGATCATCTCTAGCATATGACAAACTGATCAGTGAAGAGATCAAAGGGTAAACCACTGCTGATTTACCAAACATGACCTGTTGGACAGGAAGCCTAAAATAAATTGATCTGATCATCATCAGAACATGCTGAATTAATATAGATTTCTGAAACTTTTGTAAGACAGTTTTGAAAGTCCTTTTGTAGTTTCTCAAAGGGACTCGTTATGGAATTTGGGTTACACCAGCAGTAGATTGGTTTTGATGACTGTGACCAAAATATGTGTCAAATTAGCGACATGTAACTTCTGTGGATTTCCTTACTTGATTTGGGATGTGTCATATTCTGATTGGTTAGGATGGATTGACAGTTTTTTTTAAAGTAAATAAGATAAGTATGTTCTACTTTGAGCAAGTGTATCAAATGGTCTAACCAAGCCAGTGCCTCTGACTGGGAATTGGGTTTTGCAAAGAGGCACGCTTCCTTTCTCTACTACCAACCTAGAAGCAGAGCCTGTGTTTTCAGTCTAGGTGACCTGATCCTGCTGAGGCAATGAAAAAACATCCCATTTTTAACCCGTTCTGTAAGTTTATCTTTGTCATGGCTATACCTTGTCATGGGATAAGCTGATGTGACCCCTGTTATAGAAGAAACACTGAACTTAATCAAGTTATTTCTGTACATGGAAGTGAAAAAGGCGCAGGTCCTTTTGAACTCCACATACACCATTTTTTTAAGTAAGTTCTACTAAAATTGAAAATGGCTGTAATACTTAAGGCCAGTTTACCCAGTTCTTCTTTATGTTTGGCTTTCCAGATAACAATCTTTCTGCTTTCCCTTTTTTGTCTTTTACAGGTTTCGGAGGGCAATCCTGGCAATGGTGCGATGTCAGACAAGACAGGAGATAACTATAAACAATGCCTTGCCCATGAGCGTGTCTCAAAGCGCACTGACATCTTAGAACTCATATAATTTGCCTGCATAAATTACATGGAAAGGAGTGAAATCTGGGTTAAAGTTAATTAATCTTTTGAAAGATTCATCTTTTGGAATAATAGTCTGCCCCAGTGAGCCAGCTTTTTTCTGTTAACCTTTTTAGGTAGCTTAAAAAGAAAAAAAAGACAAAATCCACTAAGACTTTGACTTTTGAGAGTGAGATTTATTGGCCCAGCATGTCTGTCCCAAACAAAAAAGGCTAGTGAAGTGTTCACTGTGATTCCTGCAGGGTGGGACAAGGTGACACAGAGGCAGGGAGAGACGGAAGTAGGTAGTGCTTAGGTTCAGTAACATAGATTGTGGACCTATAAGTCCTTTCATGAATTACTTCCCTCATCCATCCCTTGAAAGTTTTCCAAGCTTGAAACACTCTGCACTCTCACTGTGTCAATGTGTTTCTGTACCAAGTGTCCCTGTTAATATGCCTTGCAGTGTTCTATTTCTGTGAATATGCCAAGATATCAAAATATCTAGGCAAACCCTATAGAACCTGTTATCAGCTTTTAGGATTTTGAAGGAGTTTCAGAATATTTGATGTATTTTTAAAGTTTTGGCTCACACAACCAAACGTAGGAAAAACAACTTTTGTTTTAGTAGTTTCTAGTGCTTGTGACTGCTCAGCATATCATGAAAATGAGACAAAAAGCACCCTAAAGCTTGACCCTTAGGAGGTACAAAACTCGGAGTATTTAGGATCATTTCTCATCATTTTGAAGTCAATCTCATGGTTATATAGGTCTGTTGTGTAATTTTTAAAAAATACCTTTGGTGATGTGAGCAATGGATTTATTCAAGATGTAAGTTATGACTGTGTATAGGTCTATTTATGAATGGTAGTATATGCACTCCTGATGATTCTCAGTATTTGAGAATAAATATATTCTATTAAGTATGTGTGCCCCTGAAATTTGGCTTTGCAGTGTGTAATTTCTTTAAAATATATGGGGGAGGTGGGATGTTTGGTAAAAGCCTGTTTTTATATGATTTTTTAAAAGCTCTGGAATCTAGGCTTTCTATTAATTTGTAATTTTTATTATTAAAGAAAATGCCGTGTGGTATCCTCATCCTTTACTGGATTTCCTTCAGGAAACTTGGAACACTTTATGGGCAGTAAATAATGCATTGCCTCAGAAGGAGCAAAGAGATATTTTATTACATACTAACCCTACAAGTTACACATTAAAAGAGCCTTGAACCATACTGGATATGATTTCAAACAGAGCGTGTTCTTCTGGTAGAATAAAGAATGAGCCGGTTTAACTGATCCCTTTCAGGATACGTTTGAAGGTTAAGCAACTATAGATCTCAGCTAATCTGGTGTAATCTGCTGTTACTAAATGGATGCCTACATTCACATTCGTAGCACACTGCACACGAGTGCCTAGGAATAAAGTTTTCACATTTTTTCATATCAGTTCTGCTGAGAGGAAGCCATGTATCTTTTTATTTCCTTCTACCTCCTAATGAGCTTGCTGGAAGAAGTGTATGGCTTTTGTCCTTCACAATGCACTTGCGTTTACCATGGCAGAAGTGATGGCACTGGAACAAGGTACATATTTTATTCTTTGTTATGCAAAGCACTTTATAAGGAAAAGGGTTGAAGAAATTATAAATAACATTTGCCTACATTGCAAATTAGTTTTAGCATAGTTGAGTAAAAGGTATATTTTACACTTGTATTATATGGCTAGTGGCATTTCTTAATAGGAGCAGATGGTGATTATGGCTTTGTATTTAGTAAATAGCTACTCTAGATCTGCAGTTTTTGCAGAAAGCAGTTTCTATCTGCACCATGATTTTCCTACTATTGTAATGTCCTTTGTGTTTCTGCAAAGTAGTATCTACCATAAAGTGATTCTAGTTTACATAAATATAGTAGTTTCTTCTTTTTTATAATCTGCAGGAAAATCAGATAATTTTTGGTAATAAAGAGGTTTATTTGAATTTTGATGATTTGGGTATTGTCATGTTAATCTTGGGAGACACTGTTTGTAATTTCTACTTACTGCCACAACCTATCTAGTCTAAAGCTGCATGAGGAGAAAGTAAAATAGAGGAAGAATATAGAGAAAGAGGGAGAAAATGAAAGATATGCTTATGGAGGGAAGGGGAGTCTTCAAGCCAACATGTGCAAGCAGTGTACCCCAAAGAAATGGAAGTGTACTGATTCCTGAAAATGCTGACAAACTCCATTTCAATGAAATCAACAGGAGGAGAAAGTTCTTAGCACCTCTAAAAAACCAGTGATTTCTATGTAGACACCAGATATAGGGCTAGAAAGCTCACCTCTAGGTAAGTATGTTAATATTTTTGATTTTCAGTCTATTCTGAAATTGTCTATATGTTGTCTATGTCTATATAGACAAATACTTTGAATTTTCATCGTGCAGAAAAACTGGAAATTAGTAATTAAATACTCTGAATTTTATTAACAGGTGGCATGCATTTCACATGAGATACCATGGCTTCTGTTTTTCAGTTATCAATAGAATGGTGGACTGAAGATGGTGTTTACATGCTTTAGAATAAAGTAAATTAGATTTCATATTAAAGTATCATTGTTAATTTGTGTTCTTCTCTTTAGAAAAATTCTCATTTATCTTAATGGTTTAATGGTTTATCAATTCAGAAGGCTGTTCTTGATTTGATGTTCTTTATTCTGCTAGTAATGTTGCAGAAAGTACTAATATTTGCTTTTAAACCTGAAATAGAAATTTCTGAGAAAGAAATGCCAATATCTCTCTCTCTCTCTTTTTTTTTTTAATTTTTTTTCCCCGCTTTGGGTGCAAGGTCTGTGCTCTGTAATGATCCTGACATGTATGAGATCCCTGTGAATGTTCCTGTGGATACTGTAAAACTTCGTATAGAGAAAACTGTCATACGAAGGATTCCAACTGAAGCCTTTTACTATCTAGTAGATCTCAAATACTTGTGGGTAACCTACAACTGTGTAGCCAATATTGATATCAGCAGTTTCTATAACTTGAAACAACTACATGAGCTACGGCTGGATGGTAATCTGCTTTCAACTTTCCCTTGGGAATCGCTGGCAGAGATGCCCAACCTACGGACTCTTGATTTACACAACAATAAAATAACCAGCATTCCCGCTGATGCTGGCCGGTACCTGAGAAACCTCACCTACCTGGACATATCCAGCAACAAGCTAACCACCTTGCCATCAGACTTGATGGACATTTGGCCTCCATTCTCAGAAGCTGTCCTGCCCAAGAGCACAGACATTCTGGCAACCCAGAGAGTCATTTTGGGTACGTTAAACAGTCTGTCTCATTCCTTATTAAAATATACCTAACTGTCTAAATGCAAGTGAGAGCAGGTAGGGGAGCAGCCTGGGATTCAGGAGAGTGGGTTTTATGCAGGTCAGTCTTCTGGTTTGCTCTGCAATTATTATTTTTTTTCTGTTGGTGGAAGAAATCTATAAAATGAAGATAGTGGCCTCCATGTATATTGTTATCTCAAGGCCATAAAACTGAAGTAGAACCCATGGGTTTCCAGTCTAGGGGAATACAAGCCACATGGTATATTCAGTATCCATATAAATACAGGACTTCCAAAAAATTTGGTTTTAGTGACATTTCCCTCGTGACTTTGCAAGCACAAGCATGCCCATTTCCAACTGTTTTTTCCAGTGACTCACAAGCCAAACAAGTAGCTAAAGCTGATGCTCATATAAAGCCTGTCCTGAGATACAGAGCTCTAGATAGTGGTGGTGGCTTAAAGGAGTGCAATTCTGCTCTCTCTGTGATTCCTGCTGACTGCGTGTTGCTCTAAAGTTCCTTGATTTTTTTCCCCAATTTACATGTTGCATATGGGAGAAAGGATAGGAATCTGATCCCTAAAACTTCACAGTATTTCTATAGCATTTAAGGTAAGTATTTAAGAATAGTTTGGCCAGACTCTTCTACAGTTGTAGAACATGAATGGAACAGCACTCTCAATAGTGTTCTCTTCTGTTGCTGTCTATGTCTAAGTGCATGTGAGGATGTTTTTGTACGGCAGTGTAGCAGGTGAAAAGGAGGAAAACAGGCTGGCTCCCATCAATTAACTGCAGCAGTTCTAAGCTCACTGGTAGAGATCTACCCTGCATTGTACTGCCCAGTACTTCCAATTTCTTGATCTAAACCCCTGCTATCCCGCGTTCATTTTTTCACCTGCTTTATTTCACAGAAGCTGCAATTTGAAACTCTCATTCAGATGAGATTGTGTATAAGTCACTTAATAAATGCAAGTAGATGGAATGAGTTCCTCACGTACATGGTAACTGTAGGTTTGCAGCATTAGTAGGATCTTTGTTTATTCAGGATTAAAAAGAAAAAAGACAATGCTGTAAAACTAAGTTCAGCTCGCTATGCCTTTCTCTGTGTCCATATGGAAAGCTACAGGAGGCAGTAACGTAGGAGGGAACTGTGCTAGATCTAATCCTCCTGATGATCTCATGTGGGAGTCCCAGAGGTTATTTGGTTTCCTTGCCTCACCTTGCTCTCACCACTTAAAAAACAAAAGAAATAAATAAATGACCAAAAAACAAACACCAAACAAACCCAAACCCACACATGCTCTTCTCTCCTCCTCTTCCCCCTGGCAACCACCTGCAGGCTTTGTTGGTGCAGGCAGTTTGTCAGCCTTCTCTAGTCCTCGAAAATCCTCTGGTGCCACCATTGAGTTCTCTAGAGACTTGGATGTCACCTTTGGATCATTTTCATTTATGAACTACATTTGAGTTTGAACACAGATCTCCTGAGGGGAATACGTATTGGGTTCAAACAGCACCTTGCTTCTCTTTTTTTTTTTAATGTTACATGCTGAGGAAGGCTCTGTGCTGTGATTATAGTTTTGGACCCGAGAATACAAAATGCCAGGTAGTACTTTATTATTATTATATTGTATTATATTGTTATATTATGTTGAGTGAATCTACCTTAGGTAAGCTGTGAATAATTAGCTAAATTTTCTTTCATTGACTTCATAGCCTTCTGATGAGTCTATCTCGATGCAGACAGACAGTGTTGGCTATATAAGAAATTCTATAGCAAGTAAAACATCCCCTTCCTCTGGCAGTGCTCTTTATGTTTTGGGTTGCTTTGCCAAGCTTACTTAGTCTCTACTAAGTGCTAGCTGTATTTTCTATAGCTGGAGCATCTGAAGTTATAGTTATGCAGAGGCTTATCCTTAGGTTGCTGTTGATGAACTGTTATAAAGCAGTTCTTTTTCAGGAATGAATGGTTAGTAGAAACTGTCAGGCTAGAAAGATAACCTAGGGGTTGAGATGTCTCTATAATGCTCCAGCCATATGAGATGTTGGCTTAGAACGACAGGAGCAAGAGGTGCTCTGTGGCATCATTTCCTCTCTGAGACCCCTCCTGTCTCTACTGGGATTGCTGGAGCCTGAGGGAGTAGAAGTATATCCCATAGATACTCTTCTCCCCTGAGGTGGAGGTAAGGGTCACAGAGGTATGTGATCAGGAAGGATTTCAAAAAGGTTTCTAGCCTGCTGGGATGCAGGAAGTCAACCATTCTGGTTAAGTCAGTATTGTTCTTAAAGCTTGCAGCCAGATCATTCCAGAGCCTTCTCTGGTAACCTCTTCCAGTGCTTACCTATCAGGATGGTGAGAAAGTTTCTCTTAATATCTAACCTTAATCTCCCTTACTGCAAGCTAAGATGATTATCTATTGTCCTACATGAGATGGACGTGCAGAAACACTACCATATCTTATAGTAACCTTTCACGCATTTTCCTTCCCTGTTTGCTGCCTTAACCATTCACACCATTTCTTTCAGCAGTTTCTTATAGACTGTGAGGCTTTTTAAAAAAAATATTCTACCATAGTTAGTGGGTCCCTTTGGATTACTTTGTGTTCAAAAAAAAAAAAAAAAGGTTTATCTTAAAATGTGATGTCCACAATTGTCTGCAGTACTTGTTTTGATACTCAAGTGTCCTGTGTTCTCCAGCTGTTCTTTGTGGCAGCATTCCACCTGACCTATGTGCCTGTGTGGAATGGTAGCTGCAGACAGAGCTCTTCCACAAGCTGGAATCCAGAGCAAATAAAAGCTGGTTTTGTCTGCTTAGGAAAACAGCAGTCAGATTCTACTTAGTGTAAGATATCAGAGCTTGAGCTGGCTTCTCTCCTAGATCTGGCAAAACAAGATTGTCCCTTGTGTTTAATTAACAAGATCAACAACAGCAAAGCCCCAAACTCAAATGTTTGTGCATATGCATTTTTTAACACCAGGAGGCAATTTTGTCTTTGGTGTCTTGACTAAGCATCACAAAGGCTGTATGTAAGAGAAAGTTCAGGCTCCCCATGTTTACTTCAAGGACTCTTGGAGAAGCATGGACTACTTTTGCCAGGGGACTGGCAAGTTAGCATCTCCTTCTTCCAATTCATAATCTACGCATTTAGGAGCTTGGAGGTTTTTTCAGGTACCTCCTACTGAATGATGTTCCTCTGTGTGGACACTAGGCTAAATGAAAGAAGGTCAGAGAATGACTGGTCAAGTGGCTCACTGGCTTTCACCCACACAGTTTAGGGCCAGCTCTCTTTCAAGCTGACTGACTGTTCCACACATTGTAAGATGTATCCCTTAGTTTTCTGTGGGCTCTGTGGGATGCTGCAGTGACTCTAAAATGTAACTGTGTGGCTGGGGGTGCTTTTTCTTTAGTTCAAACTGCCTGAAGTAATGTAAGAATTGCATTGTAACCCAGAGAATTGTGCTTTTGGAATATAAAATAGCAAGGCTATGTTGTATTCCTGACAGGCTGATAGGCACGCAGTGTAGTTTGGAGGTGCAAAGCCTACTGCACTTATGCTGGGGGAAAGAACAGGATGGAGACAGCTCTCCTTGGTGTGGTCTTATCCATAAGCCCTTCAGGGAGCAGTCCCTGGAGCCACATCTGTCTTTGTCTTGGAGAGCACCCTTTGGAATAGTTTGAAACAAAGCTGTGGAGTGAGCTGACAATTGCGCAGTGGAAATGATCGTGGGACCATTTTGTGAATTCGTCTGGCCCTTTCTTGGTTTTCTCTGGAGCTATAGACTTATCCAAATCACAGCTAGGTTTCAGCATTAGCTGCTGTACAAAGATTGAAATTCTGGTGTGAATGATGGCAATCATTTCCATATGGAAAATTACATCTAGTGACTCACTTAGAGGACCAGAGGAGCCCAGGATTTGATAGAGTGGCAGTTAGATGAGATCTTGCCTCTGGTGCATGTAGAGGTGCAAAAAATTTGAAATGCTGCAAGTCTATCAGGCTCCCAGCTGTTATACTCTTATATTGGGTAGATGCTGTTTTTCCTGAACTACTACTCCCTAGAATTACTGTGTGTAGGAAACACTGGGTCACAGTGCTGGAAGTGAGCTTTGCTGTTTAGAATCATGGATGAAAATTTTTGGAGTTTCAGCTGGAAGAGAGGCTTGGGCATAGGCTGGTGTAGTGAAGATTTCCATCAGCCGAAAACTGAAATATTTCACGTACTGCCATTTTACAGCCTTTGAAAAGCAATATATTGTACCAGTTATGGTCTGAGTCTGGTTACTGATTTATGGAGGAAATGTCACTCATAGCTACTTTGAATCCTAAAGTCCATATTGACACAGCATGGGGAAACCCTGCTTACCGAGAAGACTGCAAAAATGTGCATGCACGGACAGACATAAATATATATTTGCCATTGCAAATGGCAAAGCACACATATAAATGTGTGAAAGCAAATTTAAAATATACTAAATCTAGAATAAGGAAAGGATTTTAGAGCAATTTCTAATCCATATTTAATGTTAAAGTACACTCCAATGCTTAAATATTTATTAACATTTGTTTTGCCTTGGTTAGTATTTCATTCTCAGGTCATCAAGCTGCCTTAATATTTCTACAAAGTAATCCAGGGTTTATAAAGACTTGGTGTTACATCCGATTTCTCTTCAATAGATGACTGAAGTGTAATCAAACTCAGTGTGCTATCCTTGCTTCCAACTCAGTAGTGCTTTCATCTTTTTGTTTTGGGAATTCACATGATTTGATGACTTACAATGGCTTTGCAGGTTTACTAAAAATAATATGAATACTGCCAGATATTGGCAAGACACAGATAAATAGAAGGTATCAGCCGTGGAGGCAAGCAAGGAACTCCTATATCTGTGTATATTATATGTATTTATAAAAGTCTTGCTTTTTTATCCAGTTCAACACGATGGATGGGGGAAATGAGGTCGCTAACTGAAATAACTCTTTCTTTGCACTAAAGCACAGAAGTACAGAGTCTTCTGGGACTATAGCTTTCTTCTCAGGTTGAAACCAGGCCTTCAGAATGATCTGAGATGGTCAAGTCTGCGTCCCAGACTGGGCTAAACCATCCAATCTAAGGACTATCCACCTTTGTTTCCTCATTCCTTCTGTTTTGTCAATTTCTGATACTTTTTGTTACTTTGGGTCTTCTTTGGGACTCTGGGGGAATATGAAGGCCATCTTTTTATATATATTAAGAAAAAAATTCTTCGCTGAAAGGTTGTCAGACACTGGAACTGTCTGTCCAGGGAAGTGATTGAATCACCACCCCTGGAGATATTTAAAAGACATGCAGATGTGACACTTAGGGACATGGTTTAATGGTGGAGTTGGCAGTGTCAGATTTATGGTTGAACGTGATTATCTGAAAGGTCTTTTCTAACTTAAATGCTTCTATAATTCTATCTGAAAGACCTTTGAGCACTGCTAATAATAATAATGATAGTAATAACAATTACCCCCAATATAACAATAATAAACCCTATCTTTTCCTGCAGCAAAGCTTGTAAGATGCAGAAAGATTGCAGAAGAAATGTTTTCAGTAGTGTTCAGTGTAAGGAAGAATCTGCTGCCTGATATGTGGGATGGGAGTCCTACTGATGCAGCAAATCTGTCCTGGTTAAGACTGTGGACCCAGAGTTTCTGCTCTGCCACCTGCTTGTAACACAACCTCCCTGAGCTTCTGTCCTCTAGATAGCACAGAGCCCATGCCGGGAGTTCACATGCATTTTACCAGCCTGTTTTATGGAGGAACTCTGGCAGTTGAGGCCTTATTTCAAGGGGGTCCTGTCTTCCCTATTATACCTCAGGGGAATTTAATTTTCAAATGCTCAGTCTCCTTCCTAACATAGGGAAGAAAATTGACCTGTCATAAGCAAGTGAGAATGCAAAAAAAAAAATATTACAGGAATATTGTCTCTAGCTCTAAGTACAAACCAGTTTGCCTGATTTAAAAGATGAGCACAAATAGTTACATACATGTAACATACATGTGCTTGCCTAGGCAGAATTTTTATGAGCACAAACACTGCCTAGACATAAGGAAAACATCTGGATTGTATTGTTTTCCTTGTAAATATATGTGAGAAGTTCACAGGAAAAAA
>VZRU01003253.1:1615-13577 GCA_013398155.1 Pedionomus torquatus | reverse complement strand
TTTTTTTTTTTTTTTTTTTTTTTTTAATGAAAAGCAGTTGCTGATACAGTTTCCTTGATTTCTCCTTCTCCGTTCCAGCAGGCAGCAAGTAGTGAATAGATGTAAAATCTCTTATGTCTGGAAGGGGTGAAATTGGATTGTGATGTCAAAGTCATGGAATCTCTTCAGGTCAAGTCTTGTTTTAAAGAGGGGATTAATTGGGGTTTACTGTAGTTTTAACCAATCACCGCCATTGTGCTTAAAATAACCTAATCTTGGTCAGGCAATAAAAGAAAGCAGTAGTTAATTATTCACGTATTCTTTCATCTACAGGTTTATTCCAGAACAAACTCAGAATTTTTCCATTAGCTGTTTTGATATTTCCTAAAAATACATATTGAACACTACTAACAAGTGCTTCAGGGTTATTGCTCTTTTAATTTTTGTTTAATTAATATGACTTACCTGTTGAGCTAATCAGTAAATTCAATAGTGACAGATTCTTGCCTACCATCCTTTGTTTCAGACTGTAAGTTCTGTTTATTGTTAATACTTGAAAAAAAAAAAGAAAAAATGTATGCCAAAAAGTATGTCAAATGAGAAAATATTTGAACTCATGTATGATATGATGTGTGGTGTTTTGCCTGGTGAAGCCGCTGTTTCTCTATGAAGGTCAGCATCGCAGAGTAATTAATACCAGCTGAGGATGTCTACTCCATTTTGCCATACTAAGTTCAGCAAGAGGGAGAAAGCCTGTCATGCAAAGAATTTGGAATCAAATGTTATAGCCTCTAACAGAAGAGGAGAGATAGCATTCTTGTGTGCCATCACAAAAATATTGTAGTCATCAGTGTTTTTCGGGTCCTTCACATTTTTTACTCTTCTGCTATTCTTTTTGAGTGTATTTTAGAGGTTGTTGTAAATTGAAGCCAGATTTCCAAGAAAATTGGTAGAGTTTAGAGCCAGATAAGAATTTTACTGACCTAAAGCCTTTTGTCCTTAGCCTTTATCCTTTTTTCAAGAGGCAGAGACACAGGTGTAAGCTCTAAGCCCTTAAATTGTCTGCAAGTATTGAAAAAAGGGTCTGAGAAGATCAAACTGTAAAGGCCCAAAGAAGGACTAAGAGCAGAAGAGAGTGACAGGATGCAGTAACCTTGAGAAGCTATCTTTCCAGAAGGCACATGCAGGTGAAAATGTATCTTCAGTCTTTTCAAAGTGTTTTTTCCTAGATAAATAGCAAAGCAAAGGAAAGGCACTGCCAGTATATTACTATGCTCCTGTAACTTCTGTGAAGAAAAGGTTTAGCTTAACAAACATTCATACCGTTCTTCCTCATCTTTGCAAAAACTCCCCTATGAATCAGCCAAACAAAAAAAAAAGACAAATTGAAAGAGAAAAGATTAATGCAGAATCCTTGATTCCTTGATCGTACTTGTTGCTAGTCATGCATCTTACTGTAATCACAACATTCGTATATAGCCTGACAACATTTTTGTTTCATTTTGTTTCCCCTCTTCCCTCTGTGCTTCAGGTTTGCAGGACAACCCGTGGTTTTGTGACTGTCGCATTTCAAAGTTAATTGAATTTTCCAAAATTGTGGACAACTCACTGGTACTTCTTGATCCACTGGTTTCATGTAGTGGACCTGAGAGCCTGGCAGGAATCTTGTTCCAGAGAGCTGAGTTAGAGCAGTGTCTTAAACCATCCGTGATGACGTCAGCAACAAAAATTACTTCCCCGCTGGGAAGCAACGTTTTGCTACGCTGCGATGCGACTGGGTACCCAACACCACAGCTTACTTGGACTAGGTCAGACAATATACCAGTGAACTATACAGGTATAATTACTCTTTTATAGGAAATGGGAGAGCCTGAAACAGTTGGGTTGCTTGTGCTTTGAGGTCATTATAATGAGTAACAAAGGATCACGTATTGCATCAAGCTGGCAATTTTATCTGTACAACAGCTGTTACAAAATTTGTTGTCTGGGAAACCCTTGTCTTTGATCTTGGTCTGAACAGGTCCAACCGACTGTTCTGATTCTGGGTGTGGCCTGTAATGAGAACAAATATATGTGGAGGGGGAAATGGATGGAGCAGGGAGGGATAGAGGAAAATGGAGGTTGGGACAGTTGGGCCCTAACTCTGAAGCTGAAAATGAGAATTAATTACTGGAATCTCCACTTTGGTTCAAAATGTTAATGTTAAAAAAGCTAGAGAGGACCATAACTGAGCTATTTAAAACTCAAGGTTGTAAACAAAGGATTTTCCAAAATCATGTTTTCTATGTTATTTGCACTTTATTGTTTATTTGTGACACCCATCTTGAATGTTAAAGAGGCTGTGATTGTCATATCATTCGATTTGCTTTGAAGTAACTTAAATATAAAACATGTTTCGTGCTAATGCCAAGTAGTTACCTTAAATTGTAGGTCTGAATAAGGTAATAGTTTAAAGTACTGTAATATCTTAAAACAAAGGTGTGTTCAGTCTCACTTGAAGTCAGTGAGACTTGTATTTCCTAGTCACTTAGCAGTTTCAAGACCTCTGATTTCTCTTTATATGGTTTTATTTTACTTAGTGAAACTGCAAATTATGTTCTAATTCCTCCAGACATCCAATTCCATCTTGACCTAAGTTCTGCACTTTTCTGCAATGATGCAATATGTCAAGGAGTTTCATAGTTTGTGTAAAGGGTTTGGTTTGTGTTTTTTTTTTATATTTTTAAGAAAGTTAATTGATGTGATTCCTTCTGGCAGAAATAAGTTAAGCAAAGAAGTAGTCTAATAACAGTTACTTTCTCTTCAGCTCACTTTTATGTTTTTCTCTTTGTATTTTCCTGTAGTAATTCAAGAAACACCTGGAGAGGGTGTCAGATGGTCCATAATAAGCTTGACAGGGATTTCCTACAAGGATGCAGGAGAATACAGATGTAAAGCCAAGAACTTAGCAGGAATGTCAGAAGCTGCTGTTACTGTCACGGTGGTTGGTGTAGTTACTACAACTGTGTCACCACAGAAGTATGGAAGGAAGCAAGGGGCAGAGAGACAGAATACCACTCAGGAGGAATCCAAGCAGGAACCTGAGAAGACTACCACACCTCTTCCCACCACGCCAACCACCACAGGGCTGGTTAGCACTGAAAGATCAACGAGCAGCAGGTTTACTGACAAGAAGCAATTCAGGCCCGTGTTTGATGGAAAGAAAAATTTAAAAGCAGTGACAAATGGAAATAAAAAGCAAACTGGGGAGATAAGCAAGAGAGGTGAGGATACAAAGTCAACTGAGGAGATAAGCAAGAAAGGTGAGGATACTTTACTGAATACAGCAAGTATGGTGGAGCAAAATGTTACTGTAAAGAACCTAAGAGTGATCAGTGAAACTGATGAAAGAGTGACCTTAACTTGGAAAACTGTCAATGCCACAAGCAACTCTGCGGTCACTGTGTTATACTCAAAGTACGGTGAGAAAGATATGTTGCCTCTGAGCACCGACTCTAGCAAAAATAAAGTTACAATTGATGGTTTGCAACCTAGTACTCAATATATGGCATGTGTTTCACCCAAAGGAGTGCCACCTACGGAAGAGCAGTGCATTATTTTCTCTACTGATAGGTTAAATGATGACAGCAGCTCTCAGTTTTCTATTCTGATATTGGCCAGCAGTGCAGCATGTGTGGTTGTTTTACCTTTGATATTTTTCTTACTCTATAAAGTTTTAAAACTTCGCGTGAAACCGAAAACTGCAAAGGAAGCTGACCTTGCTAAAGAGACCTATGTGAAATTTGAAACACTGTCTCTGAAGCCTCGAACCGTGAATGCAGGAGAGCAACTTTGGGCACGAAGATACACAGATGAGTCAGAAAGACTTCTCCTTTGTTCTAGGTCAAGCATGGATTCTCAAATGACCTTCAAAAGCGAGGGCTCTAGGTCTGAGTACCTGTGTTAAACACAGATGGGGATGGAGGAGATGAAATATACAATAGGTAAAATTAATCCAAAATGATACTGCATCTGGAAGCAGGTGGTAGTCAGAATATAAGTGAAGTGTACTGGATGGGTAGGTTTGTGGATAGGAGGGAAAACAGAAGAAAAATGTTGCCTGTTTCTTTTATTTTTTTTTATGTCTGTGACATTGGATGTGAGGGAATGGTGTTCTTTAAAAGATGAATATAGCATGAAGTTGTGGCCTGGTTAAAGATCTTCTATTTTTTTTTTTTTTTATTTCATTAAAGCATCATTCTGTTTTCTTTTCTCTTGTTTTATTGTATGATGTGCTAGTTGTATGTATCAAACATTATTCACAATCTTCATAAAAAGTATGTATTTAAAAACAATACGAAAACAGTTTCAACGACTTCTGTTGAAGTCAAAACTTTATCTGAAGATGTAAGTTTTCTTCTGACATCAGCTTGTGCTTTGAGATGTCATACAGCTCTGTTTGTAAAGTTTCTTGGACCAGAAGTGCTCTCAGGCCAATGGAGACTGAAGCTAGGTAGCCACAGCTTATGGACTCTTGAGAAGTCGATACACGTACTGTCATTTTGCAGATGCTATGGCAAACGAACACTTTGAATATTCTGAAGCTCAGGTGAGATATCATTATGAGTAACTCTGTGAGAGATACTAGATATTAATAATATTAATTTACATCAAAAGATCTTACTGCAGTATCTCAGCCTTAGAATTTACTTGTATGCATATATCTATATACCTCAATTTCAGAAATCTCTACAGAAGATGTTGTGGTACTTTGTAATACAACACACATTCTTCTATAGCTATATATTACACAGGCATTGCATAATACTATGTACTACTATGTACTACAGTGTAGCAATATTGTAAAGTGTAGTATTTTGAGATACTGTAAAAGTTGGTTTTGTCCTCAGATCATGTTGGATGTGTAAGGAAGTTCAATGAGCACAGTGAACTTTAATTGTGAGTGTGCTTCCAGTGTTTAAAAAAATCAGGTATTGATAGTAATAATGAATGTAGATTGCCTATTAGTTGTAATAATGAATTGTCTATTCTGAGGCTGCTTTTTTATTGCCTGAAGTATACAACAGAGCTTCTACTGTTTTAGGTTCAGATACTATGATTAAGAGTATGTATGAATCGAGAACCACAGTTTTTTCCTAAAATTTGCAACTGTATTGTTTTCTTGGACCTTTCTATGCTTAGGAGAACTGTTTACTTAGCTAAGAAACTGGGAATCTTCTCTTTCCAGAGGGTGAAATTTTACTCAAAGCTGCAAACCAAAGCAGTTAGTTAAATTTTAAATAGTGGCACTTCTTGGTGTTATTAGTGTAGGTGTATTTACACTGTCTGCTGCAATGCTAGAGAGCTTATCTTGTAAGGCACTGCTTGGTGAGAGAAAACCACTTGGTGAGAGAAAATCGTATCAGAAAACGAACACATTGAAAAATCTCCATAGCCTCTACATGGTGGTGCTCGATGGTGGTGGATAATAGCATGAGTATTTCAGACTATGGGCAGATGAGATGTTCAGAAGTGCAAAACGGGCTTACCTGTATATGATTTTAGAATTAATTCTGGTGTTCCTTTCTGTGTTACTACTATGTGTGGTTAAAAAGCAATTCTTCTTTTTCCATGGCTAATTTTGATTGCAGTAAAATATATTTTTGGTTTTCTGAGTGGAATATTTCTACTTTGGCAGGTTTTTTTTGAATGTGCTATTTTTTTAGGGAAAAGCAGATTCTCTTTGTGTGAAAACCAAGGTTCATCTGACAAGCAGTTCATGATAAACTACATTTTTAGCAGGACCTGAAGTGTTATGATATTTACCTTTTATTTTCCATATAGTGGGTGTAGCCAGTACTTGTTGCTGAAGGTGTTTCCAATTAAAAACACCATGTTTTATTATGCAATTATTTTAACTTTTTTTTTTTTTTTTTTTTTTTAAGTTCCTGGAGAATATTTGATTTCAGGTTTGAAAGCTTTGCAAGAAACCCTATTCTAATTCTGAAGCTCAAAAGTGCTATCACCTGACTTGCAGATGATATATCAATAAATAAGACTGCAGTGATACAAAGGTTATTTGAGAGAGCTCACTTGCAAATGTGCAACCTCTTGGTTTGATTAATCCTGTGGAATTAGCATGTCCTAACGTTACAAATTAATCTATGACCACATAGGCTATCAGTATATCACAGATGGAAAGGCAAGTCCTTTTAAGAAAACATGACACATTATTTTTTCCACAGCTTTTGAGACAACAGAGTTGTATAACCCGGACATGCTTCTGTACCTCATGTCAAAACTGCAAATTTGCTGGGGAATTTCAATAGGAATTTGATACAAAGACCAAATCACACAATAAAGACATGTGCCCTGTATCACCCATGATTGGTTTAATTAAAGACCTGAAGACATAGTTCTGCTAACAGATACTGTAAATTGTGAGTATTAAGGGTAGAATCATTGAGATAGACTTTATCACTGATAATCAATTTGTATAATAACTTCTGAAATGCAATACTGAATCAATCATCACTATGAACACTGATGACTGTGATCTATGCTTGCCTGGTAGGAGAATTTGAGAGGATTTAACCAATGTTTATACATCGCCTTTCACACATTTTTGCACTTTGTTAGCTCAATTCATCCTGCATTTCACCAAAAAGGTTAGACCTCTTTTTATTAATTACCTACAATGGTTGTGTCAAAATTGGATGGTTAATGAAATAACTGAGTAATGTGGGCTAAATTCCCAAAAGACCTCATTTTTACTTAAAGCTTTAGTAGACCTCAGCCCTTGTCAGTTAACCACAATCCTGGCTTCAATGTGCACTTACTAAGCCAAAGTGTAGGCATCCATGCATCAGTTTTAGCCCTTGCCATTGCTCACAGTGGACTTCGTATTCTTTGTTCTGTCATCAGATTTGCATTCTTTTCTCAGGGTGGGGGATTACGAGAGAAAACTCTCTTGTGTGTACCGTGAAAATGTCTGTAATAACAAAAAAAACATTCCATCTTGGGGTCTATCTAAGAGGCTAAACAAAAGACATTTTAAACTCACTACCTTTTCAAAGAAGTAGTTAAAATGGAAGTTGTTTGGATGTGAAAATAAAAGATTGTTTTTATACGTGACCATGTGTTTGCCTGACCCTTTTTTTTATAGCTTTAGACAATATGTGATGAGTGTAGCTGTGGGGACAAGAGGAAATCTGAGAAGAAATAAAATACAAAAAGGCAGGCTGAGAAACAACAGAAGAGTAATATCCAGGAGAATGCTGGGTCTGTGTGCCACAAAGTCTTTTGCTTGCAATTCTGCTGTGTACATGGCAAGGGTGCTCAGGCAGGTAGCAATAAAAGGATGGATGAAGATACTGCCAGCTTATTGCAATGAATGGAGGTCTACGCATGCCCAGTTTTGACATGGTGGGGGCAGCTATAAAACTGAAGTTTGGAGCAAAAGCACTAGGGGAATTTCAATAATGTACTTGAAGCTGATCTTAAAGCCTGCCTATATCCCAATGAAAGCTGTGAGAGCTGAGAGTTTTTTGAAGAACATTGCCTATAAAGGGAAAAGTGGAGAGCAAGTAGTTTATGAATTTATTGCAAGAAAGAGGGGTATGCATCAATAGAAATTCTGGCTAGGGTGTGGAACCCTAGATACAATATATTAACAGTAGCCCATCATGAGCTATGATTTTCTTTTAAAAACAGCCATTTGTTAGCTTTGTGGATAGGAGGTAGACCAACTTGAAATCTCATCTGTGCTGGTAAAAGGAAATTCAAAATGAACCCTTTTTTAACTGTCTAACTGGGTGTAGACTGGAAATATGCTGACCTGGATGTCATCTCTCACAAAATTCATTGCATTGTTCCAGGTGTTACAGTCAGCCGTGGAAGCTCCAGGCTAGCACTGTCACCTTCCTTTGTTGAAAATGAGATATTTTCAATAGAATAGACGCTTTCTGTTTTCTTTTTGAACCATGGAAATTTCAGAAGATCAAAATTCATATCAGAATGGAGGCATGATTAATTTGTGATTTTTAGAAACTGTATTACAGATTATTATAAATCTCAAGGCCTCCCTTGCTAAACAGTGGCAAAATCAAGCTGAAATATCAGTCTGAAACAGACTATAGCAAGGACAGAGTTCTTTTTACAAAGCTATGTACATTATTTGTCAGTGTTCAGTATAGGAATCTTTTTAATCAATAAGGCAAAAAAGCAACTATGAATAAAAAGAGGTTCCCAAGACCTAAGTAAAAAAGACGCTGTTTTTCTGAGTTTCTATTTTTTAGGGAATAACATCCTAATCTTGTGTTTAGAGAAGAATGTGGAATTGCTCTAATTACTGCAGCAAGTTCAGTAGCACCTGTCAGGTATGCATTTTAAATCTATTTGATCTAATTTAAGGTCTGATGTTTTTGAAAGACGCTTGCTTGGCTTAAGAATGTTATGAAAGGAGTTGACTGAACTAACAACTGTAACTTTAACCTCTCCTAACAGGGGAATACCAGTTTACTGACAATGTGTGAATTACTACATTTTGGAGATGATATTCTGACAATAAAATACTTTTTCTAAAACACAATGGGTAATCAAATATTTGGCACATCTTTTTAAGGAGGAGTTAAAGGAATTTGGTAATGATGTGGAGGTTTTCTTTTGTTTTGTTTTATATGGAACTAAGGTGACTGAGAGAGGAAATGCTTCATGCCCAAAGTTGGCTAAAATGGAATGTGTTTCTTTTTTCTTCTCTCTTAATACAAGAGAAAGAAACGTAATGTATGTTTACTGAGGGCAAGAATAGAGTACTCTAGTGCTGTCTCAGACACAGTTCAAGTAGTTTCTTCTGAGGCCTCTGGACTGGGCTGCTGGTACTTGTGACATGCTACTGGACTAGATGAAAAGAAAGAACAATCCAAAATGACAATTACTAGTAGACTCAGTGCAACTCTAAATTAAATGAGTTGCTTGTTCAGTCAACTAAACAAAAGTTCTGTTGGTACATATTTAGTTTTTTTTCATTCATATACAGTTTTAGGAAACCATTAGAGTCCTCAAACAGCTGTTTCTCTAAACAGAAGATTCATAAACAAATCTGCAGATCATATTCTTGTTTAACTCTTTCTCGCTTATTTTTTCCAGTTTAATTCTGGTTTAGGAAACAGGAACAAAAAAATATGTATAGTTTGCTTTGTAATATATTTTTCAGTCTCAAAAACAATTACACCTTTGTTGAAGAAAAAGGAAATTAAATCCAAGACCCCTAAATGCCTTTTTTTTTTAATAAGAACCTGATTTAATTAATGACGCTGGAGTCTAATGCCATGGCCTGATCGGATAGAGTCATGTGTCTTGAATTTTATGTTGCCAAGATTTGGCCAAACACTTGAGCCTCCAAAAATAATTGTACCAATTATATTTTTTGTTTCACAGCCCAGTCCCTTGTGTTTAAGATCACGTGGAAGTTAAATCACAAGGGAGAGAGAGGACAATATAAGAGTATGGTAAGCAGCCAGCTATAGAGCATCGTAAATTAAATTCAGAATAATATTACTTTCTCTTTTAATGCTATTGTTCTCTTTTCTCTGTCTTTTTAATTTTGTCCTTACTTGACTTTGGTTAGAGCCTTCTTCTGTGTCAGACATATTGAAGCATATTGCTAGCTTCAGATTACACAGTAACAATACTATCTGCAGGCATTTTTCCAGAATATATCACGAGTGACATGTTCTGATTTCTCACTGATTGGTTTAAAAACCTAAAATACTTGATGTTTCTTGTTCTCTAGCATAAAAGTGACATGGTGAAGTGGGTTCTCTCCTGCAGAAGCAGCAGTGTGAAAACAGGAAACATAACACTCCTACTTGTTCTGGGACTTGAACTTCATATCTGCAGAGCACTTAAAATTTGCAATTGCAGCATTTGCTGTCATGTCTTCATCGCACCAATATCCACAAAACAGTCAATTCTTGGAGTTCTGAGTTCATCTTAAAATACAAGCAAAGAACTTACTAGTAGAAGATTGCCCTAAAATAGTTCTCAACATGAGGAAAGAATCTCTCTAGAATGGCAGAGGGACATTTTCATGCACAAAAGTGGTGATTATTTGTTCCTTAGCTTCCTTGAGCATTCTTTACTCTTTGACAGAGGAGCAGACATTCCCTTTGGATAAGGTAATCAGCAGCAGAAACAATGCAAGCCACATTTTTCACAAACGAGAAAAATAACCATCTTTGTTCTAGTCAGGCACAATGATTGAATAGGCATTATGTCCAATATCTGTATGAGCTATTTCTTCAAAACTGTAGAGGGACTTTATGAGGAGAGGTAACTAACAAAATGCCTTGTTTATTGATAGAAAAAAGTGACATTTCCTGGTGTCTTTAACAATGAGTTAGGTCTACGGATTGCCTGAATATAAATTGGTACAGACAAAAGTTAGCTGGTCACAAGATGATTAAATTTTCAGTTTCTTACTATTGACACATAGAAACAAAGTCTGGATCAAATTATATGAGAGAAAAAAAATGATGTTTCTAAAAGCTCATTGAACTTCATAAAGAAATTAGAAGAATGGTCATAAAAATTCTTTTATGGATTGATCAGCCAAAAATTATTCAAAAAAAAAAAAGGAATAATTATTAAACAATTGCTCTTTTTTTTTTTTTTTTTTTTTTATATTAAAAGATGAGAAATGCTGAGAATCATCAGATAGACATTTGGAAAGGTGCTCAGGACAAACAGAACACATAAATGATAGTTTGGTGGCTAGGACATGAAATAATTTCTACTGTGACTATTTATGTTACAAGAATTCAAGAACGCATTAAATTGGCAACCTGATCAAATGATTTCTAAGCAACAAAAAAGGCTTTGGCGAAGGGGAATTAATGAATAGCAAAGAAGAAATTCCTGCAGGAAACACAGATGTAGGATTAATTAAAGAATAAAAATACCCTGCTGGAGAGTACTCAGTTCTCAGAGTGGAAAGACCTCATTCACCAAAGGTTTGGCTTATAAAATCATGGGCAAGAACTGCAAGGAGGAATAATAGTGAGAATTCACCAGTTCCAATAAATGGATCCAGGAAATATCTTCCGTAGAATTATGAGAAATCTGGTACGGGGCAAAAAATGACTGTATTCTTGTACTTGATTTATTTTTGTATTTAGCATTAATTCCAGAATTGAGGTAATTGCTTTGAAACAACACTTGTGCAAGGGGAAACCCTAGACTTAGGTTGAAGGAATTTAAAAAGATTGGCTTTCTGAGTCTACTGAGGTTACATAGGCAAGGAGCCATGTGACTGACACCTTTGCCATCAGAGGAGTTGAACTGGACTGTAAAAATGAGATGGGCCACATGTTAAGTAGGAAAAGCTAGGACAGTATTTGATGGCACCTGCCAGCTAGAAAGACAGTGAACTTAGCCAGCACTGCTTGAATGATTCTCAGTCTTAATGAGAAGGGAGAAACACAAGGGAGAAAAAACCTATGAAGATTATGTCCCTTCACATCCCCCTATACCTCCCCTCAGTGTCCCACTCATGCCCACCTGGGTCCCTTCAGACCCCCCCAACATTCCCCTGGGTCCCCTCAGCCCCTCAATGCCCTCTTAGCCCTCCAATCCCCCCTCAGTCCCCCATGGCACCATAGCTCAGGGTTTGGGGGGACCCAGGAAGAGAGGGAGGTGTGATTTTGGGGGGACCCAGGAGGATGGGGACAAGGTGGAGATGGGTGTCTGGTGGGACATAGGACTTTAGGGGAACCTGAAAGATCAGGGAGGAGAAATTTCGGGTGGTCCCAGGAGACTGGGGAGGTGGGACTTTGGAGGGACCAGAGAGATGAGAGAAGTGGGATTTTGGGAGGACCCAGGAGGTTAGGGGGATCCAAGAGGTTGGAGATGGGGGTCTATGGCGGGAGCCAGGGCTTTGGGGGGACCCAGGAGACTGGGGAGATGGGAGACTATGGGGGAATCCAAAAGTTTGGGGGGACCCAGG
>VZRU01003252.1:473930-513450 GCA_013398155.1 Pedionomus torquatus | reverse complement strand
GAGGGGGGCGTTGGATGGGTTATTTTGGGGGGTATTGCTTATTTTTTTACTTTGGCTTATGTACCAAAGAGGGATGACGTTTGACCCACACTCAACTGGTCATAGTAAGGATCCTGTAACCCATGAACCAGACCTAATTCTTTCTAGAAGTTAGTGTCTTGCTATCTGTCCATGCCTTCTCACTTTGTAGAAGGCAGATGATAGTGTACATTGAAATATTTTTTACTTGTATCTTTTGGAAGTAGTTGACTGTGTTTACATAGATAGATCTAAGAAAGTCTTAGGTGCAGTGCCCATGCATTTATTTCCTTAACTAATGAAGGAATCACGTAGAGAGTAGCTGAAGAATGCAAAATGAAATTATGTGAACACAGGTGGTACAGATGTTTTCTGGGTCATCTCTGTTGCAGCAACTTTTCTTTTCAACAGCTCTCACAGGTTGCTACTGGATACACTGGATATCTTCCTTTAGATGATGTAGGAAAAAAGGCTTCTGGAGTTGAGTGGGTTTGTGTTCAGTTGTGTATGGCAGAAGTAGTTTTATTGCTGGAAGGGAGGCTGCAACCAGAAAAATTTAGAAACTGATGGAACTGAGTTGGCCATAGTCGAGAGGAAGAAAAATGGAATCTGTTGGGGCAAATGTGAAAGTAAAAGCTGGAGGAAAAGTGTGAATTTTTGTATTGGGATTTCTGATAGATATTTACAAAAGTGTATGTCCTCTTGCCATAGAAACGGTGAAGGCAGGTTGCTTATAAAATGAAGGGGAAAAATTTAAGCTGTCAGCTCAAATAAAATATAACGCTGTAAATATGGTCAGAAAAGCTCTGTCAGATTATTTTGGTTTGCACCCTGATGAAGAGTCTGACAGTACTGCATAGTGAAATGATCTTGATGTGCTGCCATTTCATTCAGTGCTGAATATAGCCAGTTTAAGCTGCTAGAATTTCTTGATGTTCCTACATTGGCATATCTGAGTCAGCATCTTGTCGCTGCTGCAACTTAATTAAATTTGCCAGTTTGTGCCATGAGGATGGACACATTGTCATATTCAGAGAGACAGCTGTGAAGTATTATTAAGAGCTGTGGACGTGATACTGCTGGGTTTGAATAACACTTGAGATGTTTTCTACTGCTGAAATCATATCTTAAAAATATGCTTTTTCCAAGATCAGCAGTAAATGTTCATTTTGTTAACCTTAAATATTTTCTCTCTTAAGAGCAGCTGTTTTAAATAGAGTGAGGCTAAGATGGCCTTCATATACTGGAGTTGTTTTAAGAACCAGTTTATAACGTTACTTCTTTGTTGTTTAGGGCAGCTACGCCTCTTGCTTTAGCTCAACATTATTTTTTGGCAACTGATTTTTGAATTGTTTAGAGTAGAAAACAAAACCTTTGAATCGTGTACTCTGTTTTTATGAATTTCTTCATTGAAATCTGGAATTTTTGTTGTTACAATTAAGTAGTTTTAATTTACTTCTTTTACAGTGAAAGGAAGGCTTACTCTAGTTAAGTTGTTGTCCTTTACATAATTTTGACTCCTGTTAGGCCTTTCTGAGTGCAAACTGTTTTTGACCACCGACCATCAGTGAATGAAGAAATGTTGAGACTCTTTATCTTTTCATTAATAATGAGTGTTTCCAAAACAAAGAATTGGAGTTTCATATTTAGCTTGTCACCACAATATTGAGTATCCAGACTAATATATACACCATTTTGTGTAAAAACAAAAAAAACCCAACCCCTCCCCTCATCTATAAACCACTGGCAAACTTGCTGTTGGTACTAAGGGTTAGTCTGGTTGTCTTGTTGTCCAGGTGAAGTTTCAGAGTAAGAAAATTCGTATGACATAGACTATTGGAATAGGACAGTGTCTCACAGTGCATTTTCAGGTTTGCATGACTGCCTTTAATTCTGACAAATATTAAATATTTATGTGAAAAGTGTAAGTTCTTTCATTTATTACTTTTCTTTCAGAGAGGCAGAGAAAAATGTAGGGGCATTGGAAAACTCTTCAGAAAACAGGCAGACTTCTAGCATCCAGGAAGCAGATCTAGTTGAGGGGGAAGCTAAAAGCACAATTGATGATCACCCTTTTCCAGAACCCAGGCTCCCCTATCCTTTTACTTCTTGTTTGACTGAGAAGGAGCAAAAAACATACTTACATCTAATGACTAAGTACTCAAAAAAACCCAGCCATTTTCAAGTTAATGCAGCAAGTCAAAGAGAATTATTCACATATATGGTAAGTGTGCATATAGGTACGTATGAACATCACAGATGTAGTCATACAGGTTTTTTATTACAAGGAGTTAAGCAAAGTTTAGCAAAATGGTTTTAATTTCAATTTGTCATAATTATGTTTTAATTTAGTACTATGAATAGTAATAAAGTTTTAAAGTACTCAGGATAACATTTTTAATATAAATGGAAAGTATATTTAATTATTTCATTGAAAGTGAGTGAGTTTGCTGTGGATTTTATTTGCTCTGTTTTGTTTTTTAGTAGTAGTCTCAGTGACTGATGGTAAGTGTAGATCTTTGATAACTGATCAAACACCTGCCCATCCCCCAAAATCCCCACATTTCTTTTATACAAAGCGAATTGACCTCCTGTGATTTTAGCGATTTAAAATGGTATGTAGCCATCTTGTGTAATGTTAGGAGGTGGATACATTTTGACGCGTTCTTTGACAGCATGCTGTAACAAAAACTTTCTTCATTAGCGTGTGCGGGGACCTGTGGCTTGACCTTTTTGTGCTTGCCACCTCAGTGCTTATGAGAGGAGAAGGGCAGAGGTTCACACTCTCTCCTCAGTCTCAGCAATGCTATTTAAATGCTGAAAGGCTATGTCTCATGTTGGGTGGAAATATCCTTTTAGTTGAATCCTGTATGATGTAATTAATCACCAAATGTTTTTGAACCATTGCGTTTGGTGTCCTGTTCTTCCTTGTTAAAGCTAATTCCTTTGTTTATGCTGTAACAACAGGAATATCATTCCTGGGCAAATCAGTACCTATTGTGTTATTGCTATTTATAATGTAATTGCTCATGAATTTACATCTCAGATACCTTTGTGGCTCTGTAATGCAAACTTGCTCCAACAATGTCTTGTAACCTTTCCTTTTATAAACTACCAGTGTGCCATCTAAAGAAGCTTGCTGTTTGTTTGGGTCATGTTTTGCTGGCTTGGGATTTGTTGTAAGGAAATGGGCCTTGCAAAATTTTTTTTTTTTACTTAAGTGAAACTCTAAACATATGTGAAGACTTGCCAAATTGAGCAGCAGGTGGAATCTGCATCCTCCCTCATATGGAAATTTTGCTGGTTACATACCTAGCCTACAGGATTCCATTCTCTCTTTAAAAATAGATTTTTCCCTCCCCCCAGGAAATGAAAGAAGTAGTAAACAATGAAATTGCAGAATTTATGAAATTTGCCCAAAATGCTGCAAAAATGTGCGCAAAGGATTATGATGCCATCTCTGAAGATGCACTACGTTATACTGAGGTAATTACCAATACTGTGTTTAATTCCTTCATTTCTTAAACAATCGTATTGTAATTGTGGTTAAGATACATAGGCACTGCTTGTGGGATCTGCTGTTCCCTGAACTTCTGCTGATTCTGTGTTGGGATGAGACATGAGAAGTCGCCACTTCCCTTGTGCTGTACAGGACAGCTACAGTTTATTGTAGCCAATAAGATATGAATACAATACTGTCCAAAGATCTAGTCATCAGTCAAATAAATTACATCTTTCTGTTTAGGAAGGGAAAAATGCATTTTATGTGTGCATTTACATTAACAAGCTGCTCCTAAATATACACTACCAGACACAATGTTAAGCTTTCCTCCACAGTAGCATGTTAGAAAGTCACTTCAATCAGAGGTTACTCAGGCTTTAATAATAATAATCTGCAAGTTCATGCTGTGTTAAATACTCACTTTGATGACTGTAAAATCAAACATGAATGCGACTTTATTATTCTTGATTTAATAGCACATTTCAGGAAAAGAATTCCAGAATACAGGTTTGTTAAACTTTCCCATCAGTGAGTTGATGTGCTCTTGCTTGTTTTCCTCATAGCATCTTAATTGAAATGGCCTACAGATGTACTTTTTGTTAAAATTTTAGTCTTTTCTAGTAAGTGCTGCATCACTTTCTTTTACAGAATAAAGCAGAAAAATAATTGTGTGTACTAGAAAGTAGACTGCTTAGTTAAATTCAGAAGGATTGCTGCTATTGCCCCCTAAAACTTTCTATTGCATGCTTTCTCATGCACAAGATAAAAGTGTTTTCCCATTAATTCATAGTTTGGGCACCTGTGAGGACAAAAACTTTTTGCTTTTTTTTCTGAAAATTGGGATTGGCTTTGTGTTTTTTTATCTTAAACGTCTATTTTTCTAAGTGATCTTCTCATCTAGTCACAAAATGTGTCTCCACACTTGAACTCCCATTTATAGTTAAGTTGATCACCCGAGTTAGAAATGAAACAGACGCACATATTTAGTTTTAAATAATATTTGCAGAAATAACTCATTCTAGTTACAAAGTAAAACCTAAATATTTTAAGTGCCTAATTCAGACATCAGAAAAGATTGTTTTAGGATCTAGACTTGGCATGTAAGCAAGTTTCAACACATACAGACTCTTCCAATGCCTTTGCTGCTTTTGCCTAGGCCTGGGGTAAATTAGGCAGTAACACAAAAAATACTAGTCCCTCTAAAAGCCAAGATGGATCAACTGAGAGGAAAAGTCTAGTTCAAACTCTACTAAACTTGTCTTTTTTATGATTGGTCTGAGCCTGTGTGCTTATATTGTCGGCTTTGCATGTGAAGGGTTGGGGAGAATTGAGAGCGTGTTTCAGTTCAGTAAGATTATTACAGAGTTGTACTGATACCTCTTAATTTTTCTAACACTGTCTGTAACTGGAAAAGTTGAACAAGTCTGTTAGCAGTAATCTGCTAAACATACCTGTATTCTCTACAGAAAGCATACAAATACAACTTGCAATTGCAGAAAAAAAAATTATTAAATTATGAAAAATACAAATGCATAAACTATTTTTTCTCTTTATGTTAGGAATTATTACGTGCTTGTATTGGACATGTGCAGACGTATCCTGAATTTTACACGCTTCAGGAGATCATGAGTCTCATGGGAGGAAAGTTTCATACACAATTGACGTTTAGGTTGGAAAAAAATCTCCTTGTAATGGTAATATGTTACATATACATATTGGTTTGATGTTATTTTCAAATAAGTAGAATTACATCTGGATTGTGTTATGCAATTATTCATATTTTTTTTCAATTATTATTCAGTGCTTGGGGTAGAGGTTATAATTTACAATTAAAATTGTTAATGAAAATGTTAACAAATGTTTTTCAGTACTAAGACTTAGCACCCTTCACAGTATGTTTGCAATAAATAGTATATTTTTGTAATATAATGCTAACTTTATCATACACCTGTGTAAACTCTTAATATTTTTCATTTAAGAAGTGCAATATTGGGTCAGCATATTTTCAGTTGAAGCTATTTTTCAAACTGCTTGGTTTCTTCAAGGGTACAGCCAGACGTGGTCAAACAGATTTCCCTGCCATGCCTGTTCAACTGCCCACAGATTATAATAGTGTTGCATCTATTATAACTCCAGAAAAAAAAGCTTCTATTATGTACAATGTAAGTAACCTTTTACTGTTGTTTTTAAGACATATTTTCTGTAGAAGAGCAATTTAATCCTTTTTCTGTGGCAGCATTTTTCCTCTTCTTTTTCTTTCCATAATCTTACACATTTTATAGCATAGGAACATACACTATCATTATTTGTTTAGTATTTCATTTGCAGCAATTGCACTGTTCTCTTCGAAAGTGGGGTTATTATGTTTTGGACCTAGTGCCTCTTGAAGGGGCTTCCTCTGTTCTCATGAAACATGAGAGAGGTCCTTAAATTGGAACACACTGTTTGTGAAATCTAGATAGAATTATTACACTCTTACTCTTTTTAAACTTTGCTTTCCAATTTCTAAGCTGGTCTCTGTGTGTGAGTGTGTAACATAAATATGAATGTGTGTAGGTGTAAAGGCTTATGATTTAAGGAAGAAGTCATGAGGGTAGGAAGAAATACTATAGTCTGTCTAGTTTTCTGAAAAGTCAATTAGGTTAGCTTACCCTGGGAATTTCTTCTGCTACACAGCATAAACTCCATAGCCACCTTGAACAATTTTTAGATTCCAGTCCACCTTACTGTTAAATATCCAATATTTCTGTTTGTGTTCTTCCACAGAGAAAATCAACAAACCTTTCCTTCTGTAGAACTTGGGTTTTGTTACTGTTTGTTCCAGACAATTTGTTACCCACTAATTTAAAGTGTTTATTCACATATTTAAACCCAAACTTTCAACAGAGGCACTGTGACCGCAAAGATGTTTTTGCTTAAGAAAGTTGCCGAGGTGACACAAGAGAATGATATATCCCTCAAGAGATGTTATAGCTATAAATACAGAAGATTTCTGATGATGTCTCAGGTGGCAGAAGAAATAATATAGCGAGATTTTTCTTATTTCTGTCTCACAATTCTCAGTGCTCCTCAGCTTCTGTTAATCTTCTTAGTCCTTGATGTTCTCCTCCCACCTCACGAGCATTTCCAGCCTCCTCTCTTCGTGGAAGTCTGTACTCATAATATTTAATAACCTTATAATTTCAATTCTGAATTTGTATTCTTCATGGTTTTATGTATGTTTTAAGATTATTTATATGTAATCTGTATTCAAACTACAATGCATTTTTAACCATACTTTAATGTTAATTGTGCTATTACTTAAATCATAAGATCATCTGTAACATGTGTAAGTGAATCTGTTTTTTTTCTTCTACTATGCATTCCCATATTTCACAATTGCCTAAATTCCTATTCAACCTAGTAATTCAAATTAATAGCAATTAACTGAAAGATTGTTAAGAAGATATATTTTCTCATGCTACAAAGTGGCTGTGTAAGATTTCAGCCAAAAAACCTTCAGGGGAATTTTTTGCCTTTTCATTTGATACTGAAGCCTGGCACTCTGGTGGTATTTGGGCTTGACAGGGCCAGGTGCGGGGGGGTGTGGGGTGTGTGGGAATGTTAAATCTATGTTTTGGTTTACGGGTTTTTTTAGGAATATAAATTTGTGTGTATTTCTTAAAAAACAAAACAACTTTTTTTTTTTTTCTGTTTAGGATATTAGTTCAGATTCAAATGCAGAAAAGCTTGCTTTGAAATACTGTCCTCAAGTTGTTTTAAGTAATCAATCATTATTTACTTTACTGAATAACCATGGACTAAACTACAAGGAACAATGGGAAATTCCAGTTTGTGTTAAAATGATGTCTGTTGCAGGTATAGTATGGTTTTATTCTAAAATTTTTTCACCTAAAATATTTTTGTCCGTGAAAATCCTTATGTACTCTCATAATCCATTTTGAGCAGAGCAGACTGAAAAACAGGAAATTAGAAAATCCAGTAAAACTACTTCCTGGTAGAAGGTAGTCTGGTTTAGTTCACGCAATAGATAATAATAGAATAGTTTAATTTTGGCTTTATTTATAAAAAGAAAGAAGCTAAGGTTAATGAAGATTATAATTGTAATTATAAGCTCAGATTTTTACTTTTTCTGGAGAAGCAAGATTCTAGAATGCAGCTATAAGAAAATAGTATCTCTTAAGTACTTTCACGTTTTTAATTTAAGGAATCAAAGTAAAAAAAATTGACATAGTTCACACATCTTAAAGGGCAAAAATCTGAAGTTAATAGTTTTCAGCTGTCATCTGGTAAGGAGTCAGAGACCTTTGTGTTGTAAAGAAAAATGTGTGGTTTAATCAAAGCTGTTGTAAAAAATGAACTTTAAAAAAGGCATTGCTGTAGTTTGTCCGGTGTTTTCAAGGAGGAGTGCTGATAGCAAGGTTATTTCATAGTTTTCTAAACCTTGTTCCACCTTGTTACTGAGAATAGTAACAACCTCTAGAGGTATCACCATTAACATTGAATTTGGACATAGAGCTATTTTCCGCTTGGGGAAAAAAAAATCAGTTAACTGTCCTTTTGCTTTTTGAAACTGTAAGCTCTGCTCTTTGGAAAGAAAACAACTGCATGAAGCTGTTAAAATTATCAATTGAACTGATTTCAGTAAGCTAAAATATAAATTCTGAAGTTCTGTGAAAAAAACTAAAGAGTGAATGCTACCTGGAGTCAAAAGAACCTGTTTACACCACAGAATAATATGTAAATAATGAATGTCCATGGAGATCACTTTTTCCATTTGCAACACAAAATGTTTTGAATGCGCTGATTAGCTTGTCTGAATGCTATACTTCTGTTGTCAAGTACCAAGTACACCATCAGTAATTGGTTATAGATTTCATTTCTTCTTGGTTTTTTTTGTGTTGTGGGGTTTTTTGTTGTTGTTTTGATTTGGTTTTTTGTAGTACGCACTAAGGGTTTTTTCATGATGAGTGTTTATAATGGTTGTTTTCTTGGAGTGTCCATGTTGTGTGCATTTTACACAAATTTGTATACCAGATTTCTGGATAGTAGTAAATAAGCTGTCAAATATTTGCAAATCTTCAGAGTATTTTTTTTCTGGAACAGCATCACTGTGTTCACCATGAGCTTTTGTTTTCTGTATAACATTGGGCAGGGTATCACTGTTATTTTTGGATGAATACATGGGTAATTCATATGCAGATGTGTTAAGGTACAGAGTGGTGCAAATAACAAACAGCAGAGTGGTGCAGCAGAGCTGGGACATAGTTATTGATTAGAGGAAATATATGCTTCAGCCATTGTTTTTGGGCAATGAGACTTTTAAAAATATATATATATTTTTGAGGCTCATCAAAGGAGTTAAAAAGATCTTTTTGGAAAACAGAATACATATGATGTTACAATGCAGTATAAGGAATGATGAATCCTACATCCTTATTTTGCAAACTCTCTATTTTGAACTGCATTTCTAATATGATTAACTGTTACTGTGGTATGAATTGCTGCTGCGGTATCCTAATAATTCACACTGTATCTGGACATACTTTTGTTTTCTGTTGTTAATGGATGAGATCACAGTTTTTCATTTCTTCTAGTGTGAATGTGGAATGTATTTGACAGTAATATTATTTAAATTATATAACAGTCTCTTTTCCTTTCATTTCATATGTTATCAGTTTCTTTCTGTTCTTGAAAAGGTAGGAAACCGGCTAAAGTGGTTTATGTTGATTCACCTCTGATGAGAAAGGAAATGACAGTAAGAGAGAGGAACCAAATCTTCCATGAAATTCCAATGGACTTCATAGCAACTAAAACATCTTATGTTCCAATTTCTGATGTATTGATGGACAAGCCAGCTGAGGACAGTCTGATTCAGTGGGATGTATGTAGCTTCACCTCTTCTTTATTAAAAGAAAAAAAAAAATAGCAAAGCCAAAAACCTGTGTTATAATTCCCAAGTTACTTGTTCACAATAATGAAGAAAAATTTCGTTTTGTCATTGATAGTTTTTTTTTTTTTTTTTATTGGTGGGTTATGGAACCTATGTTTTAAAATGCCTTGTCAGTTCCTTTAAATGCTTCTATTACATCAGCATCTCAGCTTTAATATTTACTTCATTAAAATGTGTTTTGATCAGTTTATTTAAATAGGAAAAGTTCTATGAGCTTTATTTCTCTTTTGAAAGGCCTTTCAACTCCTGAAACTTAAGATATTCCATGTTAAACACAGGAATATTTTTTTTCCAGTTAGTGCTTCTTTCTCCCAACAGTCAAAATATGGACAGTAGAACATTTTTCATGTTTTCAATTTGGCAACGTCTCATTTATGATGAACACATTCTATCTATTCATTTGATTTCTTTTATTTATTTTTTTTTCCATCCCCTGTGTTAAGACGTCTTCTGATACCTACCACTACAGGAAGATTCCTCTTCCAGATGACACCGGGATGGACTTTGATGATGATGTTACAGAACTGGAGACCTTTGGAGCAACTATTGAGCTCTCAAGAACTTCTAAAATGGAAAGTACTTTTGCTGCAACTAGTAACGCTGCTAAAGCTTTGTCACATGATCTGAAAATGGGGAAAAAAAATACATTCCCCATAAACAGTGGAGCTGAAGAAGGGAAAACCACCATTTCTGAGCAAGGAGTTTCAGCGTGTGCCAGCATGCAGCTTCCATCGTTAGACAGCGTTCTATGCCTCAGCCCTGAAGAAAATTCATCTCATAAAAGCTTTAATTCAGAGGAGGTAGGACTGAACAAAGCACAGCATGTCGTGACCAAAGAAGTACTGAACAATGGAACACAATTAAATACTCTATCTAATGCTGTTAGTTACAAGACAGAGTCTGAGGCTGCACAAAAAAACGAGACTTATCCTTCTTTATGCAGTAGTGACACTGATGAGGACCATTTGGTAATAGATACAGAATGTAAAAACACTGATTGTTGCAAAACAACTGTATCAAACACTGTTTCTCATATCTCAGCAGAGACTGCCAGGTCTTTCCCCACCCAGATTCCATTAGCAAGCACAACTGATGGAGCAGATATTATGGATCAGGGAAAAAGTGCCTCCAGGAAGCCTACAAGAAAGTTGTTGAAAGAATTTGATCCTGTTGGACAGATTTTGAAAATGCAAACTGAACTTCTCAAGTCACCTTCCCGTAAAGCTCATGAGCAGCCAGTGGTGAGCTGTGATCATTTTAGCACTACACCACCTCATGTGCCTCAGTCTCCAAAACCACTAGTGACTTCCAGCACAGAAACTGTGCCAGCCCCTGCCTCAAATCCCAACAGCTCATCTAGAAATACCTGGACTTGGCTTTTTCAGGGAGTGCCCAAGAGTAAGTATGTTCAGTCTGTAAGGAGTAAAACTTCGAATTTTCAGTAATATTTAACAGAAAAGCGTCTTAACTTCATCTGAAGAACATCTTAATAGTTCCTCCATTATATTTACTTAGAGATGGGACATGATTTTTTAATTATTTTTTTTCAACAATACCTTCTCTGTGTGAGAATTACTGTCTTGCACGCAAAAGGGAGCATTTTGGGAGGTGTTTGTCCAAAGAGGTAATGTGAAATACTGTTTTACTTTAGAGAAACGGGACTTTGTTATAAACAAGGGTTTTAAGCAAGGAAAAGAAATCATTGGGTAGTGAAATGAGTTACTTCTCCTCAGAAATTCAAATATTTGAGTTGTCAGGTCTGCAAAAATAGTTTGTTGTCAATCGTTTTATACTTTCTGTAGAAGAAAAAATTAATCAAATGATGCAATTAAAACTTGAAAGAAAACTTGAAATTTGGGTGTCTAAGTCCTAAGACTCTGCTGCTGTTTCTTGGCTCATTGCAATCTGTTCCAGAAGACTGAGGACTCACTACAAGCCACCTCTCCAAGTTTTCAGAAATTTAGCTGGAAATTGAACCTATGCTCACCCAGATTTCAGCCAAGAACTAGAAGTCCTGAAGGTCCTAGGGACCATGAACATTGAGGTTTTTTTCGTGTGCCTGACTTGTTTCTTAGCTTTGTACTACTGAAGTTAAATGTGCTTTATTGTATTAGTTAAATTGACAGGAAATCAGGCAGGCTGCATCAAGACAGACACTTAAATATTTAATTCCAATTAATCAAATGTTTTTTGGTGGGAAAACATATTTTGCTGGTATTTTCTGACTAGCTTCTTTTTTTAATAGAAGCATTGAAATTTATATTGCTAACATGCTGAAGCGTGTTATAATATATAGCATAATAATAAGCGTAATTTTACAAATTGGAAGTTCTGTAGCAAGCTGATGAACCTCTATGTCTTTTTTTTTTGCAGAAACCAGAAGTTAGTTAAGTATTTTACTAACAGAAAACTGTTTCCAGTCCCTCAGATGATAATATTGCCTGCATAGATAGTATATATCTATTCAAAGATGCACATAGCCTCTGAATTCAGTATTAAATATATTTATTCATAGCACTGTTGAAATACCTATTTGTAGTTGTAGTTTTGACGTGTATTTCCCTGTATCTGGTGGACAAAAACCCGAACAGGAAAATCGTCAATAAATAATCTTAAACAAGTTGGAGTCAATTCATTTTTGTTTATTTCAAATGTTTTGTTAAAATATCTCTAAGGGATGTTTGTTAACCTACCTCAGTGCTGCAGTTGGGGATCTAATAAGCGTTTCTTTTGAATATGCCAGTATTGAAATGGAAGTTGAAGCAAACTCAGTTTGGAACAGAGGCTTATGCAGTCATCCAAACCTGAGGCTTGAGTTATTTCAGTAACTGACAAATGGATGGCAACTCTAAGGAGGCATTCATTGTAAATAGAATTTTTGTCTCCTTTGTGCTGAGTAATGGTGGCTTAAATACCAGCCTTTGAATTCCATTTATGCAATAATGGAGTCTCACATCTCGTGCATGTATGAGAAATCTAATGATTAGGATAAAATATGTGGGAATATTTTAAAATACACTTTTTAAAAGTTATAGCGGACGTTTTCCAATTTTTTTTTTCTTTTAATACAGAAGTTACTTCTTTTGCCTAATAAGACAGTTTTCACCTGAAAATCTTAGGAAACAAACCACATCCTATTTAAAACAAACAAACAATAACAAAATACCCTACTGCAAGAGAAAAAAGCTAATTAGCATTGTGGTAATGAATATGCAGGCTTGTCATTTTTTGTTTCATTTATTTTCTAAAGGAAAACTGCCACATGAACTTCAGCTGCTTGAAGAAGATCCTTCAGAGTATAAAGCACCTCAGGATGGCAACCTTGTATATAAGCTCTTCAGTTTGAATGATCTGTTGCTACTTGTGCGTTGTAGTGTGCAAAAAGTGAAGTCATTACCACGGTACCGTAAAAAGAAAAAAGCCCAAAAGGTACAGATTTTGCTGTTAGCTTTTTTGTTTGGTTGGTTTTTGTTGGTGGTGTTTTTGTTTGTTTTTTTTAACAGTTGTGCTCAACTTGCATTTCTGAGATACCCAGTCCTTCATAGCATTTGTGTTTTCACTCAGACAATTAGTACATTTAATTGTAGCTCTATAGCATGTGTCTTGTTGAAGTAAATGTTTGCTGTATGAAGAGAGGGAAGAATAACTTGTTATTTCTTTAAACCAGCTTGATTAGAAGATAAGCAAGTGTGATTCTGCATTTCTTACTACAGCTGCATTACAGTAATAGGCATGGGTAATTATGTAAACTAATATCAATTTGAATTAAAAGTTAATGTAGTAATTAGGTTTTTGCCCCAAGGCTTTGAGAATGTTCAGGATCATAAATACTTTCAAGCAAGATTCAGCCTTGCTATTCTGCCTAGTTAAGCAGAGAAATAGATAAAATGAAGAGAGGACATGTTTAAAGATAAAAAGAGGTCCTATTCATTCTGCTTGAGAAGTTGTTTGTCTTAGCAACTTTTTTGTCTTAAAGAATAAAATGCTTTAAATGCAACTGTAATCCAAATGTTTGTTGTAACATCAGGCGAAGGAAAGCTTATTCTGAAATTCTGAGTAATTAATTTTGTCAAGAGTTCTCTGAAATTTTCAACAAATTTGGTACGGTATCTCCCTCTCCAGAATACCAGAATTACATTTGGCAGGCATTTTGTGAAGTGTTTATACTTTGTTGAAATGGAAATAGATCTTCGTAACTCTGATTACATGCTAAGGTTTCATGCTCAGAATTTTGTTTTGAAGAAATAGTGCCTCTTTGCTATTGATCCACTGTATATAAATCCCTGTAAGCACCTTTATTTTGTTAGTCAAAAACTAAGTACTGTTGTTTATTACTTAAAATTCTTGCTGAAATTTAAACTGTGATTTGTCAGTGAGAAGAGGCTTATATTTTCTTTATTGGTGTTAACATGCAGAGGTTAGCCTCTGATTTCAAATGAGAGTCTGAGCACTAGGTTTTAATTTCAGGTGAGATTCTGATAAGGGGAATAAATGGCAGGTTTTCACTAATAAAAAGCAAATCAGAAATAATGTTTTAAATAATGTTTTTTCCTTAAATTCCTGCAGAGGGCAGTACAGCACAGAAGTATGAATTTCAAACTGATTTAGTCCCATAGAAAGATTACTTAGCGGCAAAATTTTATTATTTGTAAATGCATGTCTAGGCTTCTTTTATTTATTTTTAAGTCCATTTCACCTTCCTTTATAAAGTCTCTGTAGATCAAAGGTTATACTGTGGGTTTCATAGAATGCGAAGCATTGCACAAAATGTTTTAAATGTCTTTGTTGCTCCAGCTGTAGTGGAAGATTATGATGATTATCAGCTTCAAAATGTTGTTCAATTGTGGATGTTTTTTGGACAGCGAGTGCTGATATTTCTTGTATCTTCACTTTTATAGCTTACTCCAATATTCCTATTGTCAAAATTAGAATACCAAGCCTACTACGGTGTTGAAGCTCTTACAGAAAGTGAAGTATGCCAGTTGTGGACAGAGAGTATGTTGCATTCTGAATGCTTATTTTATGTTGGTAAGTTCATGTTTTGATTTCTGCTTAAGAAATATGTACGTCTGAATATTCATAGAGTAACAGAAGAGAAAAATACTTACTGAAAGTATATTCCATAAGTCCTGTTTTGGTTTTACTTTCTAATTCTGCCTTTCACTTTTATTGTAAATAAGCACTTTGTCTAAAATTTGTGTTCAGTGGTGAATGAGGATATTTCAGCTTTGGATTTAGATTAATAGTATCCAGTAATCTTTGTTTTCAAGAACTCCGTTCATTAGCTTTTTGAAGATGTATGTCTGTAAGTGTGAATTTAGGTCTCTGAAGTTAGTAATCTTTGTGACTTAAAGTATCTTTGCTTTTTGGAGGGAGTTTTTGGGGTTTTTTCTGTTTTTAATAAATCATATACAACATGAATTATCGCAGGAGTGGTAAAATATTTTTGATGAAATGTGAGCTATAAATATGTCTGGTTATTTTTGCAAAATCTTTTAAAATATATTTGTTACTACGTAACAAAATGGAGGACAAACAGGGGATCACATATGGCTCAGAACCAAGCACACTAGGAATGCAGTGTTACAAGGAAGGTTTCTCTGACAAGTGTCCTGTAGAAAATGTTGTGCTTATGTTTGTACAATCTGGTTTGTACAGTGAATGAATGTTCTGCAGCAGGGAACTGCCTTGGTTTCCTGTTGAAAAAAACTTTCTGTTTTTTATGGTTGTTATGGCAACAGTTGTGGCCTGTGGTAGCCTAACCTTTCCACTTGTGCTCTGAATTACACTTCTGCTGTTGCTGGCTCACATCAGAATGCTATTTAAGAAATGTTGAGTTCTCTCTACCCTAATTTTTACATACAAACTTTGCATCCTCTCATAGAACTGCAGGGTTTATGTGAAATCTAGTGTATCTGAGGTGATAGTTTGCTGACTGTATCTATCATTGTCTGCTGTTCATATTTAATGGAAATTATGTTTCTGATTTTAAAAGCTGTATTTGCTGTTGTTTTTTCCCTTCTCTAAAAAAGTCATCACAAGGAGATAATTACGCACACAGTTCTCCATATCTAATTGTATCTTAACATACAGTACTGAAGTCTTTCTGCTCTTTTTCTTTCTTTTTTTTTTTAACAAGAAGAACAGTATTATGAATTGCTTTGAAATTTAGCCTCCTGTAGACAATTTTATCAACATTTTTATTAACATTTTCAGAGTCACAAGCAGTGTGAGGAAATAGTGAAACTGTAGAGCGAGAGCTAATCTGCTTACAAAGTACACAAACTGCAAGAATGCTTGTCTATCTAATCCCCCATCAGTGACAGGATACTTAACATAGGCTTGTGCAGAAGTTTGTAGACAGCTCATCCAGCCAACACCCCTTTTTTTAGAGGCCGTGGGGAGTGTGGGAGAAGGCAGTCTGGGTGCTGCGGGAGTTTTACCAGCACAAGCAGCCATCTTCTGCTGATACAGAGGTTCCTCAGAGCCTCCTTCCTAGACATCTACTATAGCCCTCAAACAGGCGTGGAGCCCTGGGCTGCCAAGCTTCGTGGCCTGGCCTCTGACACATTCTCTCTGTTCGTGTACTTGGGAGAAAAAGCTGTGGGGACTGAGAAATGCTGGTTATTCCAGTGATATCCAGAGTTGTTCCAGCTCTTGATATACTTCCTCAAGCAGCAAACCCTGGGGTCCGCAGAGATTCTCCTTCTGCATGCTCTGAGGAAGCACAGGGTTACTGTGGGTTGTCACTGTCCTGGCCAGTAGATCAGTGCTCTGAGCATGTGGGGCAGGCTCCCTCTCACCACTATTTAAAAAAAAAAAAATTGAAATTTCTTCAGCATGTCACCAACTGATACTGACAGAATACGCAGTTTATTCAAGTAGGAAGATTGAGGGATGCAGATTTTGGTACTGGCATGTAGTTTCTAATTGAGGTAGGTAAAAATACATATGTGGAAGTAAACGAACCATTTAATGCATTTCATGAGAGACCATCAACCGCAGCTTTTAATGGGAAGCGGTTATCATACTGTACTTGGGGATTCTTTCTGCTCTTGTTAAGAAATACTGCAAGGTAGCTGTGAGATTCTGCATTTCATTTTGTGTTTCTGGGGAGCTGGGAAAAATACAATGTTGTAAACATTCTGATTTATTTAAAGGAATCTTTGCAACAGAAAGCTTTGTTGTGAACCTCCACGGTTGATTGTCTAAGGGTGGCGATACCCCTGTATTATCAACAGCTGAAAATGGGACAAGTACTCGTTCATTAATCTGATACCTAGAAGCAAGATTGCTGCTATCATGATTTTGGTGTAAGCAGAAAGACACACTTAGCTTCTCAGATCATACTATAATTTGAATTAAGTGAAATGTCTCGTCCTATAATAAAGGAATTTTTAAGTTGGCCATAGCGAACACATAGACTTCCTGCTCTATTTAAATTTACCCCACAGTATGAGTGTGGAAGTGTAGAACAACTGCTTGAAAACCATGATCCTATCATTACTAACACAGTACCTACAACTAGCATTCTTGTTCAGACAGTTCTGAGGGAGATCTCAAGTGAAACCTCTAAAACTGAAGATTTGAGCCTGTGTCTGGCCTCAGTGTTAAATTGCTTGGGAGTTCTTGGATCTTGAAGAAACTTAATTCACTGTTTCAACAATCTTTTATATTGCCGATAAGAATGGATGGAAAGTTCTTTGGACCTTGGTCTGTACCCTAAAGTTGTCTGGTGTGGTTCTTCAGTGCCATATTGCTCTGTGTGGCTGAGGGAGGAATCTCATAGCTCAGCACAGTTACTCGGCAGTGCTGCCAGCTCAGGAGACAAGAAAGAAATCAGAAGAGTAACTAAGGCCTCCTGCAGAATTGCAAGGTGTGATATTAAGTTGAATTTTTAATTTTGTGTATTCTCAAAGAAGGATGTGATTGTTTGCACAAAATCAGAGGTATTATCATCAAAGTTAAGAAGGCTGTTCATTCTCTTGCTGATACAACACTGCTCAAGTTGTTAAGTCCCTTGGTACTGAGATAGGAAATTCTGCATCTGCAAAGGCAGTAATCTGTGACATGTTTCCTAAATAAGATACTTGTACTTGATCTAAGCAGTAAATAAAGTTGTGATAAGCTGTGTGGATTAATGGGAACATTTTACTCTGACCATTAGGAGCTTATTTGCATTATCTGCCTAAGCAAAACTTACTGCAAAAGGATAGTTCAACTTCACTTGAATAGGATAATGTTGGCCTTTAAATAAAGATTAATTGCAAAATGGCTTGGGAAGAAGTACTTATTGTATGGTTGACTTACTGAGTGTTTTCAATCAGTCATTTCTCAAATATAAGATGCAGTAATATAAATTGGGTATGAGTAGTACATAGATACTTTTCGTCCCAGCTATGCGGTCATTGAGTTTAGAAATGGAGACGTTTCTGCTTTGAGGAGAGGCTGGTAAGGAATGGAGAACACAAATAGAGTATTATTGCTTTTAATAGTGACTTCAAGATTCTTTTTCTTTGGTCAGCAATGCAGAAAAGTAACAAACATCTGTTATTTAAAATAAATGAGTTGTCCTAGTGCATTTTTCTTAAAATAAGAGTTCTTATTAGGTCTTCTTAATGCTTAGCTTGGGATGCAGAATGCCTTGGTATAGCAGTCTTAACTGTAACTGCAAGGGCAGATTTGTAGTAAAGCAATAAATTCGACCGAGTAGGTTGTATTTTAGTATACTACCATCTTGTTATCCTCCTCATGGGAGCTGGAATATAACAGGTTTCTGGGAAAATCTTAACATGAATGAGAACCTGAAAGTGAGGCATGGTGACCACATCAGCATACAAGCTATGCTAATGATCTTTATTGCTTATCAAGTGAGAATGTAAGCTAAATTCTCCATCAGCCTTTATTTTAAAAATGTGATGAGAGCTTTGAGTTGTTACTCCTATCTGTGTCAAAGACAAATGGGCAAATCGTTAAGATTAGCCACGAATAAGGCCTGAATTGTGAATTGTAATTTTTCATGTGAGGGAAAAAAGAAAATCAAGAGAGAAAGGTACAGAATCCCTAGAAAATCAAATAATGCAATTGCTTGTGTAACATGTTAGAAAACAAAATCAAGTATATGAAACTCAAAAGTAAATTTGCTGTAGGAGATAAGCTTTTGTGATCTGTCCAGTAAGGAAGCATAGTGATAATGAAAAAAACTTGAGAAGATGCAAACTAACTGATGAGGTTAAAGTCATGGCAAAATGAGGTTGTTTATCCCAGACATCACCCAAGATGTAATGGACATGTCCCTAATTCTGAAAGACAAGCCAAATACAGATGTCGGTACTTAAAGCAGATGTACCTTGCACTTTCCATTATTGTGCAACAAACATTGGTAAATACTTTTCACTGTTATACATGGTAAAAGAGCAAAATATTTTATTCTTTTTAAAATGCATAAGGTCTGGAAATTATGCTTTTGCATTTTTTCTCTTTTATTTTTTGTGTATTAATGGAATTAATATTTTTCAGGACGTATTGATGCTTTTACATCAAAGCTTATTATGCTAGAAAAGATTTCTCCAGAAAGCTTAAAAGAGAAACTTGGATTGATTAAGTGAGTATTTTCAGTAGGTTTGTTATTAATGACTTTGAAACCCTAACAAACCTTGCAAGTTACTACTTTCATAACTTTTTTTTCTTTTTTGCAGGCCTGCAAATTCATTAAACATACTTCATCACATTTTGAAGAAAGTGTCTGAGTAAGTGTTCATTCTTGTTCATTGCATTTATTTGCAAATTTTATTTTTCAGATAGATCTAAAAGGCTCTGTAAAGTATTTCATCTAGTATAGCATATTGCAGTACTGTGTAAAAATGTGCTTAGGATTACAGGAACTGTATAAATGATGCAAAAGAGTAAGTACTTGGTGTTTATGAACTACTTAAAAAAGAGAAAACTGGATGCTTCTGAGCCGATTGAACAGTTCACAGGAGTGAGTTATATATGTGGGCTGACATTTCACATTTGGACTTCAGTTTAATGCATGCTTCTTTCACTGTAGTCTTTTTATATAAAAAGGGAATTGTGACGTAAATATTGAAAGATGTTTTTCTTTTGCATTAAGAACTTAGTAGCTATCCTGATCAAATGATACAAACCAGAAATATTTAAATAACATTTCTCTATTTGAACTGTATCTCTTTAGTTTGCAGGAGGGCTCTTACTTATTAACTCATGCTGCAGGAGATTCATCAGTTGCAATCTACAAGAGTTCTTGCGACAAGACGAGAGCATCATATAACTTACATAAAGCTCATTGTGACCTGCCTACTGTACCTGCCACTCTCTCAGTTCCATGGGTGCCGCTAGATCCCAACCTCCCTTTGCCCTATCACATGAGTCATGGAAGAGTTCCATGCACCTTTCCACCCGCACCACAGGAAGCCATGTGGAAACAGAAGGTCAGTATGACACTTGATGGAAAAGAAGATTTACAGTTTTGAAATAATCTATTTCAGTCCCCTAAATATATAGCTGTCATCTTTGGGGGTCCGAGAGACCCTTTGGAGTTCTGGATCCACTACCAAGAATAGGAGTACTTGTGAGATTCATCTCACCTAGCTTTAAACGTTACAGTGTAGAAAAACAATTATGAAGATCATTGTGCTGTTAACAGATGGAAATGGAATATTTTGTAAGATGCATCTCCACATCAGGGTAGGCCTCTTAGAGAGACTGTAGGACTCATGCTGTAGAGTTGTCATTTTCTCTCTAATGACTACAGGAGTAAAGGTGATTAGCACAACTGTAGACAAGTAAAATCCAGTAAGGTAAATTCTGTTGTCAGGTCTATTCCATTGAGCTCTTAATGCCATTCTCTGTGATACATTTAGTGTTGAGGCTTTTTTAAAAACACACTTCTTTCCCCCAATTGATAGCACAGTTTTTTCAACGTGAAGTTTTGTGTCTTTAATGAGAGTTAATAATACTTTTGGACAGCAAAAAGAATGTAGCATTTGGCTTAATTAAAAGCTTTGTAATGTATAAGCTTGCAGAACAGCTGAAATAGATACAATATTTGCATTTTTAAGGGTTTTCTAAATTTGCTTTTGTGATGGTGCTTTCTGTTGATGTACTTTTTTGTCAAACAATTTCAGGAAGGACCTTTTAACCTATTTTCCTGTTATTTCAGTCCCACTGTGATTTCCATTTGTCCCTCTGTCTTTCTCCCTGATGTCAAAATCTCAAACTTGCTAGGCTATTGCAGCAGAAACTGACATGTCTTGGACGCCTAAGATGTTAAATTTTAACCATCTTAGTGAAAATAATTAGCCAGGTAGAAGAGGGGTATCCAGATTAATGCTTCCTCTGGAAACAGCAATGAGCACTCAGCTGTAGTAGTTGATACCTGAAATCTCATGCAGATGAGAGATTGGAAATAAATCAGCCACACACACCGGAAAAAAAAACAACAAAAAAAACCAAGCATGTCACAGCTTTTGTGTTATTAGGTGGATAGTCGTTATGGCAAGTCAGAAAACGAAACGTTACTTTCAAGTAATACTTTGAAATACTTTCCTTGGTCTCCCTCATGCCACTCTGAAATCTCTCATGTCTTAACTTACTGATTTGTGATTTCAGTGGTTCAGATGGAGAAGCTTGGATCTGTTCTTGGTTGTTTGTCATTTTAGAAGAGGCTCTTACAGGGATAACAGTTACTCTTTACAGAAAAAGTAAGGTTTCTTTTTGGCCCTCTAAAGTATCTTGGAAAATTGGAAAAATTAGAAAATTGCCATTGATCACCTGTCTCTGGTTGCTCTGAGCTACTTCAACTTTGAGGAAACTTTCATTGCAATTCAGGTTTCTTCTCTGACATACAGAAACTTAAACTTTCGTTGGAATGAGAATTTAATTCTCCTTCCTGAGCTGTTCCCTGTGCAGCAAAACATTTGTAATAATATATATGCTATACTGTTTATAAAATAATGCTATACTGTTTCTAAAATATAAGTAATGTGTTATTTTGTATAGAGGCACATATACTTTGTCTAGAGGCATGGGAGTACTTTAATTTAGGAAAACACAGTTGCTGTGTTTCAGACATAGATAAAAAAATTGTGTGGATGGCTTACTCCTTTGTCCTAAAAATTAACAACCTTACTCAGCATTTATATTCTTCTTTTCTTCAGAGTGCAGTTAAATCTGAAGAAATGAAATGTTGTAGATATTTAACTATGATCTTTCCAGGCATCATTACAACAAGTAAACATTAATAAAGTCACTAACATCTGTTTTTTGTTGCTGCTGTTGTTGTTAGAACAGACTTTATTAGGAGAACAAGAATTAATTATTTACATTTAAATAAACTTTTGATAGAAATTTTGTGGCATTTTTTTTTAGGAATCCCACTTTCTTTGTAGTTTATACTGATGAATTGTGATGCATATCATGCTGTGGAAATCTTCCAAAGATCCCACCCTCAGCTCTTAATATTTTAAACAGGAGGTACAATACTTTTAAAGTAAGAAAATTTTCAAGCATTACTGTTCTTCAGCATCGGTTTACTTATCTAGATAGAAGCCATATGCTAACTGTGCCTGGCTTAGTGGACTGTGGGATGCTTTTCAGGCCCTGTTATATGTTGTAGCCACATCCTGGTTTCAGATGAAGGCAAAATAGAATTGTGCATCAATTCTGAATTACCTCATGCACTTTGGTTTCTTCTGTGGAGAGGAAATCCAGGCATGTAGGCAAGAAAGGGATGGGACTGGCCAGTTCCCACTGGTGACAGGAAGACCAGTTGTGCCTGTTGACCAGTCCAGATATGGCCTCTCAGTGTGGTTGGAATGACAAGAAGTAGAAGGCAGTTCTCTGAAGGCAGTTGTAGGTGTTTGTACTTAACTAGAACTAATACTCTTAAATCTTTACTATGTTTGGCTGTTTTTTTTTTTTAAATTCTCTCCTGATATGTGTCTAGATGACTGGGGCAAAAGGACAACTGGACACACCCTGTGAGGGAAAGCCAGCAGCAATGGAAGCAAGAGGCAGTTTAGCTAAGCATGTTAGAAATGAAGGTGTGGCTACAAAGAAGCTGAAGAAGAATTACTGCAAGCAAAGAATGAAGAAAAAGTGGAAAATGAAGTATAACAAAATGCGAACAAAGTAGAAATAGCTGAACCATGCCATGATATGTATGGTCTGGAGAAGGACAAGAGAAGAAACAAAAAAACAGGCTTCTTGCAGCTTCAAAGAAACTAGAACAAGCTGGTGAGGGAAATGGCATAGCTGAAATGTTGTATAAAATTTTAACTGTTTTTTAATTCAGTGGACTTATTTCAGTGAAAATGTCAAATTCAGTGAGCGGAAAAAAGAGCTAAGTGTCTGCAGCAGAGTTTAGGGGACAAAAAGATCTGTTGGTCTCATGATTTTTGTACTTAAACTATGGCTTGAAGAATTAAGTGGTGGTTGTTATTGATATCTGATGCCACATAACAAGGAAAATATTTTTTCTATTTCCTTAATTCTTCCAGAATTGCTACAGATTTTTATTATGACATATTTTAAAATTTTCATATTTTCCTTTGTGTAATGTGCATAAAGGGAACAGATTGGATTTAATTAATCCCTTTAGCACACACAGAGTCTACCAGTTTTAAATAATACCAAAATTGCATTTTCTTTTTAGGATGAGGTAACAAATGAGGTTTGGGTAACAAAAACTGTTTATTCAAATAGTACATGCCATAAAATTGTACTAGGAAACTTACAAGTAGAGCTAAACAGTTTAAACAAACATTTTTATTTATGCTCCCTGAAAACAGTTTCCAAAAAATGTTTAGATTCTGGCATGTCTTCAAAACTTAATGTTATTTACTGTGTTACTGAATGGCTGCAGCCTAAATCTCCTGTCAGATTGCACATTGATAAGCAGTAGTGCTTACCTGAGCTATTAAGGTTTTGCCTGGAGGAACAAGTGATAGGATCAAGCCCTCTTTCATCATTCCAAAAACCCAACCAGCCTATGTTTTAGAACAGTAGTTTGCTTGAAATTTAGAGCCAATCTGACAGAGTGTAGTTAGGAAAACAGAATGCTTGCTGTCTATCAAAAGGCCAAGTAGCGTGTGGTTTCCTAGTGAATATGAGTAGAAAATTAAAGTTGTTTTAAATGTTAGTATATAAACACATTGTAAGTATATAAATGTATTTCTCTGTATGAAAGCTATTTTATGGTACGTGCTTTGTGTTTCATCAAACAATTTCAACAGAAACTGTTCTTAAAATTGCTCTATTGTTGCTTTTGTGTTTTCTGGATTTCTGCCTATTTTTTCCTTTATTAGGAGTATTGTTTTTAGAAGAGCATATAAATTCTTGAAAACTACAGGAATTAGTCCAATAAATTCTTCCCTGATTTTGCCTTTTAAACAGAATGTACAACTTTTTTTAAATGCCTGAGCCAATTTTCATTTGGATGATGTACTAGAGGACTGTTTGTGTGCATGCTAAAACTGCTAACACAAAAAGGCCTTAAATGTGTTCTTCCAAGTCTTTTGTTTGGATGAAGAAACTTACCAAGTACACACATCTGATTAAGTGTTCTGCTATCTGGCGCTACACATGCTACATATTTTAATGTCATGAAAATAAAATATTTAAATTGTTTACTGGAGTAAAATTGTTTACTGTTACAAAATCCTGAAGACAGTCTTTAAGCAGGCTTAAACAATGAATGTGTATTAAAAACTGTACTTTGTGAAATACAAAGCATTTTCTGATATTTTTCCCCCATTGTTCGATATATTTATAGTATTGTTCATTTTATTCTTCTTTTGGCCTCTACTGGTTTTAGCTGCAGTGATATCCTAATGACAAGCTGAACTGGCTTAGAGCTGTTTGCAAATCACAAACAGTTCTGATTCAAAATCCTAAATGCACTTAGTGACCTCTCTTAATAGGAATATTTTAGCTGTGAGTCATTTTTGTCAGATAACTAACTCTGTGTGGGGGTTCAAAGCCGTTTTCTGTTTGTATATAGAAAATGTTTTGCCAGACGCATATGGAATTTGGTTTCTCAATGCAGTTTCATGTTAGAAATGTATGGTGTATTTGCCTGTGTATGTCTATATATATGTGCACCTAAAAAATTTGCATCTTTCTCTTAATAGTATACCATTATACTATGCTAGTATACTACTAATGATAGTATACTAATTGTAGTTTGTCTGCTTAGGGTAGGTAGGGAAGCTGGAGTTTGTATACAACATGCAAGATGGCTTTTTAATTCACAGTTATGATTTATTTTATTGTTCTCTTTTGAATTAAGTGGAACCGGCAATTTGCTTTAGGATGAGTTATGTGTTTGAAAGACTGGTTTTGTTCACATGTCATGGGTGGGAATAATAAAGTATACTCCATTTGTATTTACATCTAAACTCAAAGTATAAAGTTGGATAAGAGGAAAAGGGCAAAGTGATAGCATATTTATTGCAGGCAGTAACATCTGAAATTTGAAATGCAATGTCTAAACAAAAATAATCGGTAAAAAATATTTTAGTAAAGCCAGAAAATGCACTAAATATTAGTTGCTGGGTTGCTGGTTCTATGTAGACTGCTCTTGAAGAGACAGTTACCTGTGGAGGAGAAAGAAGGAATACAGGGGAGCCTGACTGCAGTGATGCCACCAAAGTATAAATTCCTGACACAGATTGTGAAGCTGTGGGAAGCAGGAAACTACATCTGAAGGAGACTGAGTGGGCCTGGATTTTACCCTCCAGGTAACTATTGCTCTACAGCTAACTGATATTGATCGTTTTTTATGTCCTCAACCCTGTCAGTTTAGGAACAAAATTCCAGAGATCTGTGTTTGGAATGGATTGCATGTGTTTATCTTGCAATTTATATGGCTTGTTTTGAAATGTAATTGGTACTTTTTGTCACTCTGTATTGTAAAAGTATCTTCTATGTGTGCAATTGGAGTATGTAGTTAGGTACAACTTTGCCAGGCTAAGAATCTTCTGATTATATTTTTCCCATGTTAGATTATTATTTTTAAATATAAATTATTTTCTGAATTTTAAATTATTTTTTTTACCTGGCGGTAAAGGGGAAAGTGTGCTGTCCTTTCTTTCGGAACAGAAGCTCTAAGTGCTCGAGAATTGGTCATCTGCAAACTGAAAATTGATTCCATCGTATTATCAAGATGACCTGTAGGAATAGTGAGTAGTACTGGACCTAGTGTCAGCTGCTGAGAAGCTCTGTTTGTGACCAACTCCATCTGCTAGTTCAGCTTTGAGCCACTAACCACCTCACTAAAAGTGGCAGAAACCCTCTGAGAATGTAAGTTTTTCCATACTGTGTAAGATCATTGATACTAAGTCTGGTTTCTGCGTTCACTGGTGTTTGGTATGAGGTTAAGTTGATAGCTTTGTATCAGGCCGTTACATCAGACACATGTGCAGGCAGTTTGAAGTTGGCTTCAGAGGACTAGAGGGGGAATTCTTACCTGGTGTTGGAGATCACTGGTTGACATACATGCAAAACCATGGAACTTTCAGTTCTTTATATTAGTGTGACTAACTGCAATGGGTTGTAGGTTTCACAACCAGTAAACCCAACTTTTCTTTATTTCTGCAGTAATAAGTGTTTTCAAACTTTATTTGCACTATGCACTAACAAATCACTTACAAACTGCTTTCATTCCCATACCTGACCAGCTAAACCTCACCACCTTCTCCATTAGACTGCAAAGTCTTTTAAGGATGCAATAGGCATTTTGCATGTACAGTATGTTGGGAATAGATTTACTATGGGTTTTTTCTTCTCCTGATGTAGCCTGGCAGCTGGAAGCACAGAGAACTGGGACCAGGTGACCAGCCAGCCATTCCGCTGCTGGCAGGTGCAAGCAGCCAACAGCAGCAAGTGACTGTCCAACCCTATGCAGTGAAGTTCAGTAGCAGACACTGTGTCATTTGAAGAGGTACTGCTTTTGCTTCTGGTTTTCTTGCCCTGTTTTAAATAGCAGCTTGTCTCCGAAAGAATGTAAAAATCAGTTCAGACATGGTCATTCAGAATGTTTAGTGCTGGCTGCCATTTAAGCTGCTTTTAGTTCCACTAGTAAAAGGAATTAGAACATTTTCAGTCTCTCCCTCTGTCTTAAGTCCAACTGGACGTGTAACTTGCTCTAAGAAGTTGCATAACTAAGCTCTTTCTTTCTTAACAAAATGCAGTCTTTCTTACAAGGATGGGTACAGTCCTTCCCAGAAGCACTGTCATTCCCTGATACGTTATTTCTCTTTTTAGTGCTAAAAGTATGTTTGCTTTTTTCATTTTCCACTTGCTGTTCAAATCTATTTTTCTGCAGAGATTCTTAAATTTAATTGCAAGTTCAGATTCCATTACTCTTATGCAAAAGTTATTCAGATGTTTTCAAAGATACATTCTGTGTTATATATCCCAAATTAAATTTCCTTCTTAATGCCGGAAAACAACTTTAGTGGTCAGGTGGTAGTCTATGTAAGCACAGAGCATTTGAATTATACCCTACCTAGCTTGTAGGTGGAGGATTATCACTGACAAAAAGCTGATCTGAGCCATTCTGAGCCTTACCAAAGGTCTTCTGTAGATAATCTCGAGGCTGCACTTTCAGCTCTGTCTTGAAGGCATGTCAGTTCCCACCTCACTGTAAGTTGGAGAAGACACCATTGTCCTATACCTTGCAGAGGCATTTTGCTGTTGTTTTTATGGAACTGCAACAATACACTGGCAATTTCTAAATTGTTTGTAAAATAATTTAGTGTAATGATTATTAAGCAGTATCAGTCCTAGTGCAGACTTCAGGGAAGTATCAATACTTACCGATATGGATGCTTATCCATTGAGCAAAAAAGAAAAGAAGAGTCCCATTCTATCACAATACATTATCATAGTTTTGTATAACGTGTAACAGTAGAGGTAATACAGAGGAAACAGTCTTTCTTTTAATTCTTTGTGGTTAAAAGGTTTAAATATTAAAGGAACATTGTCACTTTTAACTCAATATTACGAACAAAAGTAATGAATAATAGTAATGGGGGGCAGAGTCTATTACAAAACCCAGCAAAATATTTCCCGATTCTTTGAATGACATACAGCAGCCCCGCCATTCTGATTATTCACAGCGTGTTTTTACAAGTGTACATTTCCTATTTTTGATTGACCTATTAGAAGAAAAACATTTGTTTATTTTTCCAATGGGCAATGTCTTTGTTCAGAAGAGCTAAAAGTATACTAATATTGCTGACCAAAGCTATATAATCCAATCAGCCAAACCAGCGTCCTTCAGCTTGATTGTAGTAGTTTAAACATACCTGTATAACTGTAACGTAGAGCCAACTTTTCCATAAGATGTATGAATGTATCTCAGTTTCACTAAAACTCACTCGGAGATTTTTAACTAGTTTTCCATGTGTGCATGAGATTCCTCTGCTGTAAGAGAGGAATGTCATGTTACCTGTCTGTGCCTCAATAATAAGCACATAGCCCATCAGCGCTTCTCATTTCTTACGTGCTGCCAAATGAATATGTTGTAAAGAAAGAAAAAGATCAAGCTCTAACATGACAGATATTGTCAGAATTCTTTGCACAAAGGTAATTATCCTGACTCTTAAAAATCTCGGGTTTTAAAACAATTGTGAGTTTTAATAAACCTTGACATACTTTTGAGAGCACTTTGAATGTTTCAAGAATATTTCAAGCCTGTTGGTACTCAAGGGTGTGTGATTCAGATTATATTTTTGGAATTTTACCTTGAAGTGAGAGCTACGGACTTCCATTTCATTCCCCAGCACTGCTTTTTTCAGGGAATCCTGAATTCTCACATTATTGCGGGCTTTTAGGAGCTAAGGCCTTCAGAACAGCAAGCTGAGACTCTCAAAGGGATAATGTGTGAATGCAGTCAGTTCTTTGCCAGCAATGGCCTGTGTGAGCACGGTGAGAGTAGTTAGATTTGTATGTGTACATGGAAAAAGAACTAATGAATTCCTCAACAAAACAGCACCAGAGATGATAAAGTGATACCAAATGAAATCTGATTGGTCCCTGTATATTTCATATGCACTGAACGTGTTCTTGGAGAGGTCACAATGCTCTCACTACCCATCCTTTCCACAAACATAGTTAGAAAGTTCTTCCTTATAAAGATTTTTTGTGATCTTGTTGTAAATTTCCAGAATATCACAGTTAATCTTTCCACGATCAACTGTGAAACATGGAAAATAGACAAAATTTTGACCACTCTGGTTTTCCAGACCTGAATCTGAAGTAAAAAGTGGATAGCTCTGTACATCTGGGCCTCGAATCAGTTGTTGGGAGCAGTTATCCTCAATTAGGTGAATTTTCTGAGTTGAGGACACATCTGCATACCAGAGAGCTTTTTATACCTGTTTTCCCAAATACATTTAACAGAATGTAGCAGAAAGTCTTGCCTATTTACTGTAGTGCAACCATGCTGTGTTTTTAAAAGAGTGATGCAGCATATCTGGTCTCACTGAGGTACCCTAGCTGCTCTTGTGTAAATTCTCCCTTCTGCCATACTTTTAGTGTACAAAGAAGAACATAAGGATTTTCTGTAAATAAATTTGTAAATGCCTGTGTTAATAATCAGTGTAGCCAAATTCACTCTGAGATCAATGTTCCCAGTGTATTTTTCAGAAAATATTTTAAAACATCTATTAATAAAATCAGAATGTTTCTTTAGAACTTCATTTCATCACTGAAAATCAGATTTGGAGTAATGATGCAACCTTGAAAATAATTCAGATCTGTTCATGGCTCTTAATCTTAGTGAAGACTTCAAAATTTGCTTATCTCGTAGCTGAGTGAACAGCATGAGTGCCACCCTCTGCCAGGCCTACTGCAGTTGACCTTCCACTATATTCAAAAGCTCCACTTACCAAATCTCTGTACAAGCAATTCAAAATAAAAACCCAGGAAGAATGCAAAAAGAAATTCTTACCGAAAAAAGTCACTCATCAGTCTATCTAGTGTGGGCTATACTGCCTGGCAGACAGAGCACTTCAAGAAATATTTCAATCGTCTGGTTAAATTTGAGCTTAAAAAAGAGTGAAGAAGTAGCTGTCAGAGCCCCTTTGCTTCCTGTCCCCTCTGCTGAGCCCATCGTGTAGCCATGTTAAAAGCTCCCTCAGCAGTCAAACCCCAATTATTTCAGAACCATGTCATTAATGCACGCAGTGCTGCAGTTGTGCAGTTCTGTTCCCTTGCTTGATAGAAGGGCACTAGTCTCATGCAATTCTCTGGATATTCTTTATTAATAGTAAGAGTAATAAAATGGAAAGGAGGTGTAGTTACTGCACAGCTGCACATGCTACTTTGAACAGATTTTGTAGTCATTTCCAAATTGACGAGTGCTCACATTGCAGGTGACATTCTTTGACTTCTTTGTGGGTAACTTAAGCAGAATACACAGTAAGATTGATTAGATAGGCTTGTTTAATCCAAAAGCAGCACATTTCAGTTAAGAAACCTGGAGAAAATATTGTATTGATGCTGTCATTACCTGTGGAGAAAAAGAAACTTGTGGGTCAATAGACCTGTCGCTACAGCTTTTTTCCTTTTTTATTTTTAATAACAAGCAGTGAATTTGTATGCAGGTGCATGAATAAATAAGTTTGTTTCCTGCCTTCTCTTGGGAAGATATTTCACATGACATCTTATTTATCAAAAGAATATATTATCTTCCATTTATAGATTTTTCTACCAGCCCAAATAGACAAACTGAGAGAGAAAATATTGTACGTGTTTTTTTGGCTTTTAAATGTCTGTGGCTTCCTGCTACTGTGTGTGTATGCATGTGGGTCATGGTTTAACCCCAGGTGCCAACTGGGACCATGCAGTCCTTCACTCCTTCCCCTTGTCATCCTCCCCTTTGGTAGCGTAGGGAGAAGAGGGGAAAAAATGGAAAAAGTCTCAGGAGTTGAGATAAAGGCAGTTTTATGCAACAGTAATGGAAGAGAAAATAGTAACAATGGTAAAAGTATACACAAAGTAAGTGATGCAATACAATTGCTCACCACCTGATGATCTATTGCCCAACCCTTCCCAAGCAACAGTTGTGGTTTTCTGCATCATGGCCAAATCCCATTTCTATACTGAGCATAACATCTATAGCGTGGAATATTCCTTTAGCCAGCTTGTCCTGTCTGTGCATCCTCTCAACTTCTAGGGGAAACTGAAAAAGTCCTTGACTTAATATGAGCATTACTTAGTGACAACTAAAACTGTCTTATCAACATTATTCTCATACTAAATCTGAAACACATCAGCTACAAGGAAGAAAATTAATTCAGTTTCAGCTGAAACCAGGACGTGTCAGGCTGCAGCTTCAACATCAGTTTTTAGCCTTCTACACTGGCAAAACCCTCCTAAGGTTTCTTTTGGTACAGCCTCTCTCTGCAGGAAGGACAGCGGCTGTCTGTCTCTCCACGTCTGTTCTTGTTGATCAGTCAGCTGTGCTTCTACTCCTTTCTTTCCCTGTTTTGCACTCTGTTATTCTATACATGCTGTGATCGCCTACTCGATACTGTATTAATGACCTCCTGGATGATAGTAGCATCAGAAAAATAAACCTTAGTGTTGAGGAACTGTTTGAAAATTATCTGTATTATGTTATCACTGAAACAGTCTTTTGTTTCTTCTCCTTAGAGAATCTGTTCCTTGTGTGAGCACTAGCTACTAGCACACAGGACACTTCTACTTCGGCAGTATAACTTTCACTGCAATGTTTACTGAAGGTTTATTTGAAAGGAAGTGTTAAGAACAGGCTTTTAATGGATTTTTCTAATTTGTTAAAGGAAGAGTTCTCAGGTTTTAGAATTCAAATGCATGCTTCTGACCTGGAAAAGCAAGTCTTAGCCTGCCTGGCAGAAACAAATCTATTCATAACAGCCATTCCCTTTCACTCAGTCAACAGCTATTTTGAAGTTAAGTTACTTTGCCTTAAATTTTATCTAAAGCTTTAAGATGCCACTTGAAAGAGCAAAAAAAGACATCACTGTAGACAGTTATATTTAATCAAGAATTTGTGACATTCTTTTGTGTTGCAAGACATCATTTGTTCTCCAGCTAGCACTCCAGCTGAGCCTAATTAGTTAATGAAGTTCAGATCATGTAAGAACTTACTCAAACTTGTAAGTGTTTTATGTTATTTTGTACTAAAGCTGGGTAGATGTGTTTTAAAACAAAGCACAAAAAACTTTCCTGCTATTTATTCGACAGAATCATTGATTTTTAATTAAAAATTTACAGCTGTGTTCCAGATGGCTGTACAGTTATAGTATGCTGATTTCTGTCAGTGAACTTTAATCTGTAAGTGATTTTTAAATTTATTTTTATCAGCCATTTCAGAGATGGCATGTTAAAAAGGAGAGACTTTTTGCAGTATGCAAAGTATGCATCTACCAGCCTGCAAATTTGTCGTAAGAACCTGTTGTTTAAGGATTTTTAAAGTAAGTTTTGGGTGGGTGCTTAATTAGATTTCTTGAGGCTTTCAGAATTATTCCCCAGGATTCTCAGGGACATATTTAAGGTGTGACAGCCTCCCCTGTACTTTGGCAGAAGCCAGAAGATTAATCCAAACCATGGGACTGTTTGTGTTGTGAGTCATTAAAGTGGAAAAAGCACGTAACGATGGGAAACAATGAAGCAGAACAGACTTGGGCTTACATGAAACCTTTTAACACTATTCCTAGGAAAAATTCCCTGAGGACTTTTGGCAGCCTTCTGTCTGACTTTTGGTAGCTGTTTCTGTCCTTTGGCAAGACAGACCAAACTCTGTAGTGATTGTTCAGGCTGGTCTCTCCAGGATGATGTCAGGGGCTCCTATGTGCACTGGTAATATTTCCTACAGTGTTTTCCAGTGTAGTGGCAGTCTGGGGTGCGTTATTGTAGAACTGGCAGCTGGGATTGTTTTAAGCACTGTGTCATCTAAATGGGTTTAGTCTCTCTTAATGCTGTAATGTGTACCAGTAGGCTGTCTGTGCTAGCAGCGTTGTGCTGATACTGCTGGGAAAGCTGAACTCCTCATGGGGGTTTTGATATGTGTCTTTTTGACCTGCAAATGTGAACAGGACCAAAGACAGCGTGGTATCTGGATTCAGGTGGACTTGCAACTCTCCAGCCAGAAGTTAATACAACTGTGCTTGAATGTATTAATGATAACCTGAGAACAGAAAGTAAATTTACCTTCTTCAATATCTGACTATGCTTTACAACCCTTGTTTTATCTCGGATTGTATGATTTTAGGATAAAAAGGCAGCTGGCTGTTAAGCAGGTCATCAGGAGGTCCCAGTAGATTGAGGAAATTAACTGAAACACATGTACAGACACAGTGATTGTTTGTATATACTGCGACTGTTTCATTCAGTGTGAAGATGCTTCATTTATTCATGCCACCAATACCAGTAGAAAGGATTTAGCAAGTGTTTCATTTCTGTTTATGTGTATATCTAGGCAACATCTCCTAGTCATACACGAGGTGATTACTTCTGTGAAGCATGCTGGAAAACCAAAAAGCTAGTGATTCATGTTTTAGTTTAGAAAGCAAACTGAACTCCAGACGCTTAATACTCGTGATGAATATATGCCAGAGGTTCCAATGGGTTACCATTTCTTCATGATGCCTATTCCTTACTGAATCTCTGTGTCACTTGAATATATATATATATATCTTTGACTTACTCTAATTAGTATACCAAAGAGAAGGGAAGAAGATGCAATAACCTGGACTGAGTCATGAGGGAAACAAGCCTGCTGCACCTTTGAAATTGCTCGCCCATATTGTTACCTGTGTCAGCTAGACGAGAGTAACAAAGGATTTTGCTTCTTTCTGGCAAAGCACAGAGGATTCCATGTTGTTCTCTGGTAACAGTGGACAGCCAGTGCAATGGGATTCCACCATGCTGACTCAAAACTTTATGGGTCTTGGCAATGTGTAGTGACTTTAATTATGCTGTATATGTGCTCTGAGACAGCTTTATTTATTATTAGCTTTTGTGCACAGTCTTAGCTAGTATTTTGCTTTGTTACTCTCTTCTCTTGATTCTGATCCCGAGTCTAAAATACGTCATTTAAACAAGGTTACCTCAGTTTTCATGTAACATAGACTATGTATGAAGCTGATGAAGGCAAACTAGAAATAATTTAATTAATTTATTCCTGTAAGTTGATGAAGTAATTTATGTTGTCTGACATTTTCTTTAACAGATGTAATACTTAGTCTTTGCCCTGAAGACGTAACAGTCGAATGACAGGACCTGATCAGTAAGAAGGCAACAGTCTATGATCACTCAGCAAAGTAGAATACTGCAAGGCATACAGTCCAAGTGTCTGGTGTCTAACTGGGATGTCCTGTTCATAAGCATACTACCTCTTCTGTACCCAGACTGAACTAGCAAATGCTACCTCCTTTACCTATTATAATGCTTCATTTGGAAAGTACACGTGTAACAAAATATTGGTAATCTGGCTAACACACAAGATCATTCCAGAGATAAATCTAGTGCTTTAAAAAGGATTATTTCAAGTAAATGAAATTGTGCATGGAGAATAACATTTGTGCAGGAATGTGCGTGTCGTGTAGGAATGAGATTGCACAGAATAGAATTGATCCGAGGGCTTAGGTTGTTAGGTGGAGCACCTAACAAGATGTCTGGTTCTCCGGTATTGTATTAGATAAAAGATAGCATTGGTATGCAATCTATTTTTCAAAAAACATACATTGGAACTACAGCTCTTTAAGATTTAAATTAAGTCATTATGAATATTAACAAAAAATACTGGGTTTCCACCCTCCCCCAGAAAAATAAAAACCAAAACAAGTTAAACACTTTCCGTGTTTACATTTTTACTCATGCAGTCTAGATGGGCTTTCAAGAGTCCTTCTGTCTTTCTTCTATAGCCATAGACTTAAGAACTTGACAAGTTGTTATCCTGGGAACCCAACTTGCATAACTTTAAGTTATACATTACTTTCTTTGTAACCTGTGATTAGTGTCAGTGCTAAAAACAAATCTATGTGTATTTGTATCACGGTGGCTCCCAAATTAGACCAAATAACCAAGGTGCAAAAATTACACCCAGAGGTCTGCCTGATCCATATGTTAATCAGAATGGAATTTCTATTATCCTATTGCAACATAACACATTCAGGGGAACAACACTGTATACAGAGGCTCAGCCACGCCTAAACCAGAAAGTCCTTTCTCCTGATTCTGTTTTTTGTTGTGGTGGTAATCAAGAAAAAAGTTAAAAGTAGGCAACACGTAGAAGCAGAATTTTGGGCTTCGTGACTCCAGTGTTAATGTATCTTTGATTCTTTGTTGGCAGCATCCTGAAAGAGTTTGAGCAAGATCTGTGTAGCTGGAGGAGCCAAACAATCAGGGGCAGAAGTGAGAGAAAAATCTGTTGAGAGCCAGGGTGACCCCATATGCACTAATGTTATTGCGAAGGTAAAATTTTGATCAGAGGGGAACTGAAATTGAATATTCAAATTAAGCACATCAAGCCTTCAGTAGTATAACATAAGAAGGTAATGACAAGAAAAATCAAAGGTGTTGGTGAGATGGAAGACAATGGTAAACTGAATTGAAAGAGGGAGGGGGGAAAAATTATAAGTATAAAATACTAAGCAGTTACAAAACAATGGGAGACTCAGCAATGGTAATGTCAGTGAATCTGAAAGCACATCCGTAGAGTATGAGATGAACCACAGTCACAGTGAGCTGTCAGAAGGGAAGAATGAGAAGTTAGCACAATTACATTTGTTTTCCCATCCACAGGACTCAAGGGAGCTCCAGTCAACAAAAGTGCTCTCTCCTTGATTTCTGTGGTCAGTGTGCAGGAAGCCGGAGGTCACAAATAGGTAATTGCAGCTGAAGTAGTTGCTAGTTATTTGAAATAAGACCTTCTGTGCAGATATTTTAAGGGGGTGTGGGGACTAAGTAATGTGAAAACAAATTGAAAACTGTTCTTGGAGCTTACTTACAGGCTAGTTGCAGCATGTTTCTTCCAGTAAATCATAAGTGAGGCAGACACAGAGAGACACTGTGCTTGTGGTAAGTGCAATCATTGTCCCAGCCTTTTATCCAGCCTATTGCTGATAGCAGTCACTTTAACATACTGCTAAGGAGCAGTGGTCGTGGACCAGTGGACCAGAAACATGCTGTACACTCCAGGCTTTGGGTAAATCTTCAGAAATAAACCATGTGACTTACAAGCTTATGTGTCATTTTAAGAAGTGATTCAGCCAGTTGGCTGCTGGTCTCCCATTGAATTAATTTCCTTTCCCTGTTTGGCAGACAACAGAAGTCTTTTCTATTTGCACAGTCTGATTGCGGCCTTCTTCAACTCACTGGTTTTGCAGAGTTTTTTCTTAAAGGTATGAAGAATATATTGTATTTTCATGGGCAGGATCACCAGACCTTGGTATTAGGGGGTGGTTGGTTGGTCTGCAATGTTTTCTGCTGTTCATATGACTTAGATTTCCCAGCTGGCACAAGTACCTTTGATGTCAGTTGACCTACATAGTGGAGAGCAATTGAGAGAATTCATAATATGTTTGAATTTAATGTTCATATCTTCATGCCTCTGAATATGGTTGCTCTTTTTTTTTTTTTCTTTTTCCTATTGTCAGTCTTTTATTCTTTTGAAATCACTTGAACAGTCCCTGAAGCTTGTGTAAGTTCAGACAGGCTGCTGTTTTAAACTGAAGTGAATCTGTGATTCTGAGATTGAATGATGATTAAGTTGGATATTCAAGACAACATTGTGTTCCCCTTCTGAAGCTGTTGGAATTGCTGGAAAATATTTTTATGCTGCAATTGATGTGGCTATAATGATAACAGTTTGCTTGATATCAAAGCTTTTGCAAACTGTTTATATGGAGATCTGGTTAACCAAAATTAATGGTGGTGTATGAGCTACTTCAAATTTTAAGAAGTTATTAATAAGACAACAGTTTTCCAAGGAAATGGGAATAGTAGTGTCATTGTAACAAGCTGCAGTAGAGGACTGAAAGGTAAATGGACCTTCAGTGAAAAGAATGAATGTGTTGATCTCTGAATTTATTTATTAATACATTATTAATAATTTATTAATACATATTTGTTTTATACACAAATGCAACATGTATTGTGCGTTGGCAGCACATTATATATGTGAAAACACTTTTTTCAGCTGAGGGTGTTGTGGTTATGCTTTTACGGTTTTGCTTTAAGAATGTTTGACAAGAGATGGGGAAAAAAAAAAATATCCCTGAGGGGATTATACCTCTATTAGTAGGTAAATTGGCTACCTGGCTTCTGCTGAGCTGCTTCTCCCTATTTAAAGCCCCTAATGAATACTGCAGTACTGTTATTTCTGGAACTGTAAGTATTTTTGATCTGTGAATCACCTTTCCAAGTCACCAGTGATTTTTTTTGTTTTCTAAGAAACCTGAAAAGGAGGGGAGAGTTACCTGTTTATCTGTTAATGACAGACACTGGTGGAAGTGGGATATCCAGAAATTAATTTTTAAAGACAGGTTCATTAATGCACAGAGAAGTAACCCCAGTGGCCTTGCCAAAAAGAAAGCTAATGTGTCAAACTAATGCAATACTGGCACAGATTCACCCATCCACTCTGTTGCCTTCTGTTGTTGCAAGTCTATTGTAGTATTCCTTAATATTTCTGCCTTTTTGTATCTCTGATCTTGTTTCATCCCAGCAATTAATTTGTCTGTCAGCCCATGTTCTTGTGTCTCTTTTGTTCTTGGCTGCTTTTACCACCCTTATTATGCACCTGGCCAAGCCTAAGACTTTTTTTACCCTTTGTCTGCCAGAAGACATCTCTGTCAATGCCTACAAAATACCCTTATACCAGAGGCAAGTATCTCTTCACAGAACCAAAACCACTCCGTGACAACATACTCTTGAAAGGACTACTTAAAGGTATTTGGGTGTAAATCACAGGAAAAACTGCATGTATTGGGAACTGGGGAGTGCTTGCTTTCTTCTGGAGTATTTGGGATTGGTCACCACTGAACTGGCCACACTGTTGTGGTGAAACAGTAAGCTAAAGTGATCCAACTGAAGACTTTTTGCAAATACTTTTTAGTTATTTCTTGCTTTTGCTAACAGTGCAACTTCTGGGCTTTAATGATTTATTTTTCACTAGCCAGCCTGGTGGAAGTTTTGATTCTCCCCACTCCTTCTGGGTGTGGTATGCCTGTTGGGGTTATCTGAGTGTGATTCATCGGGCCTCAGAGCAGAGCTCTTCTAGTGCCTCAGTCTTCTAGCATTTGTTGCTTGTGGAAGACATCATTTAGACTTCTCACAGCTGAGATATACTCTGAGGCACACTGAACTCTGATAACTGAGTGCTGTTGGTAGGAAGCAGGCTTGGCTATAGCTGTAAGCTGGTTTTGCTGTGTGTGAGCCCAGAGCAGGAGGGTGCAGCTCTGACTCGGTGTCAGTGCATACCCATCTTGGTGGGGTTCAGGGCGTCCCATCCTGGCAATGAGCTGCTGTGCCCTGCCCAAGAGCCCCAGCAGCATCACAGCCATACGGCTTTGGGCAACCAAAGCACGGGCTGCAGGGACAACCTGCTGTCCCCTAATACAGGGGGCCTGGGGGTCGGGGTACAGGGGCCGCGTTCCCCGGGGGCACGAGGCAGTGCCGCGGGGGCCGCTTTCCTCACATCCTGGGGGACGNGGTGAGTCAGCGGCGGGCCGGGGGGGCGCCGGGGCGGGGAGGGCCCGCCTGGCCCTACAAAACCCCGCCCGGGCAGCCGCCGCCCTAAGCCGCTGCCAGAGCCATCGCCAGAGCCGCTCTGCTCCGGCCAGGTGAGCCTTCGCCCGGCGCCCCAGCCCCGCCAGCACGGACGGAAGCGGGGGAAGGAGGCGGCCTTGGTGGGCTGGTGGGTGTCGGGTCGCAGTAGCCGCTTCCCCGGGGGGCGCGGGGCGGGCGCTGTGCGGCCGCCGCCCTCCTCCTGCGCCCGGCGCCTTTCTCCTCGCCGGTGTTACCCGCCCGTTACTTTCCTGTGCCCGGCTTCGCGTTGGAGCGGCGGCTCCAGGGGCGAGGCTGTCCCCGGAGAGCCTCGGGCGCCCTGCACCGACACTGGGTGTGGCGGCAACGCTCGGGAACGGGGAACCGGTCGCAAACTTCGTCGAACTTTCCCAAGTGCTCTTTCCTTCTCCCCGTTAAAGGTACACAGAGGTTCAGCTAGGTTAACGATGATACTGTACGTTCACTTCATCCCGGAGCCTCGCAGACCGGCCGGCCAGCTTCCCCAACGGCCGCGATGCTGGCGTGACTCCCGCCGGCGCGGTGGAGTCCTCGGCCGCGGGCAGCGGCCCCTTCCCGGCTCCCCGGGGCGTGGCTGCGGGCGCCGCTGCAGATGCCGGCGCTGACACGGGCAGAAGAGAAGCCCATATGCAGGGAGTGGTCCGTCGGGCAGTGCTCGCCCGAGGTTTGGCTTGACTTTCCTCGCCCGCGGCGAGCCAGCGTGCCTTGTGCCGGTTCCTTGCTCGTAGACTCGAGCTGGGACACAGCTCTCCCACCCTGCCCCAGCCATACACATAATTGCTGAGCTCTTGCTGCTGCATTTTCGATTGTGAGTCAGCTTGGGCACCACTTCCTCCTTCTCGAGTGAGGAGGGAGAGGCAGGGCAAAGGAATGTTGCCGTGTATTTTTAACTGGAAGAGAAGTGAAATGACTTCAGGATAGTCATGCATAGGCGAGTTGTGTTATACATGGCAACTTTAATTCTGTTTAATGTTAGTTCTTATGTTCATGTTCAAATGCTGTATCAGGGTCTTCACATCTCTGTGCAGATATTTCGGTCATGAGTGAAAGAATCTTTTGGAAACTCAGTGGCCTTGAGTGGTTCATCCCTATGCATGCCTTTTGTTGGTGGAGCTAGTTGTGATAAGCAGTCCTAGTGAGTATAGTTTTCACTAGCTCATGTATGGAATGGTTTGCCCTGATTTTTTTTTTTTTTTTTTTTTTTTAGACAGATTTTTTCCCTGGCG
>VZRU01003252.1:440242-473878 GCA_013398155.1 Pedionomus torquatus | reverse complement strand
TCTTTGTCATTTTTTTGGATGTTTTTCCTTGTTTTTTTTTTTTTTTTTTTTTTTTAAGAGAGATATTTTCCTGTGCAGGCTTAGAAGTGGAAATAATTTGAATTCAAAGAAATAATTTTGTATAATACGTTCCTGGAATGGAAAATATCCTGGGCTAATAGCAGTTTCTCTGGGAGAGAACAGTTAAAGTATGTTTGTGGTTGCATGGTTTTATGGGTTTTGAAATCCTTTTCTTTAAAGCTAATTTTTTTTTCCAGGTAGTGGCTTTAAATGATCTGCTAAACCTTATCGGGTTATGTGGGGAGATAAAGGCTGGCTTATTTGCACTTGTGGTTAGTACTGTATATAAATGAATGATCTTGAGTCCTTATTTCATTTACAGCAGATGTTGCAAATCTTCCACACTCTCCCTCATCTCCTCTATTGCCAGGCCTTGCCCTAGGTTTTGGAGAGCTGACACAACTGTGCTTCAAGTGAAAGAGTTTCCATTTTATCATTCCGGGGAATGCAGTTTCCATGGCCCAGATGTCTGGGAACACCCTTTGCTCAGTATCTGTCTACAGGAGTATAATAAGTGCTTCTTAAAATGCATCTCTGCGTGTTGAGCAATGTAGTTGTTTGTGCATAGCTGATGCCTTTTTCTATGGATTGTATGGGATTTTCTCTGTAATCTATGTGAGCTGCCCATGGGAATAGAGATATTGGGCTGCGTTTAGATGCATACTTTTCTGTCACCAAACAGTTATGAGGTAAGGTACTGAATATAGACTAGGCCTGATATAATAACAGATTTGCAAACCAGAGGGTCGAGGTCAGAACAGGTGCTATCTCTTTTAGTAGAATAACATTATGATTTAGGATTATATAGTGTGGATTTAGGAGGAAAACTGGTTGTAGAAACATGCCTTAAGGTGTTGATGTATTAGTTTACAGCTGGAAGGTAGAAGCTGATTCTTTTCCAGTGTAAGGAAAAACAGGTTAGTGCAAATATCTTCTATTTACATGTTTAAACTCATCCATTACTTGTCAAAACTACATCAGATAGAACCAGTCCATCAGAGAGCAGTGGGAGTCTGTTTTCAGATGAGTGCCTTACAATGTAGGGTGTGACGAGGTGTATTTGTTCTTTCAGTAAAGATCTTTCTCTGCAAAATCCTTGCTAAAACTCCAATTTTTTTTCTTTTGTTTGCTTGCTGCTGATGGGCAGTCTGTTGCTATAGCATTGTTGTGTGTTGATGATGTGAAACTCCCAGTTACAGCTCTACGTGAGGGTGTGTTAGTTCTGTTCTTGGACTCTGTTCAAGTTATTTTTGTTCTGACAAGCCTGATTCAATGTGTTTTTTAATTGATTTAGTAGCAGGAATCTTGCAAAAAGCTGTTCAGTGATTTTTTTTTTTTATTTTTTTTTTTGTGAAAGATTATACTACAATTGCTTTACTTCGGCTTTCACTGGTATTTTTCAGTTCTTTGTGAGAAACAAGACTTAAGTACTTGGTATTGGGTATAATACTGTCAGAATACAAAGGTCTCATTGTTAGGCACTTCATTTTGTTAAGAGTAAACATTAAGAATTTCTTAACTCAGTAATATATCATCCCTCTCTAACCAGCATGGTTGTTACTGGTGCCAATAGCAGGTATAGCAGCTTATTACAACTTCTGTAGCTTGTCTTTAAAGGGCTGAGTTGGATTTTTGCTCTTAAAATTTTTTTTGGCAAGTAAGTTGATGCATGACTGTGACTTTCATTCTCTATCTTATTTTTCCTCCCTTGGGATCTTAATTTTTCCTTGAAGTAAAGTTGCTTTTGTTACTTGTACCTGGGTTGCTTCAGAAGATGAACAATTTTCTTTCTGTATTTTAAGCAAAGAAAGGTGTGATTACAGCAGTTACACTACAAAATATAATTATGTTTCTGCATTTTATTCTCATAACTCTTGCTATGCAGGCTAAAAGTAAGGATTACTCTGCTTTTCTCATGGTGTACATGAGGTGTGCAGGAGCTAAAATAAAAAATAAACATTTTTTCTGGAGTTTTAACCACATCTCCATTATTAAGAAACTGTTTTAAACTTCTTGCTAGTTCTCTGAGCTCTTGGCTTCAGATTGATCACTGAATGGAGAGGAGTTTGGTCTGTCTGGGAAATTTGCCTGGGTGGCTAATACTGCTTCTGCTTGCCTGAGCCTTGATACCATCAGAAGAGTGACTGATGGAGGATAACAAAAGAATCTGGAAACCTGTAGAAAGTATGTACCCAGGACTGTCTTGCACAATAGCTGGGAGTTGGCTCAGAGGGCATGGTATTTCAGAGCTGGACTGGGAGAATGCAGTGACAGCGTGGAAGTGAAGGGAGTGGCACCCAGTGAGGCTGAGATTAGTACAATTTTGTTGCCAGGCTCAGCTATCAGTTAAAGGTGTTGCTGTCCTTTCTCTGCTGCCTCTCATCAAATGAACTCTTTTTCCTGTTTGATAATGCTGGCTTTACAGCTTGATGGTAGAATTCCTGAGAAACAAGCTTTAATTTCAACACGTAAAATAATGTTTGCTGCAGGTGCCAACCTGGATGATTAGAACGTAATGTGAGTGGCAATGTCTGGCCTTTCAGTAGAGGAATTTGAGAGCAGAGTTGTGGGAATGCATCTGCCTTATTGCTTCTGGCTTAGAGCCTTTGGAAAAAAATTCCTCTTTAGTTGAGAGACCCTTCCAGTAAAACAGTAACGCAGGTATGGCAAACTTCCCTGACCTGAAACCAGAGTTGGAAAAAAGGCAGGGCATTGTAACGTAAGTGTATCACATCAATGCTTATTTCTGCAATGTGTATAATCTGTCTCAGGGTTGGGGTTTTCCCTATTTTTCCTTTATATATGTTAGCAAGATGTTGTGTAGGTTCTGGCTACGGAGCAATGATATGGATTATCTTGCCTCAGTGGTTCTCAATTTTGGAGCTATTGTTTTAAGGGAGACCTTGAAGAGAGACATTTGTGTTACTAACTGGTACTTGTAGCTTGTTTGTCTGATTTTTATTACTGGGGAGCCACTACAAATCCACATTAGTGGCATTTGTGGCCTGTGTCCAGGATTAAAGATTGAGCAGCGTTATGATTTTATGTCTGCATGAATATAAATAGTGTCAATGTATTCTATGAGTACTTGAGGAACTGAGTGTCTGATTTAAATGCTGTTGCTTGCTGCTGCTTTTTGGCTTTGAGCTGGACCAGGCTCTACTGTTACTGCACAATTTTCCTGGTACTGAGCTGTGAGCTTAGTTGGTTCTGTTTTTAAGGTACAAATTGTCTAGTTCCTAAGTTTAAATATTAAAAATGTAGAAGAATTATTTTTTTTAAGGCCTAAAGATAGATTTTTATTGTACAGTAGAATGAAGGCCTCTCACTGTTGCATTGCTAATGGTGGTGTGGCTTGGAAACTCCTCTTAAGTCTGATTTTTTTTATTATTTTTTTTATTTTATTTTTTTCTGGGTATTGGCAGATTCATTGGACTGTCACTTGTGCTTCAGTATTTCAGGGCTATATAAAATGCTGATGTAATTGTAAATATATCTAAGTTATCTCGTTTTGTTGTTCTGTTTTGTTTTGTTTTTCCTCTTCCTCCAGCATTCTTTCAAGATGTCTACTGTCCATGAAATTTTAAGCAAGCTCAGCCTTGAAGGAGATGTAAGTATTATTACCTAAATAAGAAAAGTTTGTTTTACTTAACTGCCACATCTTATTTCTTTTACATGTCTCTCTATCAACAATTGTACTGAGCTGTACAGTTTACAAGAAATCTCTTCTACTTAAACCTAGTCAGCAGTGATCAGTTCTCAGGCACAAAGCAGCTGTGAACCATAGGACAATTACAAGAGGTGACTAGATTTAATGACAGTTCTAACTGACCAGCAGTACAAACAATGTTCATGTGCTGGCCTCCGTGAAAGATCACAAGACAAACTGAATAGCTGGTTCGCATCAGTGATCCCCTTTCTTCCAAAGGAACAAGAGAATTAAGGATGATAAGATTGGAAACATGTTTGGTTTTGCTGATACCTTCCAAGTTTTCTTTTCTCTTTCCTTTGCTTTGTTTTGTTTTAATTAAAAATGAAGAACTCTACTTACTGGGAATTAAAATATTTGGGATCGTGTTGCTGTAACAGTTGTCACCAAAGCCAAGCTACCCCTTGAAAAAAATTATTTTCTCAAACTTGTTTTCACATTTTCTGTTCTGAAAAGTTCTACCACATCTGCACTCGCTTGATAGATTTACTGAAATACTGGAAAGCCGTTCTCACTTTTTCTTACATTGCAACATTAGATGGTAGAGTTACCAGTGCAGAGTCAGGATCTCATGCCGTGAATTTGTGGTTCTGTGATTATCACAGAAGAGGAAGTGAATCCCATTTGTGCGTTATTTTACCATGTTGCTTGCAAACTTGCTATAGTTTTATAGCTAGTAACTCCAGATCTGGGCTTACTACAAGCACACTTTTTGCCTATTTTTGTTACTTATTGTGAAATAAATTATACCATATGATCTTTGTAAAAGAGCTATTGCAAAAAACTGGCTCATGCACTGTAGGTAAGTAACAAAGCTGGTTTTCTGCTGCAAAAGCGGTCAACTCTCCATATTTCTTGGCTGTATTTGTTTCGATGGAGAATTACTTTTGGAATAACATTTGAGCAATCTGTTCTCAAGGGCAGAAATGTTTCTTCTGTGGTGTTTGTGAGTAGTTGCAAAAGTGAAATTTGAATACTGTTCCATGCGAGCATTGTCATCAGAAATCCTGCTGTAGAGTGTAAGAAATACCAGGCAGCTGGCTTGTTCTGTAGATCCTAAGTTGGAATTCAGAATTACGGAGTTCCTACTTTACATAAAGGACTTGTCCAGTTTCCCAAAACAATGATTCAGCAAGTTAACTGATGTTAAACACAGTACTTCATCCACACATTTTTCTCAAAAAAAAAAAAGTTTTTAACCTTGAGGATATGGCACAGTCTCAGCTGAACCCAAGTCCTGCCTTGTGAAATGAGGCATTGGTGCGTTCTGCATCGGTGTTATAGTGATTGGTTTGTTTCAAGACAAAGAAACTGTCCTGCTTTCTTCAGCCTAGTATTATCTTCTCCATCTTTTAAGGAAAGGAGAGAGTTGAGCCGTTATTAATCTATGCACGCAGTCTGCATCTATCAACAAGAAAAGTTGTTGTGGTTTGGGTCAGACCAGTACAAAAGTATGGAAAGATTCTGTAGCATGCAGTTAGGCTTCATCGTGTACTGCAAAGAGAATTGGAAGCCTGTATTTTAATCAAGAGTTTATTGGTTACTTGTTAGATGATGTCAAGTTAGTAAGTTTTCAGACATGACTGATGATTTATTTTTTTCAAGATGGGGAATACAGAGATGTAGGTATCTTGATGAGGTCCTGGTTTTTCAAGAAGAAATGAAGCTTAGTGATCTATGTGTTATGATGTATGCTTTCTCCTTCATGATCTGATCTTCCCAATAGGATTGAATTTGTCAAGCTTGGAGGAATTAAATGAGTTGGAGGACCTCTGAAGCACGCTATATGTGTGGGAAGGAAAAAAAAAGTCTTTCTGTGTTTAGTGTGGCCTGGAGCACTTGTGTGGTTACACACTAGCTGGACTTTTACTGCCACATCCTGGAAAATTTTGTATTGTACTAAATGGAATGTCAGTTGGAAAAACTCTCCTGTCTGAAAACATACCATACCAGTACTGTGGGACAATAGCGTACCAGAGTAATCTGAGACTACACAGTCTGGAATTTAAACAGCTGTTTCTCATAGGCAGAATAATCACCCTGGTAAGACCCGTGTCTGCTTCATGGAAGTACTCAAGCTAATCACCTGAGAGAGTAAAGCATAGTCTTTACGGATGCTGAATTTGAAGATGGTCCACTTACTGGTAGAGTAGCTGGCAGATTTCTGTCTTTCCTGTGTATACCTACATACATGGTGCTTCCTGGGTCTTTTGACCAGTGTTGGGGGATCTGAATCTAACTTGTTGGATGTGTTGGGTGAAAGGGCAGAGGAAAAGATGGCTCCCGTATTGTAAATATGCAATGTGTTTTCTCAGTATATGGTATAAACTTACAGAAAAATACTCTGTTCAGGTGACTCAGAAAATACTCGGAGCTAGGTGGAAGGAGTGGTTCCCTACTCTAAGCTCACCAGGTGACTCACTTCAGGTTATCCAGCAGTGCTTGTTAATTAGATAAGTACCATGTGATTGTGTATACTAATGGGCTTCAGTTTAGGAATCTTTCAGGCACAGAAATTAGTCTGAGGCTGCATTGCACATCTCCACTTATTGTTTCTGCTAGCAATTTGTTCTGCTAACAGGAAAGGCTGTGCTTTGTGGTGTGGGCTGTGGGCCAGACTGTGGCCACTCTGCTAGATGGAGCTGATGGTAAGAGGCAAAAGAAAGAATGGTTCGGTTTATCAGTGCTTTTTTGACTTCCCATCTCTGCAGCATAACACAGACTATCTCAAGAAGGCACAGCAGTTGCTGCTAGAGGAATCTGTTCCGGGCAGTGTGACCTCTACAGGATGTAGTCAAATGTAGTCAAAAACCATGGAAATTTTTAGTTAACAGTTTGTTCTTCTTTTAACAATTTGCACATAAAGATTTTAATTTTCTTTGGTGTAACCTTTAAAGTACACAAGATAGGCTAGAACAAGTTTTAGCATACTCATTGTTAGTCTTCCAGCTCCCTCTACTTTTTGTTTTAACTGTACTGTGTAACCTAAAATAAAGTATTGGCTTCAAATCTGAAATACTTTAGACTGTCATGGCAGCTACTTAAAGTTTCTTTGAATCAGTTTTCTGTTGTAAATGTTTTTCAGATCTAGCCAGAGAACTCCAGATTTTAGAAGACTTGAGCAAGTAAACTTGGAATATGTTAGGTTTTTGTTGCAATAATATATAGTATCTATTTGCATATATTCTCTGTTACAATAAGCATAGCTGTGAGTGGATTTCTGGATGACACACATCAGGAGAGCAGAGTTCAGTGGCTCTGAGCAGAATTCCATTTTCACAAATATCCAACAGTAGTTATTGTATTTAAAAATTCGCCTAGGTACCACTTAACCAAGAGGCAAGTTTTATTAATGGCAGTGAGGACAGGATTACATGATTTAACTTTGGGATTCTTTTTCTTCTAGCATTCTCTCCCACCAAGTGCATATGCCACAGTTAAGGCCTACTCAAATTTTGATGCTGAACGGGATGCTGCAGCCCTGGAAACAGCCATCAAGACCAAAGGTGAGGAATATGGCTGTGGCTTTGATTCTACTGGTAAGATAAAATGCTGGTGAGCAAAGGAGAGGAAAAAAAAGGTACCGTGAGTAAAGACCAACATTTTAATATCCTTACTCTAGAATAACTGTTTTAGGAGGTGTTGGATTTCTCAGACCTCACTGATGAAAACTTGAGAGTTAGATTTTGAACTCTGTAATTACTTCCTTGAATATACTTTTAAAGTCTGTAGCCAAGAGTTGTTAAGGTTATTGCTGAAAATGCCCACTTTTTTTCTCTTGACTTATCAGTACTTCAAATTCTCCTACTCTTCTGTCAATGAATATGAAGTGTCAACTTCTGTGGCAGTGACTTGGGACCAAACTGAATCATGGATTTCCACAGGATTTTTGGATTGGACATTTCTTCTTCCTTTCAGCTCTCCAGACAGCTGAATAGGGATGGTTTTGAACTAAATGCTCATGTATCTTCTATAAACAAAAGAATCTAGGTTCTGAAATGATGCTGCAGTATTTCAGGGGCAGGGCAAAATGAGAGTCCTCTGTTTCTCTGATGCAGGCTCTCAGGTAGGTTTCCATCTGCTTATATTGGTGCCAAAATGCACCGCTTCCACTGGCTAGAAGGAGACACTGATGGAGCAAATATAAGCTACAGCTCTAGAGTAATACGTTGATGGTACTCCCAGAGCAGTGATCCTCTGTCCTTGTCCTGCTCTGTAACAAAGAAAGGGTGTGCCACACTTTCCAGACTTCCTCCGGGCCCCAGAGGCAACAGCTCAGCATAGCTAGAACTGCCTAGTTTTTGCCTACATGTCAGGAGAGGGAGAACTTTAAAATTCCACCAGATTCTCATCGGAAAGAAATGCAGTCTTCTATCAGTGCCAACAAAGCACATTTTTGACTTGCTATAAACTGTAAGAAGCATTGCCCCTTCCTAACAAGCATGAGGGCTTCCTTTTACAACATTTCTTAATTTAACTGGAGAAAATCCTTGTTTGCTCATTAAAGTAGGTTCAATTCATTTCATGTTTGGGGTTTTTTAATTAAAAAAAAAAAATTCTCTTGTAAGAGAGGAGTAAATGCCATCATGTTTGTTGGAGTTTTGTCTAGACTTAATAATTTTTTACGGCTCTGATTATATGGCAAACCTAAACATGTCAAAAATATAGTGTCAGACTTTCAGGATGGGTAAAAATTTACACATTTTAACACTCAAGCTGTTAATTAAAGCAAAAGGAAATTGCAATATCCTAGACAGTACAAAGTATTTTCCAGTCAGGTAAGTCAACCTCATGTCATTTTTTTTCACTTTCTTCCAACAAAAATAAGCAGTATTCTGAGTTTGGTTTTAAGATACATGGAAGCATTTTCCAAATGAAGTTCTGAATCACCCAGACAAGAATTAGTTTTCTACAAACAACAACGTAAACAGCTGCACAGTGTAATTCTTCTGCAAGAAGACATTTTAAAATATTTCTGGGAGGTATCCTCATAGTTTTTGAGCTAAAAATGTAACGCTTGTAATGAACAAGCAGTATATACCTGAAATGACTACCTTTTTCCTAGGAAGTATCTAGCAAAGTACCTAGGTTTTCTAGCAATTGCACGCAGAAGGTTGAAATAAGCAATGTCAGTTATCATAGAATTGTAAAGAGTAAAGGACTCGTTCATCTAGTTTAAATACAGCAAGAGAGATGTAACAGGTTATAAATACATTCAGAAGCTCTTTTTGTGGTTGAGGTGATCAGTTTCAAAAAAATTGATGTAAGATCCAAGCATTCTGGGGGCTCTATTCTATAGAGGATATGGAACTTCTGGTGTCTGAAACCCATGCCTTTTACTTGTTTCAAAAATCTAGGTCTGTATGTGCTCTATTGGGCCTGTATTTCACAATCATCAAAGTAGTCTTTCAAATTGTATCCTTTGTAGCAGTGCTATGGAAATTATATCCTATGGAGTCTTATCTTTGGGGAAAATCATTTGGGTATACCTTCTGCATTTTTATATAACCAATATGCAGGGATGGTATTTGTGGTCAGGGCAGGACAGTTTTGAAAAGTTACTAGCTGATTAATTATCCAGCTGTTTCCCAGTAATGCAGGCTCCCTGCATCAAAATCGTGGCTCTCCGTATTGGTAATTATGTTTGTAAAATAGGTAAAACTTATTCTAGTGACTAAACAACAGCCATATATTTGTTTTAGGGCAAAGATCTGAGATAGAGTGTCTGACTGTGCTGCTTTAAATAACACCTAAATGTTTCAGCATTCATTCACACTCTTCAGATTAATTCCTCAGAGGTTAGCCATCTATTTATCTATTGTGAGATCTGTGGGAAAGACTATTTACTGGGACTTCAATCTATGTGCAAAAACTATACTGCACAAACATCCCTTTGGGCTTTGAGTGGAGTTGAATTAAGTACAGGGGTTATGTTTATCCATCAGTCTGGAAAGGGAGATGTACAAAAATGGCTCTATATGGTACAAAACCAGTCTGTAGTTCCATTTGCTATAGTTCCATGTAGAGATGGCATAATGCAAATTACTTGTTATAGTCCTGATTTGTTCTCTTTGTCATTTCTGTGCTAGTTTTGTTTTTAGGCTATTTAGTTTTTCTCTTGCAAATTAATCTAGTGCCTGAGCATGTCCTTTGTAAATATTGGCTTTTTACTGTATAGGACAAGAGGCTTTTTAATTTCTCTTATATATGTCCTGTGTATATTTGCCTGAATATATCAGCCTCAATAGAAGAAACTAATAGAACATATGTTAGTCTGTCTTTGATTCTGAAGTGTCTCTCTCCTGTTTCAGTTACTCCCTGGCACTATGACTTCCTGTGTCTCAAATACTTTGTTAAATAATTTTATTGTCAGGCTAGGTTGTGAATAGTTAATTACTTGCAGCGTAAACCACCACCTTTTCCTGAGGTTTCGTGGTATACTTCTTTTACTCCATCATTGGCACAGTTTAAACAGGTTTGTTGTAGAAAGATGCTTAGAATAAGCACCTAGAATAAATTCATTATATCCAGAAATTGGTAAAACAGTTATAAGGTGTAAACCATAACAAGGGTCATTTATAAGTCTGAATTTGTGACAGTGGTATATCCAGCACAGAATTTTTAATGTTAAGAAGCAAAAGTTTAGAGGAAATATGTTGACATGCTGTGAGGGGAGGATAGTGTCTGACATCCACCAAGCTGCATTAGTCGCATATTCAGAATATTAATAGTATCAGTAAAGAAATACCTCATTGCAACATGGTTTGGGTTTGGTGAAATCTTACTAAGCAAAATAGCAGAGCTGAAATAGTCTTACTTTATCTAAATTTACCCTTTTGACTCCAGTGGCATCAGAGTTCTATGCAAGGAAAATAAGACATTTCACATCATGAGCTTGCTCAAATAGTCCTAGGACCATGTTGGTACCAGACGCACAATGAGTGTATTGAGGTCTCAAAAGTGCTAATCACCTATGCCTGCTAATAATTTGAGGCCTGCAATCCAATTTCAATAATGCGTGTATACTGACAAACTCTGTAGTACTTATGTGCTGTTAGGACAGAAATAGCTTCTGGTATTCTGTCCATGCTGTCGTTGAAAATGAAATTTAAGAGAACAGACTTCTAGTAAATGAGCTGCATGAATGTATGTTTAAATTTCAGTTGCCCATTGATAGGCAAGCAGTGAGAAAATCTGCTCAGCCAGAATAAATTTGGAAATAAACATTTGTTTCATTATCCTGAAACTTGCAGAGATTTTAGTGAAGAGCGAAGAAAAATGTTTGAACTGCTCTCCTGCTCCACCCCACCACAGCAGATGTGAGTCAGCATCCTGGCTGTGCAACACCATTCCCAAGTGTGAAATACAAGCACTTCTTTTCCATTAAATGCTAGAGCAATGAGTTAGCTTTTTATTTCCATCCACAAAGCATAGGAATAATAAACTTGGATGCAGTCATTTGTGGGCCTCTAATCTATCACAATTGTGGTAGAACCTGAAAATATCATTTGCCATCTTTGAATGCCAAGAATGGTTTAAATTTAGAATCTATTAGAAAGTTGGGACCTTGCAACAGCTGAAAGGCCCAGTGTCTGCCTGTGTGAGTCTCTTTTTGGACTGAGAGAATTTGTGTGGTTGGTTTGTGGTTTTGTTTTGTTGGTTGGTTTTTGGTTGTTGGTTTTGCTTATTGTTTGTTTGTGGTTTTGTTTTTGTTTTTGTTTTATAAAATGGTAAAACTTTAAAATGTGCAGGAGTTGATTGTGGCTGAAATGTGCAATCAGCATGTTTTCAAACCAAAACTTGTTGCTTCAACATACGATGCTTTCCAGGGGCTTTTGACTTTCGTAGGCCAAGCCTGTGTGAATCAGAGCACTGATGTAGGTCTATTTTGGCATGTGCTAAGGACATGGGACTATTGAATACAGTATGTCATACATTATGAAAAATGTGGTGAAGAGGGAGAAAGGAATTTTAGATTTGACTCATCATTTTAGACTCTGTAGCTAAGGGCTAAAATGTCTTTTACAGAATCGATGTTTTATATGATTAATTTTATAATATCTGTTGCAGTCCTTTGTTTCAAGTTGCTGTAAAGGTGCTTCAGGCAATAAGGAAAATAAATGTAGATGGATTCTGGCAGGGGTCTGAGTCCTGCTGGTAGCTGCTGATCCAGTTTTTACTTTCTGGTGGCTTTTTTTGCCCCCAAAATCATCATTTTACCCTGATGTGAGAGCAAATGTGACAGAAGCTATTCATAATACTTGCAGTAAATTGGGAGATCCGAGTTGAAACTCTGGGCTTGTTCCATCATCTAGATTAGAGCCACCTTTTTGCTTCCATACCTGGCATGCCACTCACCAGAAAAAATAACTGGTTAAACATTATCTTTCTGTTGCAGAAGAATAAGCACTATATTAGTTGCGCAATATTCCAGTCAGTCTGGAAATAGTCCAGAACAAGTGGACTATTCCAGAACAATAGTCCAGAAAAACATACACAGCATAGGTGTAAGCTATCTTGATATGTGAGCACAGGAATGAGAGCTGTGCTGGCTGGCTCCTCTTCCATCCTTTTATAAGCTATGTTAGTTAGCTCTTTGGTTTGGAAGACTTTATTATCTGGACATTACTTCCAGCTATGCTGTTGTTTACCACCTGTATTTGAATGGCGTGTCGAGACAGCTTTGGTTGACCAATAATGCACGTGAAATACAACAGGACCTTTTAACTAGAGGTTGAATTCAGTGATGTAGACACCAATGTGCATTGGAAAATTGGGAAGAGGACACATATTTTCATTTGCATCTTTTTACGAAGCATTCTAAGGCAAAGATTATAATTATCCTACAAAAATATAGTCGTGTTTGGTATTTTAAGGAAAATTAAATTCAAAATGAGATTTTACTTGCGCAAACTACTGTGTCCTCACCCAGGCCTTTGGAAATTTCAACCACCTACCATTTGATTAAGTGCACCTTAGGCTGACCTTTTCAGTTCTGGTCAGATACATGCCGTGCTGAAGTGTGCCACACTGTTTTTCTTATTTGTTATTCCAACTCTTTTTTTTTTTTTTTTTTTTTTTTTTTTTTTTTTTTTTTTTTTTAGGCCTACCTGATGGCTTTGTATCTGTTGCTAACAATTGTTTTCTTTGACCTTGTGGCAGAGGGGCTTGCATTTCTAAACATTTCCCTTTGAGAAATGGAGACTTGCTTATTGCAAGGGCAGTTTCTATAAACTTTCATAGTAAGAGAAAGTATTGAATATAACTTTAACATTTAGTTTCGGGAATATAAATACAGCTTGCTTGGCCACCTTCTGTTGATGTGATTAAACAAAAGGTAGCTGTCCTTACAGAGAGCTCTTTGAGAGACAGGGATTTTGCAGGGTGTGGTAATTGTGTCTCCATTGGGTAAGAACCCTATCATGGAATGCAGAGGTAAGTCAGGTGCTCCAGGTTCATCTCAACAAGTTCAAGATCCTCCAGTTCAGCTGGGCTCTGGGATAACTTTTGACTTGCCAGGACCACTCTGGACATGAGAACTGTGATTAGAGGAAAAACTGCCAGTCTGAAGAATGAAAGTTCAGGCAAATCCAGTTTGAAAACAGCACGTGAAGTGGCGGAAATTAACATAGAGTAGCAAATTAGCTATATCTAGGAAGAGAACATCTGGAAATCCTGCTTTCTGTACACCATAAAAGCTTTTTCTCTGTATGCATTAACCTGCATTGATGACTCTACAGGACCTAAAGATGTGGTGTGTGTTAAGTTCTATTGACAGCCAGAGTATCTATCTAGTCCAAGACACGTGCTTTGTCTTTTAACTTTTAATGATCTTACATCAGCCTGCAGTTGCATTTCAGTGCATGGATATGGAAAACTTCACTCAAAACAACCTTTGCTGATATGTAATTCACTTACTTAAAAGATAAGTTGGGAGTTTGAGCATCCAGCTCCTCTAGGCATGCTAGTTAAAGCTCAGCATGGATCTTTGAGTGATGATTTAAAAAAAAAAGTAGCGCAAATGTAATTCTTCCATTGTCAAAAACTTCTGTTTCTTGAGCTGTTGAGAGAATGAAATATACTGTTCTGTTTTCCCATTTTTATGTTCAGGGTGATAGTTAAATGACTGTGGGTTAAATAGGAAATGTAACTACTTTAATAAGAATCTTTAATTGAAAACACTCTACCAAAATGAAAGGGCAGGGTTTAATAAGTACAAGTTCTGTCAGTTATGAAGGCTGTGTTCCTGAGCAAATTCTTGCGGAATACTGAGTGACTGAACACACATGTACACAGACACACAAGTGAAGCGGAGAACAGAAATAGCAAAGCTGGTCATAGACTAGACTGTATTGAGGTGTGTACGTGCCAGTGTACACAAAGATCTGCGGCACAGCAAAAATTTGGGCTTTAACTGGTTGCTTTTCTCCAAGGCCAGGACAAGACGTATACTAATTAATGAGAGCTGTTGAATTGTGCTCTCTACAGCACGTGCCATGTTTGAGTGTTGGAGAACACACTAATACAAAGAGAACATCAGCAAGAAAGATTCTTTAACTCTTTGTCTTGTTTCTTTGTAGGTGTGGATGAGGTCACCATCATCAACATCCTGACAAACCGCAGCAATGAGCAGAGACAGGATATTGCTTTTGCCTATCAGAGGAGAACCAAAAAGGTAGCAAAATATGAAAAAAATAACAAGCATGGAATATTTTTCTTGTGGCCAGTTAAATTTTTCAGGACTTGTGTGTTTCATGGTTAACTGGGTGCAAACTAGAGATAAGTCTTACTTGATTTATCTTTTCACTGAAATTGAAGATGTCTACTTTGTCCATGCTGCCATAGTATAGGACTGATGGGACTTGCAGATTAGTTGAGTATACACAACTGGAACTGAAATCTGTTTGAGATGGTGGTTTCTTATCACTTCCAGAAATCACAATGGGTGACACATCAGCCAGCCAGCAGCAGCGAAATACGCTAAGCAATAGTGAAAAAACATTTCCTTCAGTTTAAAGGAAAGGATGAAAGGGAGATGGTTTAAGAGATTGATTTTATTTGTTTAAGACAACTCAGCATAAGGAAAACATTGTTTCTGTTCACAAAGCTAGATATGTGACAGAAGACTGCAGTCAGTTGTGCCACAAACATTGCAGGTATGGAACAAAGTGATATAATGAGTTGAACTATCAATAGATATTATCCTGTCAGAAATACCTTAGGTACTGATCTATTGATGAAGAGAAATCTCTAAAATGTGTGCAGAAGTCTGCATAATGAGACTTGCTATCTGGAAGGCAAGAGCTATTCTCTTGACTACAGAAGCTTTGAGAATCTTGCCATAATTGAATTTTATGCCCACTAAAAAGAGGAAACTTGTGCAGAGTGAGGTTTATGATGAATGTATCTCTTCCAGGTTTGCCAGACCCCAAATGGTAGTCCTCCAGTAGCAGCCCAGAATCCTCACCCAAACCAAATGTAAATCTAGAGTTGAATTTGGGAAATTCACCAACTTTTATGCATGGCTGATACAGGTACATGCAGAAGGACGCACAGGTTGGATGCATGCATAAGGGCACACAGGTTGGACGCATGAACGTGTGCACATCTGCAGCCTAGCGGTCACATCCTGTAGGCAATGTGAGGACCGTGCACATAAGTGGAGTCTGGTAGTGAAATGTGCCACTTAAGCTTTAAAGCTTTGTTAAATGTTTTGCATGACCACAAAAATGCACAGTCCAGAAAACCTGCAAGTTTTTTCATCTAAATATTTCTCTCACCTTTTTTTCCTTACTGCAGCCCAGGAGCAAACTGTATTTGTCACGTTTTAATAAGTGCCAAAGAATAAAACAGTCTGTAGAAACAATGGAAATTTGTGGTAGAAAGCATTCAGTGAAATAAGGGAGTGGCAAAAGAGGAGGAAGTGGGATATGGAAAGACCTGAAGTTACATCTTCTAGGGACAGCGTTTATTTGGCAGCAGGTTGTGCAAGTATTTTTTGGCAACGTGTCGTGTTGTACTAGGCTGCTCATGTTGCAGGGTTTCTCTCAAGATCATTATAATTTTAAAAAGTCGCAGATCTCCCCGTTTTCAGTCCTTTAAACTGAGCTGTGCCTAATGGAAACTATTGGTAATCTTGAGGAATAGTGTTTGATCTGTGCAATCTTTCCCCATCACCAGTGTTAGTGGTGAATACTGAGGGTTCTGCACATGTGTCTTCATGTGCATCTGTTCAGTCCTGACTGCCGCAAATAATCTCTGACTGCTAATATCCAGATGGCCATTTGGAGCACCTCATAAAACCTTTTCTCCTTGCAATTTATAAATTAATAATATCTGTTAGTTACCTGCTTCTTGCTTCTCTCTTGGAGTGCTCCCAGCTGCGGCAGAGTGCTGGAGTGGAGTGGAGACCCTGCTTTGCTGGCAGTGGGGGGAAGACCTTATTTCTCCAGAAGCCTGTTAATATGAGTGCAGGTGCTTGGTTCAGTTTGAGATGTTTTATTTTTGTAAAGCCTACATGTAGTGATTTGTGTGCTTTTTACCCTTCACACCAAAGTGCAGAGATAACAAAAACTTCACTGAGATAATGGGAATTTATGGTGGCATTGTCCTAAAATTTATCAGAAAGATACACAGCATCTTTGCTGTTTCAGCCAATGTTTGAAGAACCTGTTTTCACACAAATTATTCAAGTTGCACATGAAACACATAAAATAGGGCGTACCTCCCACTTTATCTGCTACAGATTTCCATGCATACTATGAAGTTACTGTTACTTTCTCTCTGACTTAGAATTAACAATAGAGACTTTGGCTACACACTTCTAATAGTTTCCCTGAAGACATTTTTCTGTGCTCAGAGACTATTTTTTTTCTCTTTAGCTAGATGTTTGGGAACTGGGCCTGTATAATGGAATAACTGTGCAGTCAGTTTTCTTGATGTCTCATCTAGCAAAGGGCTGGGATAATCGGAAAAATGCAAACAATGTATTGCTACTGGGAAAATTGTGGGAGTATGATGGAAGAGCACTGACCACAGGGAGTTGAATTTGGATCCGTCTGCGGTTATTAGCTCCAAGAAAGTGCCAGTGCTTCAAGACTGGAGAGGAGCTGTTCAGATGTGTCTGCACCATGCTTCACAGCACTTCATCAGCAACCAGTGGACTTCTTATTTTCGTAGGATGACAAAAAATTCCTTTTTCCTAATTTCTTTCTTAGGCTTTCACAAAATAAAAGCTCTTTAGGTTCTGTTTCCTTGTCAGTTGTGTAAGAAGTATTGTTGCAGGCTTGGAGACTTAAAGTACTACAGGCTAAAATCTCTGGAGATCAGAAGTGAGTGTTAATTTTTTTTTTTCTTTCATCATTCCTCCTTTTTTTTACAGGAACTTTCTGCAGCGCTCAAGTCTGCTCTGTCAGGTCATTTGGAGGCAGTGATCTTGGGCTTGCTGAAGACACCAGCACAGTATGATGCCTCTGAATTGAAAGCTGCCATGAAGGTAAATGAGCTTTGAAATTTAAGTGTGTTAGTCTGATGTTGCTGTCTCCAGAATGAGTATGGGCTTCATACCCAAGGCAACAGTTTTCAAACGTGTACACTGATTTTTTTGTTTGGTTGTTTTATTTGTTTTGGTTTGGGTTGTTTTTGTTTTGTTTTTTTTTTTTTTAGTACTACAATTTAGATATTCAGCTGCAAGGCATCTGAAATAAAAGAAATTCTGGAACCTTGTGATTTTAAACTGTTAATTAAATCCTCTCTTTAAGGAAAAAAATAATTTTCATTGAGTCAGGAAAAACTGATAGGCTGCTCTGGCTCTTTGCTATTTTGCTGACTGCTCTTAAAAATATACAGGTTCATAGTGAAAAAACCAAAACCAACCGTAAGAGAGCAGCTATTAGCTGGAACCATTAAATCCTCTGCTGTCATTTATAGGCTTAAACAGTAGTTTCCAGTTACTGGGTCATATCACTGATTTTGAAGGAACATCCTGTAACGGACCTGCCTCTGTTTAGAACACAAGGAGGAAGAGGATGGGGCATCAAAAACAGTCTTTGGAGAAACAGTGCAGCAGGGAGTCACAGTGTACAGTCCCTTGCAATCACAGGCAAGCCTGGAATAGATTGCTAGTTGAGAAATATCTGCTCTGCAGGCCACTGAAACAAAACTTTGAGAGATGCTCATACCACTGCATTCACCTTTCTAAGCAAATTAGGGTTTGAGAATTCGTATTTATAATCATCACTTGAATTCTGAATGTTCTTGGTCAGGTTGTGGGGGTCTTTTCAAATAATTAAACCCCAAGTATTAACATACGTCTGTTGAAATTCAGAACAAGGCAAAAAGCCCAATTAAATGATTTCTTCAGACTATGAAAAAGGAATTTAAAAACAGAAAAGCAAACAAAACTACCGTCCCCTCCCAAAAACCTCCAAACCTAAAAAAACAACCCAGTAAAGAGAAGGTAACTCTTTAATGATGGGCCAAATTCCTTCTTTGAGCATTCAGATGCTGCCCTCTCCTGGCTTAAGTAGAGGCTGTCTGTAATTTACTGTGAATCAGTAAAGTTTGGGGGTTTTGTTGTAAGTTTGTTTGGGTTTTTTTTAAATGTCTTACATCCAGTATTTATGTTTAGGATAGACATATATAGCAATTATGTTGTATTTACAGGCCAAAGACCAAGCCATTTACCTCAGAGCAGCCATAAATATTCGTTTCTGTCCATAGCTATTCTCAGCTCCCAGATTCCTAATCTAATGTTGTGAATTTGCCTGAGCTTAAGTTTGAATTGATACGTAGCACATAATAAGTGATGACATGGGCTTCAAAGTTGGGTAAAGCAAAGTTACCATTGAAGAGTTAATTATTTTTCTGGTACACATTCTTGTGAAACACTTTAAAAAATATTTAGAAAATCTTAAATTTTGCTAGCCTTCATTTCTTCCCAGATACCTACTAGAACCACTCAGTGAAAGACTTTCCTAATTCTCTTAGCTGTGAGCCATTTCTATAAAATTGCTTGGGTTTAGTCCTCTCTTCTTTTTTTTTTTTTTGGGGAGATGATGCTAACAACATTAGCATGAACACAGGTCTTTGGTAGGTAAGAAACAAAACAGAATGAAAAAAAAAAAGCCAGTGAAGTCTTCCGAGGCATCTGCTGCCAGGTGGCTTTACCAGCTACTAACCCAGGCATCCTCAGTGGTTACTGGGGAGAGAAGCAACTTCAAGTAATCCAAGTGAATCTTCAGTTCTGAGCCTGTCCTCCAGAGTTTCCCATATTCCTCCAGGACAGCAGTTTTGTTGACAATTTTAAATTTTTAATTCTGGTTTTAAAGTTGGCTGTTTGTCTATATAAATTAATTGACAAGATCTAGAGCACATTGATCAAGCCACATTAGAGTATCTGAATTATGATAAAGTTTAATTGGTAGCTGATACATTTTGATGTGGTTTGTAATTTTGTTATAGTGCAAATAACCTGTATTATTTTTAAACAGTAGTAATGCAGCTTCGTTCAAAGTACAGATTCTTCATTGACTTTAGTCACAAAAGTGGCTTTGAAACATTATCTAAGATCTCTCAATCCATTCAGTCACTTAAAATGTATAATATCTGAATATTTAGTTTATCATTTATATCTAATGTTTATATATATATGGTTTATATATATATAGTTTATATTTATATCTAGTCTATTTATTATCATAAATAGATTTTTATTTCTTAATATAACTAATAGTAATGTTTCATCTGCATTTGCATCATGAAGTACATGGAAAAAATGGACAATTCAAGAGGTTCTGTTTATTATCTAGCAATTCAAAACATAATTAAATCTTTACTGACTTGGATACAAGGCTGAGGCTAATGATGATGTCATCCTTGGTTTTGCATCTGTAGTGGAAGGGTTGTGTGGAGGGAGGTGGGGAAGAAAAGCAGGGAAGAACAAGTTAATTGCTGCCCATTTACATGCTAAGAGTCAGATTTTCTTCCTATGCTCCCATTGGACAGAAAACAGTAATATGTGGACCATGATAAGTTGACCTCACCCAGTTACACTGATGGGGAAGCTGCTGAGTATTACAGGCACTCACAGCAAATGCACATTACCCAGATGTAATACCCATAACATCCCAAAGTGATTGGAGTAGTATTTGGCAACAAAAAATATTCTATCTGGGGTTTGTCAGGTGCAGTTGGCAAAAAGTATCCCTGAATGGTTGTGAAACTGTTAGAATGGGTTAAGGAGATGTCTGTAGAATATTTTTAAACCATTCAAGCATGGCTGTTCATTTCTAGCACCCAACTGAATCACATATGTGTTGCAGGGTCTGGGAACTGATGAAGACACCCTCATTGAAATCATCTGCTCACGAACAAATCAGGAGCTTAGTGAAATTAACAGAGTCTACAGGGAAAGTAAGTTTACTTTGAAAGTTTCAATGTACTAAATTTTTACACTGTTACTTGGATAAATTCCCCTCAGTGTGAATTTGATTATTAGAGTCTCTTACACAGCTTCTGCTTTGATTCTCTGGCAGTTGGAGGATATTTGTGTGTGTTTATATAGTTTCATCTGGTTGCTTGGTAGCAAACAAATTAGCATTTACTACTCACGTAAGTTGTCTAAATGGTGGGGCTTTTTGTAAGCTTTCTATGCGTATTGACAGAATGAATGAAGTTAGATTACGAATGCTAGGATCGGTTATGTGACTGGTAGGGAGATCTGCAATCTACTGAGGCATGCTTGTATGTTTACTTGATAGAGCTGCCAGAAAAGACATGAAATCAAACTTCATAAAAGCTTGTATTCTGTTTTTTAACTTTTCTAAAGCAAGTTATCTAATCGAAGCTGTAATTCTTAGTTGGTTACAAGTAGGTATAAGAGTGATATAAAATCCATCCTCAAAAAACACTACTTTTCCTTTAATATTCCTTATATTTTTATATTCTGGTTGCACTTACTGCAGTTCACTAGTGCAGCTGTCTAGTGCTTGTTTGTTTCCCTGAGCTTCAAAGTTGAGCTTCACCACAAATACACTGAAATGTAGAAAACTGCTGTGCAGTAATGCTTAACAGTTGTCAAGTGTAAAGTGCTGGCTAAGTCAAAAAGCAGAAGGAAAACCAATGTAGTCTTAATTGGCTTAATGCCAATACAAAAAAATATGTATTGGCAAAGAGAATGTTGCTGCTGTAGATCAGGTTGTTGTTGAAAAGAAGAGAGAATGTGATTTTGTAGCAATATAGAGTATTACCACTTGGAAAGCAATGAAAATGTTTAGATGCCAGACCAGAATCACATACAGCATTCCTTTGGTTTCTCCTAACAGCTCTTGTCTTCTGCTTTAAACTTTTAAGTGCAGTTGTCCAGTCATAAATCCGTGATTGGAGAAGGCCTAAATGCTATCCTTATCAAACAAACAAACAAACATTTATTGGTAGCTAAAGATGACCTAACACAGTATTGAACTTTAAAACAATATTCCTTTCCTTGTAATGGTCTTAGGCTTTCTTGTTACTTTCCTATGACAGACTTGATTGCAGAGGAACTCTCATGACTAACTTGTAGCAAACTGTTGGGTTTGTTGTACGCAAGCATGCATTTGCTTTCATTGTCTTCCACATGTGACTTAGCTTGTAGCTCTTTGGTTATGTGCATAAAACATAGTAATTGACAGGTGTTCTTCTTGTAAAGAAGTATTGAGAAGAATTTTTTGTTTTCTAGTGTACAAGACAGAACTGGAAAAGGACATTATATCAGACACATCTGGTGACTTCCGCAAGCTAATGGTTGCCCTGGCCAAGGTAGTTCTGGTCATATTTTCCCACTTTACTTAATGTGCCTGCCCTTTGGTAATGGACTGGTGGCTGCCAGTAAAACAAGTGGATTTCTGATTAATTTTTAAATTCCTTTGTATTTTCATTCTGTTTTGGGGGAAAGAAAATAGTCAAATGTTGAAGGGCAAAGTATTTTGACAGAAATACAGCATTCATAGCAGCAGCTTTATAATAGGGATGGATCATAGTGTTACTTATCTGACAAATTCAGATTTTAAAAAAATCAGAAAAGAACATGCATGTAACAAACTGCTTTCTGTCCATTAAGCCTCTTCTAAATACTGCTATCCTTGTTTGAAGGGCAAAAGGTGTGAAGATACCTCTGTGATTGATTATGAGCTGATTGACCTAGACGCTAGGGTAAGTGCTGGTAATGACCATTAAATGTCTTAAGTTGATGAAGCTTTACAGGATAAGGAAAGTACAAACTCTATGGGAGTGAGAAGCATTTATGAAAGTACTTGTGTATGTTTCAGATTGCCTTACACAGTAATGTTTACATGCTCTCAAGTTATCTGCCATTTGAGATCTTTTCATGAGATCATGAAAAGATCAAAAAAACCTCAAACTTTTTCTTTGAGTTTTCATGAGCCACCTACCCACCAGTTCCTATTGAGAAGCTCTCTGGAGTTTCCGTGAGGTGTATTCAGCATGAGAGCTTTTAACGCAAGGAAACACATACATTCTGAAGACTGTTTGGAACCAAGTAATTGTGTAAGGTTGACACAAGTATCATTGAACATAGTGACTGGTGATGCTTCTTTATTACATCTGTATCTGGCTTACTACATCTATAAAGAGCAGTTCTCCTAAGGCAAAGCTAAATATAAAGCAAAACCTGCAGATAAAGGTAAATACAAAGTAATTTGTTTTAGGTTCAAATTAGCACTTGTCCTTTGTGGTCTGCCCAACCAAGTGTCCTTTCGTGTTTCTCCCACTGGCACAGTCCCAGTAGTGCTTGTTTTCCAGTAAGGAAATGGTATATATTTGTGATGGCTTCCTGTGAATTTCCTGATTTTTCATGATTTTGCCCTTCATTCTAACCCCAGGAGCTCTATGATGCTGGTGTGAAGAGAAAGGGAACTGATGTTCCCAAGTGGATTAACATTATGACTGAAAGAAGTGTCCCTCACCTGCAGAAAGGTACCAATCAAGATGTGTATTTACTATTTTTTTTTTCTTGTGAGAGAAAATGATACCAAAGTGGTAATTATTTTATCCTAGATCTCATTGAAATGACAGTGAAAAGCACTCATAAACATAGGAGATACCATAAATCTTAATTCATGTCCAAGCTGTTGATTTTTTTCAAAAAATACGGTTATTTCTGTAGATACATTAATCTCACATTTTGAATGTGCACAGAGCTCTTTCTTACACACAGGTGTAACAATGCTCAATTATAAGTCACATACACTGAGAACAAAAATGTTGCAAATCTAGAAACCACAGCTGCAGGAGACCTTGAGAAGTCCTTCAGCTTCTACCTCTGTCCTAGGGTAGCTTAGCTATATCATATGTTTAAATCTGACAGTGAAGACTCTTAAAAGGAGGTCTGATGTTGCTGTACAAAGCACATGGGAAAGCCATTTGAAGACTTTTCTTTTCAGGGCCTAAATCACTGTTGTTGCAAAAAAAATACTAGGATTAAGACTTTATTTTACCAGGCATTCAGGGAAAGAACCAAAAAGGCCCTAGCACATTACTATCATCGGATAAATGTTGGCTGCACTTAAGATAAAGTTCTCAGAAGGACTTTGTCAGTTATGTTTTTAATCTTATGTGTCTGCTTTGTGCTCTCTATACTTTTGATTTGGGTGGTTACTTTCACCATTTCTTGGTCTGGTTTTGATTTCACCTGTTTTCTGTCTTGTGATAGTGTTTGAGAGGTACAAGAGCTACAGCCCATATGATATGTTGGAGAGCATCAAGAAGGAGGTTAAGGGAGATTTGGAGAATGCTTTCCTTAATCTTGGTAAGTTTCCCTGATGCAAAGAATATCTCTAGTTACGGTTTTTCCAGAGCTTTTGCAATGTATCATGACAAGGATAGGGCTTGGTTTCATCTTTGTTGCTGGAAGAAAAAGAAACTGGCAGTGCTGCCATTATTTGCTCTACTAGTGTATTTTAGGATATTACGGGTATTGAGAAGTAGCATACTTTTGCCCTCTGCAAAATATAAACTTTTTGTGATTTCTTGTTAATTCCACTTATGTCTGATACAGAGAGGGGAAACAAGCATGCTTCCCCAAACAAATAAATAGTTTGGAACTATAGCCGAACACATTAACATTCAGTATAGACACAGGTTCTGTAGGTATGTGGTATAGATGTAGGCTGGAGAGAGAATGGCATGTGTGTAAGAAAAGACAGGCAATGGAGGATGCCAGAGGCTGAAAAAAGAGCTGGTGTGGCACTGAATTCTCTGAAATGGAGAGGCAGGGTGTAAGGCTGTACTGGGACGGTGGCATGAGAAGATGATGACAGGGATGTTGCCAAGTTTAAGAGGAAATTCTCTAAGAGCAAAATCTGTTTCAGACTAAGGATGAACTGAGAGCTCTGTCATGCAAATGGAGAATAAACAGAGCTCAACCCTGAAAGGGAAACTTCTCATGGATTAGCATACGATGAGTGTTTTCAGAAAAGAGGTTGCTTATAGAAGTGGAAGAGTGAAATGTGGGGTGTTTGTGGAAGAGGGCTAGCAGTCTGAAATGTTATTAGCAGTGGAGGGAAATGCTGTCTCGGGTCATAAGTGTTTGTATTCATTCACAAGCTTAGCCAAACAAGTAACAAGTAGAAATAATTTCTGTGTCCCCTTTTGGAGAAACCTTTCATGTAAACCTGATTTTAAATACTTACCACATCTTTAAAAATGGCTCCAAGATCCTGTGTTCTGCTGTTCCATGTATGGGCAGGATGTTTAGATGTCCTTCTCTCTCTCTTCAGTCCAGTGCATTCAGAACAAGCAGCTGTATTTTGCAGACAGACTGTATGATTCCATGAAGGTAGGAAAGACTGTTCTTTCTTTCTAAAATTTTTGTTCTTGCCATTGTTTCATCAAATTTTGATTCCTTAGGCACTTGTAATCGTATGATGTGTGACTGGCATTTGAACAAATTAAAAATGACTTAATATTGTTCAAAAGCATTCTAAACAATTAGAAGCCTAGACCATCTATTCAGATGCATTTGGTGTGGAGAAACGTTAGGGAAAGGTCTCCTTACAGTGATCAGTTGATGATAATTAACAACATTAGACACACTTTTTACAGGTGACCAAGAGCAGATAGCAGAAGAAGCTGTTTATTGAAGTGCCAAAATAGGACACTGAATTTGCCTCAAAACATTTTCTCAAGAAAAGGGATGGAAGAGAAATACCTGGTGACAGGCAGGAGGCAATACCAGGGGAACCTCCTGGTGAACCAGAAGTGCTGCTTGCAGTCTAAGTAGTTGGATTTGTGACTGGGAGTTGGTCAAACACTGCTGATGAGAAAGGCATGTTTATGCTCAAATTCCTGGATCACAATAATGATCTTAATTAGATGGTTTAATTAATTGTATTTTTTTGTTGCTACATCTTGGTTGTCTAAGCTGTATCTTGTCCTGAGGTATCATGGTCTCTTGTGCATTTCAGCTATTACAGTTCTGAATGTGTATCTGCTTGTAGGGCAAGGGAACCCGTGACAAGGTTCTGATCAGGATTATGGTCTCCCGCTGTGAGGTTGACATGCTGAAAATTAAGAGTGAATTCAAGAGGAAGTATGGAAAATCTCTGTATTATTTCATACAGGTAAGTTTTTCAGCTTTCTTTTTATAGCAATTGTATGGACTTTGGCAGCAGCCAAATTGGATTATTTGTGCCATTAGAATTAAAAACAAAGAGATTTCTGTCATTGCTGAATGAAAACAGTATCTAAATTGCTTCTCCCTTTGATTTCAGTAGCCATTTTAGCTAGAGTGGTATTTGTCCATTTCTGCAATTGAGCAGGAGCTATAGATGCTAGGTTTTATTTGACATGGGGCATAGGTAAAGAGCTTGTGCAGCTGTTCAAAGACAAGTTTTCTACCTACCCTCACAACAGCATACGGTATGTTCTTCCTTGTGTGGATGAAGTTGTGTCAAAAACTTCAGCCAAAATCTTTTTCCCAAAGATGTCAATTTTGTAAAATCAGCAAATTTTCAAAATATTGAACTTGATGTATATTTTTTTGCAGTGATCAGTGAGAAGGAACAGAATCAAGTCCTTTAGCTTTCCGTTGTTGTGCTGCTCTGTTTCATAGCAAAATTCCTCTCTCCTCATGGCCTTGCATTTGCATTGCAAGAATGATAAATAGTTTCAGTTCACGTATATTTAAAACTCAGTCTGTACAGTCTCCTCCAGGCTGACAGGTCTTCAACTGCAAAACATCGTCTGTCCCACAGGTTTAGAATATAGCAAGTGTATTTTGATATTTGATGACTATTTTCTTATACGTATCTTGTATTTTTTTTCTTCCCTTGCTTTACAGCAAGACACAAAAGGGGATTACCAGAGGGCACTGCTGAACCTGTGTGGTGGAGAGGACTGAAAACTGGTGGAAGAAACCCAAATCCAGAGACATGCCTTTTTTTGCTCTTCATTTTACTGTAATCCCAGAAAAATTTGATTTGCCTAGCTAACCTTGGCTTGCCTTGCCTTTATATCTGCAAGGCTGCTGATGTAGTACGCTTGCTGGTGCTGCATGCCCTCCTCCCAGCAATTGTGCTCTGCTTGGCTCTGCCAAAGGTCCTTAACAGCATATAGCCAGAGAAACTAACATTGCAATAAGCGAGGTTAAAAGTGCTTGTCAAAGACTCTGCCTCTCTGTTTCTAATAAAACCCAATAAAACTGAAGTTTTACTTGAAGATGGATCTCTTTCAGACTTTTAATTTGAAAACTGTGAGCAGCTGGTATGTATTTAGCCTTCACCATCCTCTTTCTGTGCTGGTGTTTTCCTCCCAGGGTTCACTACTTGTGGCTGAAACCTTATCTTCCTCCCTCAAAGTCCTTCCCTTGTTTAATTATTTAATTTCTCAGCAGAAGCAAAACTATTCTTGTATTTTTTTTCCTTTCCCTTACCTCCAAACTGAAACTGTTCTCTGCCTGTGTGCAAAGGGCAAACCCTTCTGAATCCCATTTAAACGTTCTTTTGTGCCTGTGTGTAAGGGGTGAATAGTTTTGAATCCTTCTTAAACATGTGAACAGCTGGTCTGTAATGTAATGTGGGAGTTTAGGTCTGCCTGAAATGAAGGACACCTGCTCTCCCGTACCTTCCCCTTAAAGGAGAGGCAGGAGAGAGGCAGACTTGTGATTTTAGAAAAAAGTAATCTCATGAAATATTAATAATAAAAGTTAAATAATGAAACAGATACAATATATACAAAACCCTCTCAAGCTCCCAGGATCAGGGTACTGGCAGACACTGGGGAGGTCCCAGACTGGCCTGCGCGATGGACGGGACCGCCCCGGGCGCGGGTCCGGTGAGGAGGTATAGCGGCGGGGCTGCCCCGCCCTCCCGCAGCCGAGGCTCTGGGCCGGCCTCGGGCGCTTTCGGGCAGCACCCGCGCCTCAGGGAGAGGGCGGGCCGGGCTCCGGCCGTGAGGTGGGCACGGGGCGAGCTGAGCCGTGAGGGTGACTACAGACCGGCCTCAATCCGCCGGAGAACCGCGTTTCCCCCGTGTGGTGGGAAGACTGTTTCAGTCTTCCTTGTGGCCCCGGTGAAGTAAGTTCGCCTGGTAGAATGCACTTTTCTTGTCTCACTGTAACGTTATTTACTATTGCTGTGTGAAAGTCATATCCAATGTTAGGAAAAAGGTGTGAAGAGCAAGATTTTTCCCTCCAGCTGTGAGCATTGCACTTGGGCCTTCAGGCGTGAGGGCTGAGGGGAGCAGCCATCTTGTGCAAGGATCAAGCCTGAGGGCTCTTTGGGTGCTTGTGTATCCACACGCTGCCTAGCACAGTGGCCTTGGGTGCAACTGCAATATAAATATTAATTACTGTAAGATAAAATAATTTCCTCCTTTTCCAGCTGTTGTTCCTCTGGAAATAAAAAAAAACCTGCCTGCAAGTATCAGCTGTTTTCCCTCCTGCATTACCTGGTTTGTAGCCCTCTTTCAAAGGCTGATATACTCCTCGGAGATAATATTGAGCCTTGTTAAATCAACCTTTCGAAAAAGACATGGGAAGCACAGAGTAACACGTTTCATGCTCATATTAAAAGGGTGAGAGAGCTTGCTGAAATACTATTGGCTGTACACCACAAGGAATATTTGGTGTAAAAACACTGCAGTTGATAAAATACTGGTAACTTAAATGCACAAATGATAGATTTTTTCAGGAGCATCTCCAATTTAATGCCTGATGGAGCAGTGTCATTCACACCTGTTTACTAAATGCCTCTGTATAGAATTGTACATTTAAAAACTATTGCTGAGATAGCAAATCATTCTCTGAATCTAATTAAGTCATGTCTATAAAGTTTGCTTGCTCAAATGTGGCCCTATAAAAGAAATCAGATGGCAGGCATTTTTCCAGTCAGTGGAATGAACAACTAGAATTTGATGGCTGGCGTGCTCTGCCTCACTGCTGCAGGATGTTCAAAATTGCAGGCAGCCTTTCTTTGGGAGCAAGCACTGTTAGATAAACTGGCATGTTTTCAAAGGCCAGGACCATTTTTGCTGACTGTAGACTAAAAAGGAAATTAGTCTCCTGTGAGATCTAAAAGCTTTCTAGAATGTAAAGTAGTTGACATTTCCTTTTTTCCTTTTTTTTTTTTTTTTTTTAACTTTCTCTTTTTTTTATATTACTGGCTTACTGGTGTTCCAGACAGGAACAAATTTGCAAGCTCCGGTGTTGATCCTGGCATTTGTTTGCAGGCTTACTGATAGGTGAGGTAGGTCCCTGTCCACGGAGATGTATTGCAAAAATCAGGTCTCCGGGACTTTGAAAGTCAGGAATACTTTGAAGAGTGGTGCTGGGTAGTGTTGCAGTGTTTTACCAATAATTCCCCACCTGGCAAATTGAACACATGGACCCAACCTGGTCCATGATTAAAAAAAAATAATTAAAAAAAAAATTCAGTTGCTAATTATATAATTTAGACTTTTACTCTGCCTAAGATCTGATTACCTTGAGAAAGGGGAAAAAATCCCCGTATCTGAATTTGCCCCTCTAGATCTCTGCTGTCCCAAAAATGTGTGAAAAAGGGTCCAATTACAGTTTTTTCCAGGTCAGATCGTAATTTAGTTTGTGTTTGCTCTTTGGAGCTTCCATTCCAATAACACCACAACTAGAAGAGTTTCCCTTTGATATTTTGCACCTCATTGTCACTGTTTCTCTGACTATCCCAAATTACACAAGAAACAGCAGTAGTAGGTTTTAATTGGATATATTCTAGGCTCTTACCAGACCTGTTGAGTACTATTGGAATTTTTTTCCAGTTGGAAAAAAACCTATTGTAATATGGGGTTAAAGAAGTGTACCTTCAGGCAAGCATCAGCTTAAATGTCTAAGGAAGTAAGGATGTTTCTAGCATGGCTGTAGGTGATTTTCCTTGGTGCAGTTTCCAGTAGTATGCATAAGGGTGACTTTTACTGTTCCTTACACAGAATTCCCTTTTTCAGATTTCAGTGGAATTCTCCTAAGAGTCTAAACGGGCTCATTCATAGTACAATGAAGTCACTAAATGCTTGCAAATCTGCAACATCTGTCAGGCCTGTACTAGATTGTGCTAGTTCCTTGGTGCAAAATTCCTTATTTTCTGCATTTGTAACTCCATTTGCATCTAAACATCTTACAAAAGCGAGCAGTGTCTTATTGCAGTGCATTGATACAGAGTAATGCAAGATGTTTTACAAGTTGGAAATAGATTTAGAAAATATTAATTAAAATAAATTGTAGTTCAGTCAACTTGAGCCAATGGTTACATTCTGGTAAAAGAATAAGTTACTTGCAAGATGGAACAGAAGCTTTCTTTAAGTGCTTGCCTTTAAAATACCTGTTTTATTAATATTAGAAATAATATTAAATATTATTATCATTTTACTTTTAAAATGGGTAATGCTTGCTCTCTGGACGCTGTTTATAAAGATTGTTCCTCAAGTGTAACATTTTCTTAGTGTAGTGAGGGACTGTGAGCTCTTCAGGAGCATCAGAGAAGCAGATCTTATAGTTTGGTTAGGGGATAGGATGTCTTTCTGTTTGTATCTTGTTCCTTCTAGAGGAAGATAACTGTATATGGATAATATATTTGGAACCAAACATTTCTATGCACAAGGCCCTTTGGCGCACAATGCATTAAGAACCATTGAACTTAATATGAAATTGCAACGCATATGTTATTCTAGTCCTGCTGATGGTGATGGTTTTGGTGCACTGTTAGCAACGGCTCACGAGAGGGAGCTCCGAGAAAGCATCAAGTATTCCCGCAGTCAAAACAAAAAATCCTAATGTATCTCCCTGTATATTATGAACCCTGTCCTCTCCAAACATTTACATTCACTGACTCTAAGCCTTCATGTCAAAAATTCGGTTTCATCTTCAAGTATTTTTTCTTTATTTAGAAATGGGCTACGTTCTCTGGAATACTTAAGTTTTATAACTGCTTCTTTCAGGTGTAGGCAACCCAAATGATCTTATATTCTAATCATGTTAAGATTTTCAAAACTGAAATGTTTTCTATAAACAACCTTTCAAAAAGTGGATTAATAGTGACAATAACTGTAGAGGCATTTTCTCCCCTTCTTTAACAGGAAGTGGTTCTGGTCTTGAAATTAGCGGCTGCTTCCTGATTTAAAACAGGTACTAATTCTTATTTTCTCTGTAGAAAATTATATACATCACCGTGTCATTTTCTGTATTCGTATTAGCACTTTAGAATTTAATTGCTAGGAACTGCACATTTTGTATTTTCACTGTCTTTACTACTAATAAAATACACGTGCCATTAAAGTAGCTTTTTTGAGATGTTTCCATTTTTTCACGTGTATTACTCTTCCTTTCCTTCTTACTCTGACTGATGTGATCACAGCAGGGAATATTTTTAAAATTTTAATACAGAAAGAATTTGTTCAATTATGTGAGGTGACTTTTTTTTGAGTACAGCTTGTGTGTTTTCAGTGTCTTAAGAAAATAATATTGATTGAACTTATTTTTAGTATGGCTTATTTAAGGTCCTGTTTAATGCTTAATAGAAAAAAAATCGTATTTTGTTGATTGGAAGAAATATATGCAGGTATGTTAATTATGGAATAGAGTATATTGCTTGTGAATTCCTGATTGAATAGTAACTAGGTAATTTGGTCAATATTCTTCTTTCCTCTGCTAAATGTCCTTTTCTGGCTGGTTTTATACCTACATATTTTCAGGTAAAGGTTTACTTGTAAGGTAGAAACAAGCTTTCAGACTTGTGGCTTTTTCTAAGCATACACAGAACTTATGTGAAAATTTTGCTTTTACTATTATTATTGAAATAATAGGAAAAAATATCTGATTCAAAATGGTCATCTTATGAAATGTTGATTTTATTAAATGTTTTGAAATTAGGTTCTATGTAGATTTAAAACAGATTTAGTACTATTTGATTTTCAAATAAATGCAACAAAAATTCTAAAATTTTTTAAATTTATGAACACTAAAGATGGGAAGGTGGATAAATATTTTTGAATTTTATTTTTTTATTAAGATTTTGTAATAAAAACATTAAATTAGTATGACTTTGTAGGCTTTTTATGATTATATAATAAATTAAATTTTGTTTCTGAGGTGCTACTCCCATCAACTTATTAGAAATAAATTAACAGTATTGTACAGAAATACATCAGTAAAGCAACAGTTGGCATTGAACAGTAAATACATTAATAATACAGGATCTAAATTCCCGCTTCTATTTTTTTTTATCCTTCCCATTTAAAAAAAAAAAAAGGTGTTAAGAGCACTTTATATGTGTTTAGGTTTTACTGTGAACTCCTAATTCTGAATTTCCTTCCTCATTGTAGGAAGGCTTTTCCCTGTTACATACAGGAAAGCAAAAAAAAAAATAATTCTGCTATCTATTGGTTCTAGTCTGTGTCTACATTGTAATGCTATTATTACAAATGATGGATTACAGGAGAATTATTTTTTTTTTAGTCTCTTGCAAATTTATGTATTGCACATGCACTCAATATTACAAGGTTTAGTAGTTTGGTTTTAAACCCTTTATATGAAAGGATTTTGTTGAGTAAATCTTCAGGGTAAATCAAGGTGAGAAGAGGCTATTATTACATATGGGACAGTAGCAGATTTTTTTTACCCCCTTTTTTTTAGGAGAAAAATCTTAATAAAGCAACTGCTTTTTATTTTCTTGATATGTTCAGGTTTCATATGCTACATGTTTGATGTGGTAAATGGGACAGTTTTCCTCATTTTTCTCTTTGCCTTCTCTAGGGCTAATGTATTTTACTTAGAACATGGTTGCCCTGTCAGTTCAAAATCTGCCTGGATAAGTTTATGTGTGTCATGTAGGAGAAAATAAAAAAAAAATAATAAGGTGGGATTTGACTTCCTCCTTCCACCATTTATTGATACACAGAAGACAGGATTGTGGAGAGAAATCAGAAGTACAGTTATTTCAGAAATAAGGTGCATTATATATAATCGGTGATGATGCTGATGCAGTGATGCAAAACAAGTATTTGGAACTGGGTAGAAGGCAAAAGGCTCAAAATAATGAAATCCAGTAAGGTAACTGATGAGCTGACAAAATATCCAGAGTCGAGCTCAGACTCAGCAGCACACAACCTGAGAAGAGAAGCTGCAATCTGATTTTAAGCATTATTTTGCCGATATTTTGGATTAGTGTAGGTTGTAGCTCAGAAAGTGCCTTAATGTTAAATGAATAAGATTCAGAGATGACTCCCTTGGTTCTGTGTGTAAGAAATGTGTTTTAAAAGGATATGAAGTTGAGTATGTAGCAGGTGATTCATGTTTGCAGATTGATTTGCTCTGATTAAATATTAGAAAGGAAAGAAGGGAATGTTGTGCATTGTTTATCAAATGAAACCCATGAGATGGGAAAGTAATACTGAGATCCCTGGTGTGATGTGTCTGTTAAGCTGTAAGAGCCTACCTGACTGAGTCCAGGTAAGTGAAATGCTTGGTTTGAACCATCTGTAAATTCAGCTCTGTGTCTTCAGTCTTCAGTGCAGAATTAGGCACTCCAATGTCTTTGAGGATCTAGACGTGTCATTTTTAGCAACAGGAATTAGGGCTCTATGTACCTTTCAGCATCTGAGTCTCATGTATGACTGCTTCCTCATATCAGGTATTTACCAGGTTGAAGTGTTGTGGGCCCTTCAGCCAGGGCGCAGTGCTCCATTGACCTTGTTCAGAGTTTCCCTTAAACTGGTCAGATGTTGGACTTGCAAACATCCTGGCTGTTTGATCCCAGATTTTCTTTGTCATCTAGGTTAATCTTCATCATCACGTATTCTTAGGCCACTAGAAAATCTCATTGTTCTAGAAAACAATCATGAGAGGATCATATGAGTCATCACCAAACTATAAATAGACATGAACCGGCTTGTGAAAACATTATTGATTCAGGATTAATACAGCTTAATACAATATATTTTATAAATATAGCTGTCCTCCCTCCCAAACAAGATGCTAGCTAACATTTTCTACATTTTTCCAGTCTAGCCATGACTGAATGTTTTAAAACAGTCTTACTAAGGTATGCGGTTCTCTATGTAATTAGCTTGGCAGCAGTTTGAACTCATTGATTGAATTAAAAAAGAATCACTCTGTGGGACAGAATTATCTGACTGCAGTTCCCCTGTTGTTCTTCATCTATTGTGTGACATTATGCAAGTAATTTAGCTTATCTGTGCCTCAGTTTCCTTTTTAAATTGGGGGTTAATTTCTTCTTCTTGAAGTAAAATAAATATTCTTAAGTAATTCCTGATACAGTAAGCCTACTTCAACAGGTGTCGTGGTTTCAGCTAAATTCACCAAAACCTGAGTGACAGATGTCCCC